>JBAMBF010000589.1:1200000-1712500 GCA_037043605.1 Drosophila multiciliata
CTTAATACCAATAAAATGTAGCTTAGAAATAAATAATACTTTTAATATATCTATATATATATAAATGCCTAATGCCTACCACCTACCACCTACTTCTAGCATTAACAAAAAACAAAAACACAAATCAAACCACAATAAATTACATTAAAAATGCAAAAATTTACCTAAAGTTGGATGTTTATTGTAGCTTTAATATACAAGGGGATTCACGGGAGTTTGCAAACCAATTCACACCCACATCTTTAAGGATCTCAGAAGTTTAATTTTTGAACTCCCCCGCGAAAGAAGAGAATTCAAGAAAAAAAAGTAAAAAGAAAAACAATTTAAAAATTCAAAAACTGATAATTGCTGATATCTTGGCCATATCGGTGCAGATCTTAGCATGGAAAATGAATTTGTCCATGTATGAAGTTGTTGGTGTTCTTAGATAACCCCATAATCATTGGACGTAGTACAAATGAAGAGGGTCCATTCTAAAATCTCTAAAAATTTAACTGAAGATTTTTTCTTAAAAATGGTTCTAACATTTCAACCGACCTAAAAGTATGCTTTAAATATTTAAATATTATATATATTATAAAGACTAAAAATACGCTACGTTTTTTTTATTTGACCTTGACTTTCAAGAACAATTTCCGAGCTCACAAAATTATTCGCATATATACTTGTACTATAAACAAATTATTTGTTTTATTTAAATTGGTTCCCCTAATTAGCTACTCCCCTCTACGTGCGTGTGCACATGTATTATAATATTTTAATAGGTGTGTCGAAGAATTGTTAATAAGCCCGACTCAAGTAAATTATACATTTACATTGAGAGTAGAAATGGGGAAGAGCGAACCGAAACGAACTAAGCAAGTTCGGCTTTTGTTGAATCACTCCGGGTAGAGAAATCAGCAGAAATAATAGTCGGGTGAGCTGGAGTAAAATTTACCCTGTAGGTCAAAAGTGCATTATTATTTTTAGCGTTGTTAGTCAATCGTTTAACTATTTTCCGCTAATATAACAATAAATTAAATTGTCAGACTTAAGTTCGCAAGTAAGTTCAGTATTGATTTATAGAAGCTATAAAGTTAAATTTATGCTCGATTATAATACAATGGAGTATTCGAGAGACTACAGGGTATATAAGATTTGTACGCAGTCAACTTTGTACAATTCTACGTTGTAAGCTATATTAAAATAACAATTCGATAATCATCTCACTTATGTGCGAACCCTTGCCCGGTTCAGTCGCTTTGTAAATTTACTTATTACTTTTTATTTCTCTGTGATTTCCTGCAATGAAACCGCAAACAAAAATTATTTTGTTTTGTTTTCTACTGGGAACTGTTGCGCAACTGCGACCAGTAAATGGGGCTAAGATATTGGCCGTTTATGCGTTTCCAGGTAAGCAGGCTTCACTGTAATATAAACAAAGCATGAACAGATTAAACCGAATGAAGGCAAGAGTCACTATATGATGCACACGGCGCTGATCAGGGAGCTTGTGGAGAGCGGACATCAAGTTACCATGATTGCGGCCTTTTCGCTGGAATCTCAGAAGTTGGGCAGCAACTACACCGAGCTACTGATAGAGCCAGTCTATGATTTCTGGCATGATGGTGAGCTATATTGTTTGAGACCTATCGGACAACTGATGTCTCTGATATCTTACCGCAGTGAAGCTGGACTTTGGCGTACAGCATCTGTTTGATTTGACGCGCATGAAGAACTATGATTTTCTCAAAATGCTCGAAATTATTGGATTAAAGACAACGGAACATGCACTGCTGCAACCCAAAGTTCAGTCCTTGATCCATGCTACTGAGAGGGAGGGAGTCTTTGATCTGCTGCTCGCAGAGCAATTCTACCAGGAGGCCTTTCTGGCACTGGCTTACAAGTACAATATACCAATTGTTACCACCAGCACCTTGGGCTACGAGAATCACATGAGCCAAATGATGGGCCTGATAACTCCCTGGTCTTTTGTGCCGCACGGTTTTATGCCTTTCACCGATCGCATGTCCTTTTTGGAGCGCTTGGGAAACACTTACGTTTCACTGTACGAAGACCTGGATCGCCTGTACAATTACTTTCCCAAAATGGATAATCTTACCAAGCAGCACTTTGGTAATGTTTTGGGTGAGTGCGATGACCTTCAGGGTATTCAAGTGTAAACATATTTATTTTTGCGGTCGCAGCTGATGTTCCTAAGGTCAGGCAGATGGAGAAACAAATTTCGGTAATGCTGCTAAATAGTCACGCACCACTGACAACGGCACGTCCCACTGTGGATGCGATGGTCCCAGTGGCTGGCATGCATATTTATCCGCCCAAGCGGCTGCCCGCAGATATGCAAAGTTTTCTCGATGCGGCAACAGATGGTGCCATCTTCTTCAGCCTGGGTAAGGAGGGTGCAGCCACAGATTGAGGTTATCTCAACTCCCAGCTAAAATTCCTTTCTCTCCCGCTCAATGCAGGCAGCAATGTGCAGAGCAAGGAGATGCCGGTGGAAATGTTGCGTCTATTCCTGCGGGTCTTTGCGTCCCTCAAGCAGCGCGTGCTTTGGAAATTTGAGGATGATTCGATTGGTCAACTGCCGGAGAACGTAATGATACGCAAGTGGTTGCCACAGGTGGACATCTTGGCCCATCCGAATGTCAAAGTGTTTATCACACATGGCGGTCTTTTTGGCACTCAGGAGGGTGTCCATTATGCTGTGCCCATGCTGGGCATTCCCTTCTACTGTGATCAGGTATTAGGGGTATTCAGTTTGTATAATGAATATTATAATTGAAATGATCTCTCTATTGCAGCATCTGAACATGAACAAAGCTGTGCTAGGTGGCTATGCGATCAGTTTGCACTTTCAATCGATTACAGATGACCTGCTGCGCAATTCACTGCTGCAGCTCATCCACAATGCCAGCTACCAGGAGCAGGTGCAGCGCGTCTCTCGCATCTTCCGCGATCGTCCAATGGAGCCACGCAAGAGCGCCGTCTACTGGATCGAGTATGTAATCAATCACAAAGGTGCACCACATATGCGTTCCGCCGGACTCGATCTCACATGGTATCAGTTCTATCTGCTCGATGTGATTGCCTTTGTGGCACTCATTGCATTGGCTTGTGTCCTGCTCCCGCTTTTGGCCATTCGCCTGATGAGGAAGAGCCACAAACAACACATGAAAATCAAAGAAAATTAATTAACAAATAATTTTATATTATATTTAATTATTATATTATCAGTTGAAATCTATTACGTAAATCAATTCAAGCACCTTCAGTGTTTATTTGGTGCCTGTCTTAGGAGATAACATTTGTATGAGTAATTTGTTAACACACTGGAAAAACAACTCAACCATTATCATCATTTAAGAGTATAATTTTTTTAAATTAAGATTTTTAATAACAATCAATAATTTCTTAAGTAACACTTATTAATATTCTAAATATCTTATCAACTTATTTATTTGTTTAATTTACCCAATGCCAAGGAAAATTTTGGAAAATGTTATTTACTATTATTATCATTTAATGAGTGTGCCCTCCTGCTGGGACATCTCTATCGATACCCAATGTTATGTCTTATGGGAGCATCGTGAACCACCGCAAATGATATCGGTGGATATATTATCTACTGTATATCATTGGAATTGCTTTGGCTCTTATTTTTATGCCCATTTTGTGACTTTTGTTCATATGTCACAGATTAAAGTATAAACATATTAAATGGAGCATTTAAGTTGGGTTTCTTTAACCAGTTTTATCGATAATCAAAAGTGTGATATTATTATGCCTTTGATTAATTTTAAATTTAATGTATTTTCAATAGAATTTGGCACAACCCTTTTTGTGCCAGAGTGGAACTTGAGCTTCTTGCTGCTGGTCAAGTTATTGTATTTCTCCGGGTCCTAAGTTTTCTTCTTATACAACTTGAACTCGTTTCTGTTGAGCACCACTTCATCCTTCTCATAGACGCATTTGAGTTGGTAATCGTCTTGCCCTGCTCAACTTATGACAAATTGGAGTACTCAACCACATATCAGTATCAGTAATATCTGCTCAATATGAATAATCTTATAACAGTTTTTACTGTTGTCCAATCTTCTCTTTATCGAAAGCAGCAAGTGGCATTAAGAGAACAAAGGTCGAAGAGTCGTTACATCACTTGTTGTTTTCGTTTTGTTGGCAATTTTAAAGCTATACATACCCCCTCTGTCTATTATGTATATAACATGCCAAGTCATCTACACACAGCGTAAATATTGTGTTAAGTAGTTTACTCAGCCAATAAATACCCTATGTATATTCTAGTTATATCAATCTCAAATCTTTTGAATTGTTATTAAAGCAGGTTGCTCGTCTCCGAAATGGTCTCGGCAATTTATTCTCATGTGAAGATATAATCATTTTATATAAACCTATAATATTTATATATATATATATAACTGTAAGTCAACACTCTCAGTCAACGCCATTAATGCTCGTAGGGTATACTTACGTAAAGAACTACGTATACGAGAGTATATTTCACAATGAGAGAGTTGCTGATAAATTTATTTAATATATATATATATATATATATATAAGGTAGTGCGGATGCCAGCTGTTCCTCAGTCGATTGAAAATCGCGAAGCTAGTCGGACGCTCTAGAGCCGAAATAGTGTGAGCTAAATATGGTGCGTACCTCAATATTAATTAAATCAAACAAATGTATAATATATAAATTCAATTAAAATGCAAACAATCACAGTTTAAATATAACTTTTTATTGTCAAAATATTATAGTTTAAAAAAAAAAACCTTTATATTGTCAAAATATTGAACTGGTTTTCAATATAGTTAAAGTCTCATTAAGACAAGTGGACAGATCGAATTTTTACACCCTTAACAAAATGCGTAAAAATATCTAATGTAGGCCACAGGCAGAAGAAGATGCATCTCTGACACCAGAAAGAATTATTATTATTCTTGTTCAGGACAAAGAGCCGAATTTATATAGGCGATATAGTCTGTTACATTATTTGCAGAAACGCTTACAATTATTTACATACGGGTTTTACAACATGTATGGGTTTCAGACATGTTTGTCTACTTTTCTATGTTTATACGTCTAATCAAATAATTCAAATTAGAGATAATGATTGTTATCACGCGAGCAATACAACGTAACCGACAGGCTAATGGACTTCAACTTGTATATATATAGTTTTTACAAGTGGGCAACTATTCAAATATACATCGACATTAAACAATTAAATCACAATATTAATATTATAATTATCTTATCAAATTGATCAACAGCAACCGAAGAATGCTTTAAAGCTTCTGCTGCTTGGCCTTGTGGCAATGCAGCATTTGGAGATTGGAGCTGGATCCAGAATACTGGCTGCATTCTTCTTTCCCGCCAAAAGTCATTTCATGATGACAAATGCCATTATAAGGGAGCTAGTGCACCGTGGACATGAGGTGACCTTCGTCACACCATTCACATTGGCCAATGAGAACCTGGGCTCAAACTATACAGAAGTGCTATTGCCCCAATTTAATATATGGAGTTCAAGTAAGTTACAGAATAACACATGACTTAATCAACCACTGAATGGTTATCATTAATATACAGTTCTTAAAATGACCAACGCCAAGTCTGCGCTGGACATGACGAGCATAGACACGCTGACCTTCATTAAGATGGCCATGGTGATGGGCTTAGAGAGCACAAACTTTGCATTCGAACAGAAGGGAGTGCTTAACCTGATCAATGCCAAGGAGAAGGTTGGCAAATATGATTTACTACTGGCTGAGCAGTTCTTTAATGAGGGCGCTCTCCTGCTGGCCCATCTCTATCAAATACCAATCATTACCATGTCTACCTTTGGCTTTGCCAACTACTTCAGTCCACTTGTGGGCATTGTCACACCCTGGTCATACGTGTCCCACGGATGGAAGCCATATTCAGATCGTATGTCCCTTTTGGAACGTATTGACAATGTTTACTGCTCATTGATGGAGGATATAAAACGAGAGTTCTGGTATTATCCACAGCAGAATGAGATTCTGCAGAAACACTTCTCCAAACAGTTCAAGGATCTACCAACTATCAGGCAACTAGAGAGAAATATATCTGCCATTTTGCTAAATGCATATATGCCACTGGAGTCAAATAGACCTGTTTCATTCAACATGATTCCCGTGGGTGGAGTTCATATACAGCCAGTGCAGCCATTGCCAGGAAAGTTGCAAAAATTCTTGGATGACGCTGAGCACGGAGCTATTTACTTTAGTCTGGGTAGGTCTCAATTATATTTTGCTATTCTTGGCCTTGCATAACAAGTTTCTACATAGGATCACAAGTGAATAGTGCTGACTTACCCCCTGAGAAGCTGAAGATAATCCTCAATGTTTTCAGAAACTTGAAACAGCGCATCCTGTGGAAATTTGAAGATGACAAATTGCCGAATATGCCAGCAAATGTGATGGTACAGAAGTGGATGCCTCAAAATGATATTCTAGCCCATCCCAATGTCAAGGTTTTCATCTCCCATGGAGGTCTTTTCGGTACTCAGGAAGCAGTATATCATGGCGTTCCAGTTCTCGGAATGCCTGTCTATGCCGACCAGTATCTTAACATAAATAAGGGCAAAATTGCTGGATATGCACTTGGTGTGGATTACCGAACAGTTACTGAGGAGGAGCTGCGAAATTCCCTCACTGAACTGGTGGAGAATCCCAAGTACAGGGATACAATGAAGCGTGCCTCTCGCATCTTCCGTGATCGACCACTGAGTGCAATGGATACGGCCATGTTTTGGATCGATTATGTTATTGAGCATCGTGGAGCACCGCATTTAGTATCGGCGGGTATTAATCTGCCCTGGTATAAGTTCTACCTATTGGATATCATTGGAATTGCCTTGGCCCTTGTGTTCTTGCCTATTCTCGGGCTGTTACTCATTTGTCGGGGCTTAAGATCGAATAAGAACCAAAAAACCAAGTCTAAACGGCACTAGCAAAGGTTCCATTTGTACTCGTGATTTTTCTTAACTTTCGGAAAATTGTCTCGCATAATTTACATCGTTTTGAATAATTTGAAATAATTTGTTAAATAATGCAACATTTATTATTCGATATCTCAAAAAGTTATATTACTATATGTATATATATATATATATATATATATATTTATATTTCTGCTTATCAGCCATACAGAAAACTAAGTAGGATCCATCATATACTTTTCCCAACACGCTTAGAAATTCTCAGTCGTCGGGGAATCGCTGATTGATTGATTGATTCGGTTGTTTGATTTATTCGGCAAAGTTTTAAATTAAACTAAGATTTGTGCACAGAAAACAATCCCTCAACTTATCAGAGAACCAAATACAAATTTAGAAATTTTAATTGGAGATAGAAATAGCAAACCTATTTAAAATGTTTTTTTTTTAACAAATCTCTTTTAGAGATCTTTGTAATTTTCATTGGGTAGAAAATAATGGGTGTTATCAGTTCCAAGATGACAAATGACAAAAATATTAGAATATTATGTAATATTATAAACATCATATAAGTTAATGTCAAAAACACCTCCTTACAAATTAAAACGATACTTATCTATAGAAGCATTTATCACCAAACGAATAAATAATGTTATAAAGAAATTAATTAATGAAAATAAATATTCAAGCAGTTGGCCTTGAGATCCGAAACAATAAAAGACGGCTTTTCAGAGCGAATCTGTGCTTATATACATCCGAGGGGTTCAGGAACTATTCAGCAATTATCCGCAGCAAAGCTTTCACTTTGAGCAGGGCTTGCATCCCACAACATTTTGATAGCTATTTAAAGTATGCAATGCCAGAATTAGAAAAAAAAAATCATTGCCTACTCCAGATCTACTTTTACATCGCACCCAAAAGTCTGTGATGTAAACATAACAAAAAGTTCAGAGCACCGACTATTACAACTTAAGGAATGCTTTAATTATCCTTTCGGCACTGCAGCATTTGGAAATTTAAAGATTGGATCTCAAATACTGGCCACAACTTTCATTAATTTAATGATGATAAATGCAGTAGTTAAGGGATTGTAGAGCGGGGACATGAGATGACCGCCATTACACCATTTACATCGGCCAATCAGAACCTGGGTTTAAATTATAATCCGCAAAAATCTAAAACATTTAACAATTATTACTAAATAACACATTATGCAGAGGACCAAAGTCAACTCGATAGAGGAATTTTCCAATGTTCCAACGCTAAAGCTGATCACGACAAATTGCTGAATATGCCACATAATCATATTTTATCCCATCCCAATGTCAAGTTTATCATCGCCCATGGAGGTTTTCTCATGTTCCGGATCGATTATGTTATTGAGCATCGTTGAGCACCGCATTTGATATCGGCGGGTATTCATCAGCCCTGCTATAATTTTTATCTACTGGATATCATTGAAATTGCCCAATTTATATTTTTGGACTTTTACTTATTTATCCCAACTTTAAACTGCAAAAAAGCCATAAATCAAATCTAAACTTAATTAGATATTAATTTACTTTAAATTTTGTTAACTCAAAACATTTTATTGATAAACAAAAAGTGATATTAATATAGTGTTAGTTAATTTGAATACAATTATAGTTTTTTTTTAATTTTTAATACAATTTTCAGTGTTGTGTAAACATTTTACAAATGATATTTTCTCAATTTGCTTCAGGGCAACAAATAGCTGCCAAAATAATTTATAACTAGGCTTACAAGAAGCGTACAAATACTAACGGCAGCTATTTGAACTGGGCGCTGAAATACATAGTATTAGGGGTACTCTTGATATCCAATCTTTTAGGCCAAATACAAAAGCTAGCGAGTGTCTGAGGGTGTGTGTAGAGTGTGTGTTCTTTTTTTGTGTTGGTGTGTGTTTCTGTATTGGTTGTGCCGAGTGCTCTTTACTGGCTTATGACCATGGTCTTCTTTACCTTCTTCTCCTTCTTCTCATGGGTGATGGTCACTTCCTCTGTGCAAAGGAAATAATAATTGCGTTTAGGGTCTGATAAGGAATCGAAGATCTATATTATTGATTACCTTCGAACTTGTGGGGCAACTGCTTGATGGTCTCAATGGTCCTGACGTTCTTCTCCCCGGGCTCAATAATCTCCTCCTCGTACTCCTCGATAATCTCCTCCTCGTCGGTATCATCGGGATTCGAGCTGGGAACCGGATCGAAGACAGTTTTCACTGCCTTCTTCACGATACCCTGAGAGGTCACGGTGGTGTAATGGTATTCGGTACCGCCCTCGATCTTGATGGTCTCAACGGTGGTGACATCACCGGGATTCTCGGATGGAACGATCTTCTTGGTGCCAGACTCGGACTTGAGCTTTTTGGTGCTGGTCACGTTCTTGTGCTTCTCCGCGTCCTTCAGTGTCTTCTTATACTGCTTGATCTCCTCCTCGGTGAGCTCCACTTCCTCCTCCTCGTAGACGGTCTTCGAGGTGGTAATCGTCTTGCCCGACTCCAATTGCGTCGAGTAGGTGTACTCATTGCCGCCGGGAACACGCTTCGCTGCCACAGTTGTGGTTTCGTTCTGGACAAAGTCCGCCGGTGGTGGAGGTGCCGATGACTTTGTCTTCTTCTTCTTCTTGCCGCCATCGGTGATGCTCTGAGTCTTCGTGCTCTGCTCCTGAAGTGAATTCTTACGCACAGTGCGATTGTTCTCGGTGAACTCAATGTTCTGCCTAACGCTACGTGTCTCCTCAACGGTGGTGTCCTCGCGATAGTTGGACTGCGAATCGTTCACATTCTGGACAATGTTCTTCTGCACCTTCTGAACGATGCGACGCGAGCTTGACTCCGTGGAGTCGGTGGAGTCCACCGATGACTTGCGTGTCACATTCTTCTTGATCTTGTTGACCGCGGTGTTGGTGTTCTCATTGATTTCTGTTGGCACCGAATCGAAGAAGGTCTTGGTGCGCATGCTGCGGGTACCATCGTCATTGACGGTGGTGTAGACCTCCTCGTAGCCACCCTCGATGGCGCGGGTCAGCATGGTGGTCTTCGAATCAATGCGTATCTCCTTGCCCAGACGCTGCTTGATGATCTTCTTGTTCGCCTGCTCCTTGGCCATATCAGCCTCGCTGACCGGCTTGGGATCCCAGAAAGTTTTCACCTGGGTCTTGACCGTACCATTCGGTTGTGGCGACGTGATGATCATCTCGTAGCCACCCTCGATCACCTTGTACTTGGTGCTCGCACCGGTCGCCTTGTCGAACTCAACTTTGCCATCCTCAATATCAGCGGAAGTCAGGAGGTCTTCAGGGAAGAAGTGGCACATGGAGTTTTGGGTTGGTGTAATTGTGTTTTGTTAAAATAGTGTTTAAGTAAATTCGTTGTCGAGAACAAATCTCGCTCTCTTTCACTCTGTGTGTGTGAGTGTGTGTGTTTTTTCAGCAAGCACTTATCTATATATATATATATATATATATAAATTTAATAATTCCTATGCTAAGATATTGCAAATTAGTTTCATCTAAGGCGCATTTTGGTAAGTAGTTTACATAAACCCTTTGAAGCAATTTTTACAGCATTTTGTACTTTTTTCTTAGTATTAATTGATGTTGGTTTTGTTGTAGTTGGATTTGTACTTAGGCTTAGACATGCACGGGCTCCGGCGCGGATTCGTTGTCCAATTGCAGGGTCAGTCGGAGCAGGGTTGGCCTCATCTTTGCTGACCTGGTCGCCAGTTGCGGCAGGCAGCTGTAGTGCAACAGCAGCTGCAGTAATTGTTATTTAAACCTGCGCGAAGCCTTCTGCCGGCTCGGCTTTGTGGGCGTGGCATTCGGTTGCTGGATATGTTGCGGTTGCGTCGACGATGCAGTCTGCGTGGACATTGGTGGCACCCGTTGTGATTTCGTTGTGGTTGCTGCGGTTGTTGTGGGCAGCTGCTCAACAGCATTGCCGTCGACGGTTTTCTGTGCGTTAGTTGGAAGTTTGTTAGTTGCATCGGCTGTTGCGGGACTGGTCATGACCTCCGCCACGCTAGAAGCCTGGTTAATGGCAAGGCTTGAACTAGAGCTTGTGCTTGAACCGGAACTGCGTGTGGACCGCGTGGATGTTGCGGCTGACAGTTGCGGCTGTGCTTCATGGAGCAGCTTGATAGCGGTTTTAGTTAGCAATTGGTTATAGCCTATCGTATTATCGTTATCTGCAAAATGCGGTTAGGGTAATTGGTTTTTAGCTGGCGTGTCAATTGCTTAGCATGAAATGAGTTTTGATTGACGCCACAAAGTTGCTGATTGGTGATTGACGATGATTGAAACTTTGCATTGTGCACAAAATTGCATAATTGATATTTAATGCTTATCGATAAAGTTGTGATTTAAATTAATGATTGAATGGAAATGACCCCCAAACTTATCCAAAATTTAACATGATTTGGGTTTTATGTAACGGTTTTGAGAACTTAAAAATAAACAACTGAAAACAATAGAAAATATATGGTTCAAGCTCACAATAATAAATAATAAATAATAATTTGAAGGACGACATACGGAAATCTTACGCTAGAATAAAAATGCACATTTTAAACGATTTGTGGATAAACGAAGAGTTTTGTTTTGTGTTGTGTTCTTGAATAAATATTTTATAGACAATATTTCAATGTAAATTACAACATAAAGGTATAAGAAAGAATAGTGCTGTGAAAAATGTCGACGTTCGACTCGTTTTGTTGGGAAATTAACACACACATAACACAAACACACGAACGCAACATTTGCAAGTTATTTTTTTAAAATATATTTATGTATTTGCTTTTTTTTTTTATTATGATTATAATTAATTTAATATTCTTTATACACACATTTTGCATTAGGAGGCAAGAAAGGAAAACGATGTAACTGACGATTATGCAGATGAACTGAAAGGTGAATGCCACAAATCGGTTAAGACTCAAGTGGGCAAAAAGTACAACAATTTTCAATTAAATTACAACGAAGTTGAAGAGTTTTGTGGCAGAGCCAAGTGTGTGGATGGGTGTGGGTGTATAAAAATTGAAAGCAAAATGCCAAGTGTGTCGTAGACACACACACACACATGCACATACACACGCACACTTACTAACAAACACACATGTGTGTAGCAGCGAGCAGCGAGGTCGACGAGTGTAAAAAGTTTAATTTGAAAACTTAATTAAAATTTCTGCGCGTTTATATATATTCATATTCATATATATATGTCTAATTTTTTTCCATTTCATAATATGAGCTACTGCTGCTAACAAGGCCACTGCATGTGTTTGTGTGTGTGTGTGTGGCAGTGGGTGTGCCTGTGTATAAGTGTGCAGCAATTAAATATGACACTTGACGGCACTTGGTTATAATTTTGCATTCCAAGCGGCTAAAGTGCCAAAGTCTGTGCACAGGTGTGTGTTCTTGAGTGTGTGTGTGTGTGTGTGCTGTGTGTGTGTTGTGCTAGTGTGTCTAAGGGATATAAAGGATTGGTCAAGGGGCACAGCAAAACGATAAACGATTTGTTCTTCTGTTCACTACATATAGTATTTTGTATCTATGAACTACCAGTTTGGTCAGGCTCCGCCGGCTTCTCGGGCTTCGCTTCCAGCGTCTGCGTGATCTTCTTCCAGATGTTGTCAAAGGCATCGGCGCCCGAATAGTCAACCTGTCCCGATTCCCAACACTGGCGACGCATCAGATTCTCGTACTGCTCCTGTTCGGGTGTGCGCTGAACGCCAATGCGCAGCTGCGACAATGCGCCAGCGAGGCCAGCCTGAAAGTATGCAACACAAGTGTTAGAAAGTGCCACAAATACCAGACAGCAATAATAACATTTAAACAGTGCTACCAATAAATACAGTCAACATATTTATTAAACTTATTTGCTCCATTTGCAGCCAAGTTTCTTCTTCAGAAGTAGAATTTTATTAATAAAATTTAATTGAATATGGAGAAAACAAGCTTAACTACAACAGTTACATGTGCATGCTAATTACAATAACTACATTAATTAGTATATAAATTTCATACAATTTAGCAACATTCAAAGGTTAGTTGAGTTTTATGGTTAATATGACACAATACAAAATTGCTAGTCAAAGGCTTAGAAGCCAAATGCTGCTGCAAACTGCTGGCTGGCAACAGATAGACAAATATCACCGAAAATCCCTCTGGCAGTTTACCAATAATGTGAAGTGTGCGCTGTGTGTGTGCTCAGTGTGTGTGTGTGTGTGTAAAGAGATGTGTGTTTGTAAATGATTATTAAAGCAAATGCAATTGCAATTGCCTGGAGCAGCTAATTGCAAACACACACAAACTGAAATGGGTGAAATGCTAAATGCCTGCAACACTATCAATAAATCAGTAAATCAGGCAACAGCAGCAGCAACAGCAGCAGGCAGCAACAGCAGCAGCAGCAATAACAACTTACAAAGCAGTAGATGCAAACATAATGTTGATGATGATAATGTGTACAAAAGTGGACAACGATGATATCGTGTGATGATAATTGACATGCAAATGGACAAAGAGTGTGCCAACTAAACTAGACACCAGATGGACAGACGCAGGACAACAAACGAGCTACGAAGGACAACCACTCTGGAGACGCAGGACGAGAAACGAGACGCAATATTGTGCAGGAGTTCAGAGAAAGCGAGGCAGACATGACACAGTGTGACCAAACCAATGAGCATGACATTAAACCAGATTATCACCGGTTGGGAGGAGTAGTTGGGATTGGAATGTGGTGTGATTGTGGATTTTGAATTGTGGTGCATATTGAGATTTGCCCGCAACATCGTTCGTATTTGGTCTTTACCTCAGCAGCAACGGCAACGGCAACATCTTCAATTTCAGGTTGATGATTTAAAGTGGCTTGTGTCGCATTCTGTTCGGTTGGGCTATGCACTGGGTGGTGCTCATGGTGATTGTGGTGGTGGTGGTGGTTTTGTTGTTGGTGTTGTAGTTCTGGTTGGTGTTCTAGGTGGGTGGGTGATTGCTCAGTTTCGCATGTATTGCTATTTACATCTATTGCTTTGGAGTCTTCATTGGCAGTGGTTGGTTCATGTGCTGGTGCTTGTTGTTCTTGTTGTTCTTGTGGTGATGTGGTTCTGCATGCATCACTGTGGCTCCATCTTCTCTGCTGAGCTTCATGCACTTCATGCCTTTCACATGAATTCTCAGTGGGGGATTCGTAAACGGATTCGGATACGGGTTCAGTTTGAGGTTTAGATTCGTGTTCAGACTGAGTTTGATGTCGCTCCGCTTGCTCATAGTAATCTGCCCAAGGATCTCGATATTCACGAACATGCGGCACATAGGGTTGTCTATGTTGCTCTTGTTGCCGATTGTAATAGCTGTCCGCATCGTAATTATTATCATTGCTTCTCGGCGAATGCGTTATGTTTAAGAAAAAACCCTGAATTGTTTTTTTTTTTTTGTATTGCGGTTTGATATTTGTGATAGTTTTTTGGTGAACAGAGAGCGCAAAGCAAGAATTGAAAATCAAATAATAAATGTAAAAAACAAAAAAGTAAAAGCATAAAATCATAAAACTAAAAGATACAAAATTAAAATGAAACAACAAACACATAAGAGGAGGAGAACAACAACACTACAACTGACAAGATTGAAGGAACCACTTTTCGCTCAGTGTAGTAAGATTTAAAATCAATTTTAATATTATATATCGTTTACTTTGTTGCGTTGCACTAATTATTTTGAAGAAAAGAACGCCTCAGTAAATTGGCAATCTCAATTTGCATGCCATTTGGATCATTTCAATTTATTGACGTCGCTAAATAAACATTCCGTTGGCACCTGGCCAAATCGATGCCAATTCGAGAAACACAAAAACAAGACAGACACACAGAACACAACACAACACAACAACAACAAACACACACAGACAGTAAAAAAAGGAATAAAAAAATAAAAAAAAAATAAAGACTCCACTCTGTGAAATGTCTGAGTGAAAAAGCGAACGAGAGAAATGGAGGCCAATTGGGGTTTGAGTAGAGCCAAAGTAAACTTTAAAATAAAACTAAACTGAAGAAATGCTGCTAAAAAGAAAACAAAAGTGCAACAAAAGAAAAGAAAATAAAAACTAAAACGAGGTCGTCAAAGCGCTAAATAAATCGATGCAACAATTTTTCTGTTATTTACATTTTGTGTTTCGAAATGAATATAATAAATTTCGCATTGATATCGTACAGATCGAATGTGTATACAATGTGCATAAATATGATTTGGATAATTGGATAAATATAGACAATATTTGGAGGGACCCTTGCCATAACTACAGTGGTGCGTTCTATTTGTGTGCTGGTTCTGGATCAGCTTACCTCTCGTTGAACGCTAGCGATATCGATATCGGTATCGGTATATCGGATATTTTCCGGCGTTTTATGCTTTGTTACCAATTAGCAATAGCACAGCAGCATAATCGGGGTTAAGATTCAGACAGATATTGGTTAGGTTTTTTAGTTGTTGATTGGTTTTTATTTTTTGTTGGACGTGTCAGAAACGGAACGAAACTCTCAAGAAAATACAAATTGAAAACTGGAAAATGGGTGTGAATTGAATTATAAAGATCACTTACCATATTATCGTTGAGAGACTCATGCACATTATCACAGAAGATGGTCCACCAGTGCTGGATGAGGTCCTGGGCATGGGCGTAATCGGTGGGCGTGGCAGCGGTTTTTGTTTCCGTATTGAAGTGAATCAACCAGGGCTTCAGTTTGCCAGCAAAATGCAAAATCTTTATTTTATCTCTGAACCTAAAATCGCATTAAAATATACATAAATATGAAAATTAGTACGTTAAATGTAAAAAGACCGGTTTACACACGCTGGCAGAGTTGCCATATAATTTTGCCAGAGATCAATCTGGCAATATCTGGTAACTCAAAATTGAAGAAATTATTTCTGCTTTAAATGAGTATCATTTTAGCTGCCAATGCAACTTAGCTTTTTGAATTGCGGGCTAAGGAGCATAATAGGCTCTAAGCTCCAAATAGTTACAAAAAACAATAATAATAAGAATATATATAATAATAATAATATTTATGCATATTATATGCAATTATAAGTATATATTAATAGGCAAAAATATATACAAATATATATACATATTATAAATTATATGAGTACATATATTAGAAGAAAATATATATATATTTATTTATTTATCTGGCATCTGGTAGCGAATGTTTACCAATGTTATCAGCGTGTGTAACCCCAAAAAAAGTCATAGTTGATACTCACTGTTTGAAGGCGGGCAAGTAACAGTAGGAAGCATAGGCAGTCACGTTGTAGATGAAGGGCAAATGCTTCTTGATATCTGCGGTCGCCCAATCGGCAAAGTACTGATTCAGCAGACCCTGATCACCGCCATCGAAGCTGCCATGCTGCACGGCAAACTCTGTGATCTTGTTGAATGTGTCCACGTTGGGTGTGTAGACAAAGACGCCCGAGTTGAAGCAATCCGGCCAGCTGACATCTGGAGCAGCAGACAGTTCCTCACGCTCGAACAGCTCATCGCAATTTTTCAGCACCTGTCAAAGGAACAGAAGAAACAGATTAATTTCATATCATTGGCTAAACTGCATTTTTGTGTACTTACCAGTGTGTCCGCATCGAGGAAGACGCACTTCTCGAACTGGACGAGACGCCAGCAGTGGAGCTTTGTGAAGGTGATACCCAGTTCGGGGCGGGCGAGCAGCGCCAAATTGGCAGAATCCTGTGAGTCCAACACATTCACCTCCTGTACAACATTGTACACCTCCTTCAGTCTGTCGCGCATCGCCTCCGATACGGTGGGCGTCACCATCACCGCCAGCTGATGGGCAGTGCCAACTCGCTTGAGCGAATTTGCCAACACCAGGGCGCCCAGCGAGTACGTATCATTTGTGGTCAAAGTAACCCAAGCGAACTCTGCAGAAGACATGCGAGAAACATCCAAAATGCATTAGCCAAAGAATTTATATTTTTTTAATATATATATCCATTTAAATTTTCAGTTAAGTGCTAGAAACATTCAAGTGAGCTACACAGACACATAGAAATGCACAAGTACAGTTACAACAATGGAGCTTGGAGCTTGGCCGTAGTGACAAGTTTTTCATCATTTTCCATTTTCTTTTTCCATTTAATTATTTCTTTATTTTTTTTATTATTAGTTTGGCATTCAGAAGAAATCGCAGCGTGGCAGCGGGCAATTTATGGATTATAAATAAACGAGCAGCAGGAGTATATATATAATTTATACTTGATATATATATATAGATACACGATCTACCAGCTGTAAGTGTGTGTCTGTCTGTCTGTGTATATATATATGCGTTTTCGTTGAGCATCTGCGTCAACATCTTTAGTGGGCGGGGCATGTGGCAATCGCATGCAAGCGTTTTTGGCAATGTGTCGATTATTTGGGTTATATGCGCCCCATTTTGGCTATTTTGTTTGGTTTGCAAAAAAAGAGAAACAAAACTAAAAACGAAAGCAAATTTGCACAAAAAAATATATAATTGCAAATCATTTATCAAGCGCATCTGCTTGGATAGCAAATAAGATTCTGCGTTGTTGGCATTTAGTTGCCTATATACAAAGAAAATATTTAAACCATTTAGTTGGGTATATACACAGTACATATAATTATATTTATATAAAGCATCCATTATCAAAAAAAATTTAATTTTTCGCACTATAAGCATTAGTGCCAGCCTTGACAAATTATGAGCTATGGCAAATGCTATGGATTAAATATTTAAACATCCACTTTAATGTTCTTTAGAATTCCATTAACTTAGTATATACAGATGTGCAATATTTGCCACATGCCTCAGAAGGCTTAAAATTAACTTTGAATGGATAAATTTTCTGATTTCCATATCACCAGTTTGTTTAACTTGAAAACGTTTTTCTTTTCATCATTTAATTTTGTAGTTTTTTTTACAAATTGTATCTCAAAATAAAAATTAAAATATAATATTTTATATATTTTTGAATAACAATGGTTTTTAATAGATGCCAAAAATTATGCGTGCATTTAAAAAATTCAATCAGCATTTATTAAAAATATTTGTATATCTTTTAAAATAATAATATAAATTGAAACTTAAAAAAAATATTTTACACATTATATTATAATAATATTTATAAATAACCATGCATTTATTGTTGTAAAAAACAAAAGTAGAACAGAAAGTAATTAAAATAAAATACATCATTAGAGTTATAATGAAAATTATAAATTTATTTTCAATTTTATTATAAACAAGAATGTGTTGGATAATAATTGCTACGATCAAAAATGTTTTGTACATGTTGCTGCAACTAAATTTAGTTGTGTTAAATTCATGATTAGTTCGTTTTGTTTGATTTGTTTTTTGAGTGTTTTTTTTCGGTTCAGCTAAATATTCTGTTTGGTTTATTTAGCATTAAAAAGCGCACCGGGTTGGTATTTGAGAAGCGTTTAGATGTAGAATACAATAAAAACAGAAGATGAATTTCAACAACAACAACTACCTTCTGTACTACGCATTCGTAAACGGATGGAATCGTAGCAGCTGAATGCATTGGTGACAGCCAATGCCACCGTCCGTCAGATGGCGCTCTCATATTCAAAATGTATCTGACGGATTTAATGAATTTGTGTGGGTGCAAAATAATGCGACTTCAGGATGTTGTTTTTCATTTTTGTTTGTCGTTTTTTTTTATATTTTCTTTGGATGTTATTTATTTGTTATATGTGCAATGAGCTGTTGTGCCTAAAATAAAAATGAAATCATTTACTTTGCGAGACTAGAATGGTTTTTAAAAACTTAATGACTTACCAGATACGAAACAAAAATCATGTGTCACAACAATATATAAAAAATCAAAGAGGATTTGTATAAAAAACAAGAAACATCGTCATAAATTACGATTTAGATTAAATAAAACAACACTTGTTCATCAATTTTAAAAAAGACGAAATGTCGAAATGTCAAGACGGCATCAACAGAATACGTACATATATGTGAATGAACGAACCGACAATATGCTTAAAATACTTATATCTACTTAACTAAATATTAAAAATAAGAATTAATTTAGTTACTCGACTGATAACTGTTTGGCAATGCAGGAAAATTTTGCATGGAAAAACCCACTAGAAATTGTGCGCAGTGTAACAAAAGCTCGCTCTGCAACAATTTAGTCACAGCTCAAGCAAAGCTCTCTTTGCAGCTGCATGCAGACTGAAGCCGAAAGCTTAATGTTCTTGCAGCTCTCGCTTCACACTCTTCCTCAATTTCTCTTTATCAGCTGTTTATACAATGAAAAGCTGCTGATAAACTTGTAGCACATTAAAAGGTCAATTCCCGGAAAGCTGACAGCAAAAACCGTAATTGGTCAATGATGCGTAGCATTTTTTGATGAACCTGTGGCTGCGATTGTAAAGAGCTGAATGAGAGAAGTCTATGAATGGAATGTAGTAGATAATGGCAATGGGAGGGCATTCGAATTGCGAGAGGTTGCACCACAAACGGAAACCAGTTTCTGCATCGCTGCCAATGGCAAACAGTGAATGCCACATTAGCTTCAGCCGGCGTAAGGCGAATGATGGCGCTAAAAGCAATGAACGACTGGCAACCGGCAGCCGGCAAAAATGCGCGAATGCAATGCCAACACCCAAAACGAGTTATGCGTCAATCTGAGACAGCGCGTATGTATCTGGCGGATATCTCTACAGATTTATATATATATATATATATACAGTTGCAAAAAAAATAATAGCACCACACAATACAATACATAACAAATGTGTTCAATGGTGTCTTATTTAGATTTGCAGATTTATGAAAAAAAAATTGGAAAGAAAAAATCCGTAATTTAAAAAATTAAATTTTATAAAAGGAACAAAATTTAAAAATGTAGCACTTTTAATTATGAACATTATAAATAAACTAAATTTTAATAAAGTGCGTAGGTGGTGTTATTATTTCTTTCGATCCTTTTTTGCACTTTTCCCTCCAAATTAAAAAAATATATATATAGAAATAATATATATTTGAAAACAATTATATGAGCAGAATTAACTTTAATTTATCTATTTAAAAAATATACTATAAATCAACATTTGAAAAAATTGCAAACTAATGGTTTGTGTCGAAGTGATGCTATTATTATTTTCGCAACTGTATGTATATGTATCTGATGTATGTATATATAACCACTATAAATAGCCAGAAAATGTGAAATAAAATTGTAGCGCGACAAGAAAACGCTGCGGTTTTGGCTGCTTCGTCTGCTGATGCATGCAGCGCACAGATACATTTTTCGAAATTCAATCACAGAAAGCAGCAAGGGAGCTGTTCAACTGGAGAAGAATCATCCAACTTAATATATGTGTCTTATGGTTTATGCGGGAATAAGGTACAGAATATATAGAATATATATATATATATATAAATATATATCAATTCATATATGCATCTTCTTCGTCATTTCCTTAGTTTACTGCCAAATATTGTGGGCGCCTGTGGGCAGCAAGCAGCTGTGGAAAAGTTATTTCTCGGAATTTGTGAAATACCCACTGAATATTGTTAGCGCCTGTCGTCGGCCATAATTTCTGTCTGCTATATATGTTTGCACGTTTAAATGATGTCTAAAAATAGCAGATCATCTGCAGATAAATATATATTCTATATGGTGAATTGGTGAATTTATATATATTCATGCATTTGAATGATCACGCTTGTGAAAGTGCCAAGGCAAAAAGAGATTTAATGGGCTATGATGAGAAATGATCGCCCCTATAATCTGCATTCAAATGCGGAAATTGTATTCAGGCTGAAGATAAGCGCTTGACTGCCTGGCGCTAACTAAGCGGGAGAGATGTATATTTTCTGTGGGTCTATTAATAGGTCACAGATTGAACTTATCAATAGCAAGTCTGACAACATTCTCATTAATACTGGTACTGACCTTCACCACGCGCTCTCTCGCTCTATATGTCGTTAACTTGTGCAAATACATACTTGAGCGCATAGTGAATGAAAGAGAGTCAAAACCTTATGCTCTTAGGTTCTGTGAGCCTTTGAGCCTCCGTCTCTCGCTGAAGCGCTCACGTAACCAGCGTGAACGTTATCAGTGTGTGTCCAAAGGCAAATTCGCACATAATTTGTATAAACAAACAACTGACGTTGTTGAAAACGTATGTTTTTTGTTGTATTGATTGTTCTTATTCTTGTTCATATTCTTTTACTAGTTATGTGCGCGAAATGCTCTGCACGCACACACACAGACGCACTCGTATGCACGCATACAAGCACACAGAGACGCATAGGCAGGCAGCGGCTAGGCAAATACTATTGAAGGTCAGTAAAGGTCGTCGCCGCAGTTTGCGAGCACCCTCTCAGAAATAAGGAAAATAACAAATAAAAAGTCATCCACAAAACAGGTACACATGAAACATTATCTACATGTTTGCAATGTAAGCGGCCCCAGTGCGTTATGAAATATGAGAATGTAATTAATTTGCGGCTTTATTTTTTTTTTTTATATTAATTGCGTTTATAGAAAGAGAAGAGAAGAGCTGCTGTCGCCTCAACTCAATAACTTTGGCCAGCAGCCATGCAAAAGACGCACACACACACTCAAACACACACGCACACAGATTCTCATTGATTTCGTATTTAATTTTTTTTAATCTGTGATAACTTATTTTTTTGGCGTCTGTTGTTTTTGTTCAATAAACTTACTGCTCATTTTGATTTTGTAATTTTTTGTTTTGTATGTTAGTTAAAATAGTTGAATATACACTGCGAAAAAACACGGAGTGAGTCCTTCGCGGGGGATGATGTTCGGTGTTGGTGTCGGTGGGTGGGGCGTGCCCGTTGAGCTTTCACACACACACTGTACAGTGACGAAAGAGAGTCTGTTGTCTGAATTGCTTTGCGGAGGTCTCTGCGTTTGGCTGTTCTGCCTACCACGAGCGACGATGAGAAACTGAACTGAACTAAGCGCATTCGACGTGCCGAGTAAATGAAAAGTGCGCACGACGACGACTCTGGCGACGTCGATGCCATGGGCAATATTCGTACGTATTTACGTACGTGGGGAGGCTGCTTTTGGCGTCGCAGTCGACGTTGTCGCCGGCTATTAGGCAGCAACCACATAATGGTTACGATAGACGAGGGCATCGGCAAGTCGACGAGGAAGGCGCCAAAAGTGAGCATATTATGCTCGCTTCAATTTTATTTCTGTTTCTCGCGTTTTCTTCTGTTTCGACTACGCTTGCCGGCAATCACTTTGCACCGGCGAGCAAGAGGAGATAGCGAGATTAAGAGCATGATAAAAGTGCGAATATATGAACATACAAACTATGCATATTGAATGAAACCGTTCTCTCTTTGCTTATGAAGAGCGACAGCTTGTTAAGAGAGTGCTTATCACGAGCAAAGGCAAACAATGCATTAGAATTTACTATTTGACTTGTTGCATTTGTAAAGGTATTCAAAATAACAAAGTAATAAATACAACGAATGAATAACTATAGTTGTTTAATTAAACAATGCTTTACTTTGGATAAGATCCAACTGTTATCAATGCAACTGTAACTAATAATAAATGAGTCTCACACTGTACTTCTAACCTGCTCTACGGCAGACATGATTATACATGTTCACATCAGATCTCAGCAGAACAATTTAGAACTAAACACGAATAGAAGCTGATCAGATTAAGGCTACCATGTGTCGGAATTTTACCACAAAAAAGCACAATTTCCTCCTACGTTTTTTTTATTTATTTTCGACTAAAATTGATTGTATTATTTTAGGCGGCACTTTGTGAAATTTTCGAATGTCACCTAAAAGTATGCTTTGAAATTTCGCCTTTATATATATTTTTTTATCAAAACATTAGGCAAAAAATAAATGCAACTTAAAATTCCAAGTAGTGCCAAATAAATCAATATTGTCTTTTGTAAGTAGATTAAGTGAAAATGGTTATCTTTAGAAATACTATTACGTTATGGCTAAAAGTAAATATTTGCAAGCAAACTAAGATATTCTAAATAGCATAGTTTCAAATCCCACTTTATATTAAAATATCAATGCACATTTTATTAAAATTTTTGGCAGTTGTTTATTTAAAACGATTGTCATCTATGTAAATAGTTGTTTGGAGGGTTTACTCGCTTATTGCTAAGGCACCTTTTCGATTTGCTCCAGTCGAAAGCAATATGTACAAACTATAACTATATAGTGACTATATTAGCAGAATGATTCTTTGCTCCCAAGATGATTAATGCACTTGAGCAAGCCACTTATTTTTGGTACTCGTATTTGTATATGGCAATTCGATAGGTAGTCTGTTGATATGCTAAACATATAAGATACGTAAAGCTACACATTAAGTAGAGGAACTAGAACTAAGCTAATAAATTACTGGCAACTAGATAATACTTAGAAATATGTGTATGTATGTCTCATTATACGATATGGTTACTTTTATTGTCATGCTGAGGCAGTATCACAGTGCAGGGGCTTATCCTCCAATCGATTATTGACCGCATTTCGTGGCGATATCACAAATCGCTTGCGATTCTCAATCGATTGACTGAGTCGACGATTGGCACGCTTCTTGCGATACCTGTACACGCAGTAGCAGAACACTGTAAGGAGTTAAACAGTTGTTAAATTAATAATTCATTAATAATTACTTATTTTTTACCTACCCAGTAAAACAAGAGCGACACCTCCGCAGCAGCCAGCGGCAAATAGCCAAAGGCTGCGTGTCTGGGCCAACTCGGCGCTGGCCAAACAACTGCGGAATGTTGCCGAGTCCACTGTGCGATTGTAGGGCAGTGGACACACATCGCTGTTTAGTGCCTCTGCCATATGGAATTAGAAACTTGGTCAAATGCCAAAATAAATAGAAAAAAATAGCAAACAGATGCAGCTGTCTGCATCTGCAGCTGCAAACTTTCGAGGCTTTACTCACCCATGCAAACGGGAACATATTTGGGATTGGCGCCCATTGTCATCAGATGGTTCGTCACTTGGTGGCAGCCGCAGGTGCTGATCTCTGTTCTCGTCAGATCGATGACACTTAAATGGCACAGATTTGCCAGTTTGTCAACGTTGAACTCTTTCAGTGGATTAACCGAGGCATTCAGCTGCCACAGATCTGCCACGTAAAAAACACAATTATTAATTGAATATAAAATAAGCAACTTGGTCTTCTTTCACTTACCTGGCAGTATTCCCAAATCGGGTATGTCATCCAGCTCACAGTTGGCCACATTGAGATATTCGAGTGGCGCTTTAATGGGTTTCTCCAGCGTTTGGAGCTCTTGATGCAGACCCTTCAGCTCGTTGCTGTCCACGTAGAGATTCCGCAGCCGTGGCAGCGAAAAAAGGTCTATGGGAATCGTGGTGAGTCCATTGCTAGATAGATCAATTTCCTGTGAATCGATCAATGCAATGAGTTGGTTAGTTAGTTAATTACTAAACTGATTCGTTCTTAATTGCTGACAGTAATTTGAATTTGGTTGACTGCTCACCTGTAGGGACGTGAGGGGTGCAAAGGTGCCCGGCTCCACCGATAAGATCATGTTCTCATACAGCATTAAAAACTTAATATCCGTATACTTTCGGAACGAGCCACTTTTGAGCTTCTTAATGCGATTGAACGATAAGTCCAGTACCTGAAAAAATTCGACGATGAAATATGACTTTAATTCTAGATTTAAATTTGTACAAAACAGTCGAGTCATGCACTGAAACGCTTCCTATTGCAATTGCTTAGCTGCATTTGATTTAATTTTAGAATTTATGCATGCACTGTGGGCACATTTAATATATAAAAATAAATTATTTCGTGTTTCTAAATTAATATGCTATATTAATCTACATTCAAAAAAATTTAAAAAAAATACTTCATGTTAAAAAGAAGAAATAAAAATCCGAGAGTTCAATATTAAAGGACTATTTAGACTGATTTGATTTATAAGCCATTTTTGTTAGCTATCTAAAATTTTGAATTATTAAATTCTTTACTTGCGAAATGCTTTGTAATAATATAAGTAAAAAAAAACGCTAATTTTGGTGTACACACATTAAAAACACCAGAAATTAGACATTTGAAATTCTCAAAAATTTAAACTAAGTTTATTCCAGAATTTTGTTTAATTGAGCATAATTGTGTTCTAGATAGTGTGTATCTTTACCAGCCAGCATCTCATGCAAATGCATATTTAAATACATATTCAAATACATTTTTAAATACATATTCACATTCATATTCATGTCGCTTTTGTAGTCGCATATTTATTCCATGCAACAAGTGAACTTCTTTATGCTTCAATTAAGCTCAATTGAGTTCTTGTGTGTGTGTGTGTGTGTGTGTGCGTGTGTGTGTGCGTGAGTGTGTGTGTGTGTGTGTGTGTGTGTGTGTGTTTTGGGGTGGCTTGGGTATATGATGAGACGTGAATTAAGTTTGGGTCATGAGATTTTTATTGGCACAAATTGACCTCTTGTGCCAGGTCGGAATCTGTCACTAATCTGATAATTGATGAGTCAGTTACTCACCTCGACGGATGTTTTCAGGTTCTGTGGCACCTCCTTAAGGTCCATTTGGTGGCACCGTATTCGCATCAGCTTCTCGATGCGTCCATACGTGCAGCGGCGTTCATCCTGGCCGGTGCTGCCAAAGGCCAGCAAAGCATTCACAACGGATATGAAAACGATATTTAATAGCAGGCAACGCAGCTCCATGCTGTGAACAGACAGATAAATATAAATTAGTTTGAATACATATAAAAAAAAGCATTAGTTATTTTCTTTTATATTTTTTCCAATTTGGGTGTTTACTTACCTGACGGACTATCAAAATAATAAATAAAACTAAATGTACACACTGCCGCACCTGACCCAAAAACAATTATTTTCGAATTAACAAATTACAAGATCAATGCCACGCCATTGAGGATCAGCCCCCAAGTTGGGTCAGTGTGGATTGTTGTTGTTGTTGTTGTTGTTCATTGTGCCCACTTTGAAAGCATTCAATCAAGCGCAACTGCGATGCTCAGAGGCGGGTGGTGAGTGGGCGTGTCAACAAATTGAATTAGTTGTGAACTATGCACAATAATACAAGTCACACACAATTCTCAAAATGCACCTAACGCTGGTCAATGTGGCGTATGAGTGATGTTCGTTTTGTGTGTTTTGTCTCACATATTACGTATACGTCGTTTTCATTGCTGATGTTATTACTATGCTTTCACCCACATTAAATCAACTTCAAATAATGCACACAGACACCCTGTAATACGATTCGATACAAACTTCCTTTATTTTATTTACTCATAGCAATTGGATGATAAGCTCAAGAATACATATAAGAAACGGATTTGGTTTATAATTTCGCTGATTAACAGCTGCTGACGATAATTTTTTGTAGTCGGAATTTGCAATACGTTTTTAAGTGTTGTTCGTCAGCGATGATTAAAATGGGGGTGAAACAAAAAACACTTGTTGATTTTTTGTGGCAAGAATGAGTCATTCAAATTGGACTAGTCTTAGTTATTTCTTTTATTTCAAGTTTTCATTGCCTGTTATCTTATCGTTTCGCTCGAAAATTTATTATATATCTCTTGATACAACATCAAACAGACGGCGAGCTGCGCATTTCGCGCGATAAATCATATTCTTTATATAGACAGATACGGAAAGGCATTCTTCATTTATGGATCGTGTCAAAATAAGAAAAGCACTTTGCCAAAAAAATAAATGATTGCACATCAAACTGTAAATTGATTTATTTCCAATCCGAATTCTGAGGCTGATAATTGATATTCTGATGCCATATTTATGTACGTAAAATGTATTGGTATCAAAATAAAAGATCGAAAAATAGTATGTTTTGCACTTTTCAGAAATTGCTTGCATTACTATCACGCCCCGTTGCAATGCACTTGGTAAAGTCATGCGATCAAAAAATGCTTTACTCAGTTTCAGTTTCAGTTTTTGCTTCTGTTTCGATTACTGTTTTCATTTGGCAAATGCACGTGCCAATTTGGAGTTTTGTTACAAAGCAGTTGCGTGATTGCAAATGCTTTGTTTATTACTAATTTGCTGTCTTTACATACGCCGTTTTTTTTTTCTATTTTACAAAAATAAAAAAAAAATCAAAAGTTTTAGATCAGATTTACAATGGTTTCGGGTACTCATATATATTTTTTGTGACATTCATAATAATTACATTGTATTTGTTTAACATTTTGTTTAATCTCAAGTTTAGTTTATATAATAAGGCAGGCCAATAATGAAGGCTGCTTTATGGGTATTTATTTATTAAAGGGGTAAAAATGTAAAACATGAACACATTTATAGAATATCTTCCAGTCGGCCAACGACTTAAGTTTTGATAAATGGGCTTATGAAATTGTTGACTTATGGCCACAAGTAGAAATCCACTTACAAAATGGCGTGCGTTGGCCTATTTGCCCAGAACTTAACGGGGCTAAATGATGAATGTAGTTGCTGAGTGTTTCGGTCTTCTATCTGTCTATATATCTATATCCGATTTGACATATGCCAAGCCATTTCAAGTCGCAAACAATAATACATGGCTTTAATGTCGCCCTATAAACGATAAGCGACAAGGCAACAAAAGCGCCTTTAACCAATCAATAATAAAATGTTAAATTGTATTTATCACAACCCTTTTTTAGTATTGGCCAAGTGATATATAAAATGACGCATTTGGCCAATAATAGCTGAGACAGCAAAACACCGAGTAATATGATTTCCTTGTAAATGGTGGGCTGAGGGGTAAACAGATGGAGCCACAGATATACATTTTTAGAATATGCCCAGAAATTCATTTGCTCCACTTGACAAAGAGTTGAGGAATGTGTGTACCCAAAGTGATTGCTAAAAGTATGAATGTCGTGAGGGAGGAAAGTTTTTGCCAGAACTCTTAATTAAAAATAAAAATTGGATACATCAGAAACTAATTCTTTCAAAAACAAGATTATCTGCATTTAATAAACATTTCTCGAAAACAAAAATTAATCTCTAAATCATTTGTAGCTCTAAAGGGATTAGAAATTCACGATTTAATAATTCTCATAAATAATATTGGAAGGGGAACATTTAGATGTAGATGTAAATGACTTACCCCTCTTTTTTCATTACAACTTCCTTTTAACGACGCTTTTAAATCGCGTATAAATGGGTAACTAGCAAATCTTAATAACAATTATTCTAAACAAATAATATTTAATACAATACAATACTTTAAGTATACAAATAATATCAATATTAATTATTATAAACAAATCTTCTTGTTACACTAACTTCTTGCACACACTGTGTGTTTACCTCTGTCATAAGAGAAGCCTGCAGAATCGGCGAAAAAAAACATGCAGAGGCAAAAAATAAAATTAAAGTGATTTCCACACATTTCGACACGGAGAGCAACCGCAACAATGAGCTTTGGCTATAAATACTTACTTATATATGCCATATATATGTTTTTTGTTAAAAAAAATTAAATTAAATTTAAAAATGTGTGAGGCAGGAGAAACAGAAGACAAGAGTCGACTGCAAAACTTATGGCACACAAAAAAAAAAAACAATTTTCATTCATTTCGGCTTAAAATACCACTTCAACTTTTAGATTTTCTTTTTGTTTAATATCTTTGAGGTATGGCGGACATTTGTTGGACTTAAATTCAACAGAATTGGCAATAAAAAGGGCTAATGCTCGACAGGCGATGCAGCGGAAAATGGAAAATTTTATAGCGATAAAACCAGATCAGATGCAGCCGCTCCAGCCGCCCTCCAAATGGGCCAAATACGTTCACGCCTTTTTCCCATATTGGTGGGGTTGGAATTTATTTATTGAAATCAAAACTCAAAGCTATGCCCACTTCCACTTTGGCCGCATTTGTATAATATTTATTTATGTGTATATATGAGCCTCAATCATGAGGCCGTAAGCAAAAAAAAAAGATCCGAACAAACAATACTCGACAATCCCCAAACAATAATAGCACCAGAAATTCATATCGGGCCCGGAGTAGATGTGTCAGGCAATGGATTTCGGTCTGGCTAATGATAAATATCTATGGAATATTATTTATCTATACAAATCGGTGGCAGATGTTAAGCAAGCGATTATGGGATCAGTGAAAAGAAAACTATAAAAATGTAATATAAAAAAATTAAGAAAAAAAAACAAGAAACTTTAAATTAGTTTCAAATATTTTAATAACATTCTAAACATTTGTGAATGGATTTATGTGCTCTTATGATTCCCCGTGTCACACATTTGTGGGCGTTACGAGATGATATATATATATATATATATATATATATATATGGGTGTGTGTTTGTTTGCCTATGTGTACCGCATACCCTCCGCTTCCACCAACCACCTCAACAGGTGGGGGCCCCTTTAGAAGATTTATTTTCATTTTTCTACAGCAGTTTGCGTTTGATAAAGATTTATTTGTTTAGACTTTATGTGTTGAAACAATAGAAAAGCACACATGAGGGGAGGATGCATAAATGCCTTTGGCAAACCCACATATTACATGTTTTTTAACCACTGCACACTTCAGCGTAACGGAATCTTATCGGAGTACGTCAAGTACAACAGATGTGGGTAAAAAAAATAGAAGTACTTCTAAAGTTGCTCTTTATCAGAGTAATTTAATATTTCTGTTCAGAAGGCAAACCTTTTTTTAGGCAGTTTCATTTCGATTACGAAAATATCGTCAAAGTCGCACTGTAGGCAACATGAAATTAATTGATTGCTACAAAGAACAACAGCGGTAATAAAAACGTTGCCCATTTATTTCAATTAAACACAATCAAGAATACATTCCCCCAGAGACGCTAAAAAGACGATGAATTTCCAAGTACAGAGAAGAGAAAACGAGACGCTTCAGCAGAAAAACTGACCATTGGCGAGAATGCCAATTGCCAATTGGGCTAATTAAAGACCTAACTGACGAAAGAAAAAAAAATATAAATATATATCGTATATAAATATATGCTTTATAGATAAAGTTTGCAAAAGTTCCACATAGAAGAACAGCTAGCCAAAACAGAAAATTTACTACTTCTGAGTAACTTTTGAGAAATAATATATAAATACTTTAAGAACTCTTTCAATAAATTCAAGTATATATTAGAAAAAACTATGCACGAACTTTATAATTTCAAATGGAGTTGTTTTTTATACAAAATTAATAAAACACACTTTGACCTTAGACAAGAAATAAATTCCGTGATATATAAGTCTTTGATATTAGTATATGACTCTTAAACTCATTTATAATAAAATATTGATAGGTAACAAGAAAAGAATATATAATTTAAAGCCCCATTTTTGAATCTTAACCGTGTTTCAGAACGTTTACAGCAAATAGAGCTGACAGATGGGTAGTTCTAGAAACTATGGGCAAATAAACGATAAGAAAGGTGTTAATAAAGGTAATTGCACTTTGAATTTCTAGCGTCGATTCACCTGCTAATAGTCATGTCTTTAAACGAACCCTGAGTAAAAGTGAAAAATGAAAACTCAACAGTGTTTGTCCATAAGAAATGAACCTTTAGATAGCGATTCATATCTTAACTCAAACAATACTAAGACTTACCAAATAAAACGGCTTATCTAGTTATTTCTTATCCTCCAACCGCAGAATATGTTTTCAACTAAAATTTCTAATCAACTTGTAAATGAAATTATATGTAGTATGTATATATTTTTTACTTTTACATTTGACATAAAACGCATGAACATATTTTATGAACTACCCTGGCAGACGTGTGATGTTCCAGCAATTCTCGCAGTGTTCTCCGTCTCTTCTTTCAATTGAATTCAATTTAACTGTTTTGTCCCATTATGCTGTGCAGAGAGCTGCACTTTATGCCAAACCGAGAATAACTAACTGAAAACATAGCATAAATGGCGTCACAATGTTAAGTTTTGTGATTAGAGTAAGAAAAAAACTACAATATTCTACACAATATTCAGTTAATCTACATTTTAATAACGATAACCCCTTAACAACCCCGATAATGGGTAAGCATGTTCACTTTTACACTTACCTCTTAGGTAATCCAATAAATGTTATATAATCCCATTTAATATGTATTATCCTTTCGAATTTTAATTATCACACATTTTAAGCATTTGCATTTCATTTCAATATGTTTTATAATTGGAGTAAATTGCACTCTGAATGCTCCAGTAGACACTTCACCAAAAAATACGTAAATATCTTCGTTTCACAGAAATTGCAGTCGTATTTTATTTAACACGAATTTGTTTTTCGTTGTGTTTTATTGTTCAAAGACGGAACCGATCGCGAACACCGGAACCGACCCGTTCAATCCAACCGCAAACTTGGAATTGAAGCAAACGCAGCGACGAGCTGCGATCGCTCGGTGATCGGCTGCCTTTCGGTTGTAAGAGCCGAAGAGTTGATAAAGCACAGAGGCGACGATAATGCAGGTCGTTTTCGGGTAGCGGCGGCGGATAGGAGGGTGTTGTTCTGTTGTTCTGGGCTGCTTTGTAATTTTTCGTTGGTGAAAATGAAAATTACACGAGAGATTTACTCTCACTCACAGCTCGCTCTCTCTCTCTCTCTGTGTGCCTCTCTCAGTGCAGTGGTAGGCACGGTGATAACGATGAAAATTGATATACAAATGTGTTTGCAGCCCACTGTGCTTAGAATTGAATTAAATCTCACCGTTTTCGCCTCCGATTTCGACAGCTTTATTACTTCGTTGTTATTGTCTGCAGCATTTTCAGATTCAATTAGCTGTCAAGTGCTAATAAATCGATACAGTATCGATGACGATGTCAACCAGCAGCATTTCCAATATAATGAGTATATCACGTCTTGAGCTTCCGACTAAAAATGCCTCACTCACATTGCAGCTAAAAAGAAGGCACATTTTACGTTTGTGATAAGGCTGAAACATCAGCTTATGCAATCAAAATTCTTATCATAACGTTCCAATTAATGAAGACCTTAAAAACTCTCTTCAGACAGTTGTCAAACTAAATTCATTATTCAGTTTGAGTGACTGTTCGTTTGGGTATTTATCGGAAGACATCCAAAATAGTAGCAAATGTGCTGTTATTTAATCCGAACATTATGTTTTCCTGGGAAAAGCCTTAACCAAATAACTACCTGTGCACAGGTAAAATTAGCGCCTGCTGGTATTCTCAGGTAAAAATAAAAACAAATTATTTGCTCTCTTTCGTGGTTTTCTTTTTATTTATATTTATTTTGTTTACAACATGAAAAAGAAATGGTAGAAAAATATGACATTGTTTTTTTTTTTTTTGCAAGGCTTTTAATATAACAAACCCCATATTCCATTAAATTTTACTCTTTGCTTCGTATTTGTTTTGATTTTTTTTTGGTGTTTTTTCTTCTTATTTTTGAAAAATGTTTGTTTTTTTTATAATAGTAATTTGAATGTAAAGTATGTAATATAAATGATAGAAATTGTGTTTTCACTTCTTCAGTTGAAATAATTGAGCAAACAAAAGTCAAAAACATTCAAAATTAGAAAATAATTAAAAAAAGAAGTGAGTATTTATAAAACAAACGAATCATAATAAATTAACCCACCCAAAATTATTTAGCACACAACCCACCAGTGGTAGTAGTTTTAATTATATAAATATAAAATTGCTTTAAAAGTGTGTGTGTGTGTGTGTGTTTGTTGTGTATGTTAATTGAGCAATTACGCCTTCCTTTCCATTTTCTTTTAACAACTTTTCGTTAGTTAGATTTGCATTTAAATATTTTTCACAAAGTTTTTTTTAGCTGCACATTTTCGATTTGTTTAATGCAACGTGTTTTTTTTTTTCTATTTTTTAATGTTTTTCGTTTTTTTTTTGTTCGATTTTTTCTTATACAATTGTATTCGTTTTTTTTTGTTTGTTGATTATATTTCTTTTTTTTCTTTAATTAATAAGTTATTATAAATGAGCGTTCATTTTGGTTTTCCATGAAAAATCAATGAAGCTGCTGGCTATATACATATAGCAAAAATCAAGAGCTTTTACGATCCTCTGTTTATCGCAGAATAAGTTTAACTTTTTCCAACTAAATTAGGTAATACAACAGATATACTTTAGCCAAAAATTAATCACAATCTTTTGCATTCATATTGCAAGTATGCTTGAGTGTGTGTGTGTGGGTGTGTAAAAGATGTGTGTACATATGTGTGTGAATGTGAGAATGCCTGTAGCATTAGAGCTCTGCATTCACGCATGCCTCTCAACGCCTTTGCCTGGCGGATGGATTATTTTTCAGGGGATGGATGCCTCCATGGATGGATCCTCCTCTCTAAGATTGCTTCTGAAGACGCAGCTGCTCGGCAATGCTGGTGTTCTGGTAGAAGAGACGCACCACATGCGTGTCGCTCTCATCCATTTTGGTGAGTATCTCCAGCTGGAACGTCTCCGAGAAGCGTGTGTTGATGAACACACCCAAGGCGGCCACATCGCACTTGGTGATTAGGGCGCTCTCCAGTTCACAGTGCTTGCTGTAGCGTGGTGCCTTCGCCAGATCGTCGGGCAGCTGGCGGAACTGATCGGTGACGGCATTGTTGCCAAAATCTATAAAGTGCACTTCACACTTGCCCTCATCGAGCAACTTGACTATCTCCGCCCGATAGAAGACCTCATCTTCGGGGAATTTGGCCACACAGATTGCACCCACGGCCAGCTGGGTGAAGGGCTCAAAATTTTGATCGGCATCGAGCATTTTATCGGTCATCTGTTCCAGTGCGGACACATCCTGTTCCATTTGCACGTAGAAGGATTTGGCATTGTCGTACTGCACCACAAAGCAATTGTGCAGCACCACTTCGAGTGGTCGCTGGACACCAGCCACAATGTTAGCCATTTCCTCGGCGAAATCCTTGTAGTTAATGCGCAACTGCACTGCCTGCTGGGTTGTCGCCTCCTTCGGATTGAGCTCACTGACCAGCTCGTAGACCTCGCCGAAATGCTGCTCCAGCAGCGAAGCAAATGCCTTCTCCAGCTCTTCATCCGACACATCCTGAGGTATTTCACTCAGCTTGCAGTGCAGCGCCAGTGGCGGTATTTGACAAAGCTGCTCCGGCAGCGTGTACACCTGCTGGGTTACCACAGTGCCGCCGTAGTCCATGAGGAACACCTCACAGCCCTTCCCATCAGGCAGCACTTTCCGGATGCAGCATCGATAGTAGCAATCATCCTCGAAGCAGATGCCGTTTAATTGCAGGACGGGATTCGACGCCTTCTGTAGGTGCTCGGCTGTCAGGGATTTCAGTGTTTTCACAATCAGATCCAGTTCGGCCGAGTTCTTCTTGAGCTGCACATAAAAACTTTTCGGTGAGATGCCGTGTGAAATGATGCACTCTTTGTTATTATCATCCTGCTTCAGCAGCGCTGCAGCATCGAGCAGCTTCTGCAGCTGCTCATGTATGTTGAGCGCATTTTTATCCATCGTCTTTAGACGGACCAAAGGTGGCTGCGCCGACTTGTTGACAAACTCGACGGCCACCTCTCCACTGCAACTGTCGATGAGGGCGTCGAGTGCTTCCCGGGATTCCTTGGGGTATTTGAGAAAGTTCACACACGACTCGAGAGCATGGAGCTCGGCCAGAGGCTTTACTTGGACCAGCTCCGCCGGCAGCTCAAATAGTTTGTCCACCAGCGCCTGGTTGCCGTAGTCAATGAACAAGACGCGGTATTGCAGCGACTGCTTGGTGGGCAACTGCTCCAAGATGCGTGCCCGATAGAACTCATTGTCATCCGTGAATTGGGCGACACACAACTCGGTCAGCTGGGCAACGCCCTGCTTGGGCTGCAGATTGGCGTTCTCCGAGTTCAGCTGCTCGCTGATGTTGTCCACGAGTTGATTGTCCGACTCGAACTGCAGATAGAAGCTGGTAGGACTGTTCACGTGGGTCACAATGGCCAACGGGCTAGCCGAGGAGTTAGCACTTGACTCCCCGCTGGGTGGGGCGGCAGCAACTGGTTCTTGCACCACCTCCGGCTTGGGCTGCTTACGCGTGCAAAGCGGCAACAATTGATCCAACACGTTCTCCTCATCCAGCAGCAGGTGGATAAGGACTTGCTTCAGTCCAGGCTGCACAAGTTGTGTGGTGAAAACCAATTCACCTTCGCCGGTAAGCTGGGCAAACTTCAGCTCGGCCTGCTGAGACCAATCAACATAATCATTGGGCAGCTGCAGCGAGCAGCGCTTGGACAAACTGGGCACCGTTGCTATTTGCTCGGAGAGCAGCAAACACTTGGCCGTCGTCGATGTGTTGCCGTAGTCAATGAAACGCACCTCGTAACGCGAATCGGGCATTTGACGCAGTAGCTCGGCCCGATAGAAGAGTCCATCGTCATCGAAGAGGGCCGCCACAATGCTGCCCTTCTCGAAATGCTGCAGCGGCTGCAGCTGCTGCTCCGCATCGCCCAGATACATTTCGATCAGTTCCAGCGCCTTCGAATCGCTCTCCAGCTGCAAATAGAAGTCAGCGATGCTATTCACATGCGATATGTAACAGCTGCTGCCACTGTTCACGTAATCCAGTGGCTTGGCATAGCCATCGGCGATCAGTTTCTTTGCCACGTCGACGCCCTCAATGTAGAGATTGATATAGCTGCGCGTTTGGAAATCGCCGCGCGATAAATATTCATAGTGCAGCAGCTTCTCGTATGAATCATTGAAGATGCCATTGGCAGCATCTGCCCACTCCAATGTGCCATTCGGTGCAATGGGCAGGGCGAAGGGCAGGCACAGTGGCTCCGTTTGGCTGCCCAGGCTCTGCTTGATCTCCTTGGCGTCCGAGACGCAATCGGTGTTGCCATAATCGATGAACTGCAGCACCATCAGCTCAGCATCGAGGATTTTGGCACGATACCAACACTTGTCCATCGAATACATTGAGATGCATTCGGCGCCATTGGCCACATCCATCAGCTGTGGCAGCGATGGCGACACAATCATTAGATTCTCGGTGAGACGCTTGAGCTTGGGCAGCGCATCCATGGTGTGCACATAGAAGTGTGCGGGATTATCGCAGTGGCTTAGCAGAGCGGTTTCCATGTCCTTGTACGGATCGGGTGGTGGTGTGACAGCGACAGCTGTCTGGCTGGGCGTTGGCGAGACTACAGGAGTAACAATTGGCTCGATCTCGGGAACAAGTAGCGGCTCAGGCACAACTTCAACAGGTGCTGGCTCCACTTGCTCCACCAGCTTCGTTTCAACCTGGGGAGCAGCAGCTACTGGCTCTATTGGCGGCGCAGTTGTTGGTGCCACCTGTTCCGGCTGTTTGTTGTTGCTGCGCTGGTGTTTCGGCTCCTTGGCTTCCTTCGGTTCCTTGGCTTCCTTCACCTCCTGCTGTGACTTCTTTGTCTTGGGTGAACTGTTTGCCGCGCTAGATTTGCCTCCCTTGCGCTGTTGCTGGTGCTCCTCATCATCATCGATGGTCAGGTCGACGCATTCAATATACTCGTGTATGTGGGGCTTCTCCTTGTCCAGCTGCTTGCGCATATAATCAATATCCCTGCCTGCAATAAGTTTCTCTGCCTTCAGCTTGTCAAGCAGATTATCTTTGCCATTGGACAGGAGCACGTCGGCAATGAGATGACTCCGTCGTGTCTCAATGGGCTTCACTATAACCAGCGCCTCCAAGAGGCTGGCGAGGCGTGTCTTCAATTTCTCATCGTTGTGGATGCGACCAATTGGTAAATTGATCTCAACCGCATAGCAACTTCGATTCACATAGAACTTCTCCTCCAGCTGCTTGAGCTGGTCGCGCGACAACTGCTCCGAGTTGCCATAGTCGATGAACAGAACATCCAGGCGTGCGCCCTTGCCATCCTTGGCCAGGATGCGTGCACGATACCAATTACCATCGGCGCTTAAAGCCGCACAAATTTGATCCTTCTCAATTTTTCGCAGATGTTTGCCTGGAATAAAGGAACAGTTTTAATACAAAATTCAGAAATGATAATTTTGTATACAAATCCAACACTCTCACCTTTCTTGGAGTAGTACTCAAACATATCGTTCAGCAGCTGCTTCATGGCTTCCTGCACATCGCTGGGCTGAACAAATATCCGATAAGATTTTGCCGTATAGACGACGTGTGCTTTAAAGCTATTAACCATTACGGGATAACCGCAAATAAAGGCACTACGCTCCTCCTTAAGCAACGGCATTACAGGACGCAAGTGAATGCTGTCCAATAAAAGGAACAAATTAGTAGAATTATTTTGTTAAAGGGAGCTGATCTCAGACTTACATGTTGTTCTCGCAAACATGCTTTATATTTAGAGCATACGATTTGCCCTCGTAGTGCTGCTTGAAGGGCTTGGCCATCTCCTGGTTTGACTTGACAAACTTAACATCATCGTAGCTGCACAAGAAGTTCACATCGCTGCAGCTCTCGAGCTGTATCTTAAAGTTGGTCATGTCTCGAATGGAGGTGAATTTCCCACGCACCTGCTGACCAGCCAACAGATTAACACGCACCTCTGAAAAAGTATGAAATCAAGATTGGGCTTGTTGGTAGTCTTTAAAAATATATCTTATTGTTGGACTCACGCTCTGAGACCTCAGTAAGGAACTGTGCATTGATAAGAGTGTCCCGGAGAGAGGCGCCATTCACCAGCATTTTAACGATATACGTGTTGCAAACGTTGTTATTAAAGTTGTTGTTGTTGTTATTGTTGCTGTTGTTGTGGTTGTTTTGCAGTTGCTGCTGTTTCGATTTGAACTCGCATTCAACTTTCGCATTTGCTGGCACAAATTTCTCCATGCGATCAACAATATATAAATGATCATAGTTGGTCACCACTTGGTCAAAGCTGCAGCGTTGCGCTAGAGCAGGTGGTTCCGCAAATCGATGCTCCAGCTGCCAGACATCCTCCGAGGAGACCGTCAACAGATTGCCCGCGTCTACGCAGAAGATGCGATATTTACGCACCATGTGATTGCAGGCAACAACTGTGCCACGCATTATGGCATTGTCCTTGCGCTGACGCACCACCACACTGGAGCCGACCTTCAGCTGGAGCTGCTGATGGGCCTTCTGGCGATAAAACTGACGCATCTCGCGCAACAGACTCTCGTATTTGGAGGCAAGCGATTTTGGCACTACGTAAAATTGGAATGGCGATACCCACCACGAGAGACTGGCCGCCTCCTTGGTGGGCGTTTTAATGTCGTGCACCGCAAACGCTTTGTCCAGCGGCACATATCTCTCCGGCTCAGGGGTGGGCACAATTATAGCTGCTGTGGTCTCCGCATTAGATGTGGCATCACTTTCCACACCACTCGATCGCTTCGAGCTGCCGCCATCCAGCGTGGACTTTTGACGTTGTGGCTTCTGTGCAAAGCCCTGCGGTGCATTCTGAGAGCGCTGGTTGGGCGAATTGCGCTGCGACTGCTGCTGCTGCGGCGCTTGATCCTTGCGTGGCAACTGATTATTGGCAAAGCGACTGGAAACAGAAGGAATAAATAGAAAGCAATTAAAAAATATCAATCAATTAAAATTAAAATATTTATACATTCAAAATTGGAACAGATGGGACAAAGCTCATCATAATCCAATCATAAGATTCAAAATGGAACAAATCGATTAGCAGTAGAAAAAGTGTGCTTGTCAAACTTAAGCTTGGCATCTGCATGGTTTCCTATTAAGTAAATTTAAAAGAGCCTTTTGCCAATAAAAACATTAATTTACATTTACCACAATTAACATTAAATAATTGTCTAAGCTGTCAAAATCCTTTGTAGCCTTTGAACAGAAAATGAGTTAGTAGATGACTAATAAGTCTAACAACAACTGGCAATGTGACTTCCTTGTGGCACCTTGTAATTAACTTAAACAAACTTAGAAACATTGCCTCTAAAATTACATTAATGTATTAATGTATGTGTCAAAAGCCAAAAGTTTACTTCCAATTTCAATTTCTCAATACTCACGTATTTTTGTTGGCTTCTGTTTTGACACCGTTTTGCAGACGCGGCGAATCCGTGCGATTGCGTCCATTTTGGCGGTTGCCCTTGCGCGGGGAGCTCATGCCGCTGGTGTAGCTGCTGGTGCTGTGGCTCTCGAAGCTGGTGTCGATGCGCAATTCTCGACTGCGTCGAACCAAATTGCCATCGAGGCCACCATTGCGTTCGGGACGTGCCGGATGCTGTTGCACCGGTCGCTTGACGCTGCTCTGCTGCGATTGCGTATCCTTAGAGCTGGCGGAGGCCGAGCTGTGCTTGTCCCATTCGTTGTTGGCATTGGCAATCTTTTTCTGCTTCTGCTGCAGTTTCATGCGATCCTCACTCTCAACGGTCGTTGAGTTGAGCACCTGGCCCTTTTCCAGCTGCTGAGGGGCTGTCTCGGAAATTGTCGACTCGTCACGGATCACATTCGCATTGAATTGACTCTTTTCTAGGGTGAGGTACTGCTCGAATGGCATGGAAAGCTTGTAGAGCTTCTTCATCACGTTCAGATTCTTGGCGAGCAGATTAACGACATTGACGCCATCGGGTTCAATGCGAAAGACACGAACGCTGAACGCACGACGACTGACGTTGGACTCCTCCGCAAGCATCTCGAACTGAACGGTGATATTATCCTCTCTCAACTCGCTGTTCTCGAAGCCCTTTAGGCAACACTTGATCGCCTGACGCGGCATCTGCAGATGCTTCTCGGCTATGATGCCGACCAAATGCTTTTGCACAGCCTCCTCATAGCCAAAGTCCACGTGACGCACAATGGTGGTGGAGGAGTCATCCACGCGCAGCAGCTCAGCGCGGTACCACTCACCCTCGCACTTGACGACGCAAGGTGCGCCCAGGATGAGCTGGTCGGGCACCATCTGATTGATGTTGTAGTAGACATACATCTCATCCATCAGCTGCTCGAATTGCTTCACATTGTTCACCTTCTGCACGTAAAAGTTGTTGGGTGAATCGATGTAACGTATCTCGACGATATCATCATTTTGCAGCGGCTCCGGTTTGGCGTACGACTGACGCGAATTCTTCTGCATCTTTAGTTCCTCCAGCTTGCTTTTGCCCTGCGAAAGATGAGTTGTTATTTTATATATGTTGCAAATCATTGATTAAATCAAATACTTACATTACGCATGAGCTGGCAAGTTTGCATAGAACCTACGCTCTCAGCCGCCTGCACTGTCAATTGGAAGTTTTTATATATGACTGAACTTTGAAAGATGCGTTTCATGCTTTCATCGAGGGCGCCCAACTCCTTGGCGCCCGCGAGTGCAAAGCGAAAGGCAAACGGTTTGATCTGTAACAGTTCCTGAGGTATCTGATAGAGATCTGTCAGCGTGACCATCTCGGCGTTGCCGTAATCCACATAGACAACACGGATTCGCTTGCCGTAGACGGCACTGACCAAGGCACGATAGCAATTGCCATCTGCGGAGAAGCGTGCCACACAAGCAGTGCCCACGCCCGGATATTGAATGAGCGTCTGCAGACGCATACGCTCAATCTGGCCCATCATCGCGTTCAGATCGTTCTCCGCGTTCTTCAGCTGCACCCAGAACAGATGTGGTCCATTCTCCACGAAGCTCACGTAGACATCGTAGGTCAGACCCACTATCAGGCTGGTGGTGCGAAACGCCGGAATGATGGGCTGCAGCACTTGTTGCTTCTTCTGCGCAGCTTCCGCAGTCGCTGGAGGTGGTTGCGATAGTGTAAATCGTGGTGCGGGCGCATAGCTTAGCGCTGGTTGCTTGGGCAACTGCATCAGTGGCAGCTGTGGTGGCTGCATCTGCTGCTGCTGCATGGGATTATTGAGGCGCACATTATAATACATATTCAGTGGCCTGGGACTAGTTTTGGGCGTGTAAACATTGTGCGTGGGCAACAGCCCTGACGATGGCTCGGAAGTTGAAGAATAATTGGCACGTTGTGTATTGTATGCTATATGATTCGCCGGAACAAATGGCGCCGCCTTCTGTGCATTGGCCAAATGGACGCCGGGTGCCGCCTGAATGCTGCTTGGCAAAACATTTGTCTGTAAATTTCAATTCAAATTAGCATTTCAGATATTTGATTATCAAAATATTTAAAATTATTTAAAATAGAAGGCTATTATATAATTTTTCAATGCCAACAGAATTTTATACAATACTTTCCAGCAAAACTCTTGTTCTACTTTAAAAAAAACTATAGTAAGAAAGATCAGCTTTTGTTGGGCGTCTTAAAGATAACATTCCCTTTTAGAAGCAAGTCAAATTGACAACATTTTAGTTACACTAGAAATTTACTGATATTGGAAGCTGATACTGATGATATTTTGTTTAAATAGAAGCAGTATAAAAATATGCAAATTTGAATCAGATAAATTAAACAAAAATTATACAATAACTAATCTTTCGCTCGATTTCCTACCATGTCAAAAAAAAAAGTTTTTTATATAAAAAGTTCTATTTTTACTAATTGTTCCTATGGGTGTTATATAGATAGAGTAAAACGATGTCTGTAGTTTTAGATAGGTTGCTAAATAAATAAGTATTTGTCTCATTATCATTGTTACTATGACAGTTATATGATATAGTAATCAGATCCGCCCGACTTCGACTTATATACTGCCTGTAGCCAAAAGGCTGATGAGGGAATAACCAGCTTAGAAACAGACGGACAAGGCTAGTCATACTGATCAAGAGTAGATATACTTTATGTTATCTCCATTAATGCGTGACAAACTGCTCGAAAAAATTACAATAGCATTTATAAGGTTATACAAATATTTCAGCTGTGTCTACACACAACGCTGCATGTATATCTATGTATATATGTATATATACATATATATACAAGATATTTATTTGATTATCAAAAAGCATACCAAATTGGCCAAGGGCGTAGGCATCACCATTTGAGGAGGCGGCTGCACCACCTGCTGCTGTTGTTGCTGCTGCAGCTGCTTGACTGGTGGAATATACTCGTTTGCCGCTGCGGTTTTCAGCGGTCTGTTTGGCATTGTGGCTATCGTGCGATGCACGTCGAGGCGAGCGGCGAGCGAGTAGCGCGCCGCAATTTGTTCGCGCGCCAAGTCAGTAGGCGTCTTGGAAGAGTTGCCAGTGTGCTGGAAACCGTTATTGTTGTTGTTGTACTCGATAAGATTGGACTGTGGTGAAGCCGCCTTCCACAGTTTCTTGCAGTGGTCCATGATCAGCTCTTTGGCAATGGGTGCACCGATTTGCTTCTGCTGCACAAGGAACTCATTGAGCTCGAAATCCTTCCAGCGTACGCTGGCAAATTTCTGGCCACATATTTGAATGGGATCCACCTCGATGCTGACGATATGTTTCGCGATTAACTGATTCACCGCATCCAATTCGCTTTGATTCCACTCTGAACATATGCCCAGTACAATGAATTGCGAGCAGAGAACTGGAATAGTCTGCAGCAGTTGCGGCTGTTTTGAGAAGAGCAGCTGTTTGCATAAAATAACAAAAAACGATATCAGTTTACAATGTGATAGCTGCGGATTTTGAAAATTCATTGACTCACATCATGGCTGCTCACGTTACGCTTGTAGCCGTAATCAAGAAACTCAATCTCGACCCGCATCTGGGCCGATTGGTGTTTGCTGTCATCGATGCCAGCGCTGAGAACACGGGTTCGCATATATTCCACATCCCCGGGAGCGGCGCCATTTTGTTGCTTGAGCACACAGCATGTGCCCGGAGTGAGAAGCGCCTGTTGGCGCTCATTTGACCAACTAGGGTCTATGGCAAAGCATGTCGGCAGCAACTTCTCGATGCGTTGGCTAACCAGTCGAGCCGCATCCCGATTGGCCTGTCCGTATACCTTCAGATAGGGTCCCACATGATCCAGATGCGTGACGTATAAATCAACGCTAGTTGCTCCGCCACCATTCAATGGCGCCTTGCCGTTCATATTACAATTCTTTTCTCGCTGCAAGAAGAACGAAAATATGCGAATCAGTAAGAGCAGAAATGAATAACTATAAAATGCAGTGTCATTTGACATTTGAGATTTCAATCAAATGCTAAATTACATTAACACACACACACACACACACACAATAATTATAAATATATTCAGACAATCAATACTTTTTAAAAGGTACTGCATTGTTCTAAGATGGCGTTTACTGCCTTACACTTATACAAATTAATCGTCTAGGTGTAAAATAATCAATTTATATGCAACGCACAATTTAATTTATTCCAATTGCCAACAAATATTTTTAGCAAAGCTTCAGTTTCGATTTCACCCACACATGCCACTTATGCATATATGCAAAGCAAACAGATAACCGTTAATGCAAGACAAGTGCGTTGTCTATTTTTCGTTGATTTGTACTTTAACAGCCCTACGTCGCTATGCACAAGAAATAGCTGTAAACATGGAATGCCAACTGCTAAAATGTATGCTTTTGGACGTGTGTGTGTGTTATCGTTGTTGCCACACACACATAATTCTCGTTCTAGTTTTGTCTACTTTACAAAGAGAAAGAAAAAAGACAGTAATTAACGAATTCCAAGCAACTTACGTTGTCGTCGTCGTTGTCCACAGCGTAACTCGGAAAAAAACGCCCGTATCACTCTGCACGTCCCCTGCGAGCATCAATATTCCTCAACAGTCACTCAAAAGCGCCCAGCCGATTGAAATCTTTTTGCGCTGATCCGCTTTGCTCTTCTGTATTATTTGCGAATTCTTGTGTTTGTATTTATGCTGATTTCTGATTCTGCCGTGTGGCTTACGAAATGAACGACAGACAGGCAGGCGGGCGGGTGGCTGGTTTTGGCACACTTTTTATGTGCGATACGAGCGGTGAGCTGTGAGCTATTGAGCGTTTTTCCTCTCTCGGGCTGGCTGGCTGGCTGTCCGTCAGTCAGCAGTGTGATGTTATTTCGTAGATGTAGTTGTAGTTGTAATTGTGTAGTAGAAAGAAAGTCTTTGAGTGTGATTAGAAATCGTTTGCGTTTGCGTTTCAGTCTTTTCAGTTTTCTTTTTGTTGTCCTTAAAGGTGCTTGCGTCGCAAGCGCAACCCAATTTAACGTATTTCAGTAGTTTGTAGTTATATCATAAAGCAATTAATCCATGCGAAATAAGTTTTAATTCGAAATTTGTTGTTTCACTTGCCCACCCAAGTAACGCAGCCCGAGACAACGACGACACGACTGTCGATATGTTGATCGATAACCGACGAAACAGTGTGACCGTGCTATATTTAAGTAAAAATGCAGCACGAGAGGAGCAGCTTGTTTAATTTAACAGAAGTCTAACGTGCGTTAGCAGTGCATAACTGTTATAATTTCTGCTTACCTCTAAATTTATTGACAATTTGAATAATGCATTTAAGCCCAATAATAAACTCAATTTTGTGGTATGTTTTTACGAATAGCCAAGCCATTTTTAATTTCTTTAAGTTTTGATTACAGTTTACAGTTTACAAACTAAAAATGATTGCATTTAAATGTTCGTTTACATGTGTATATTATATATATTTATATATAGATAGATATATTTTGCTAAGAATCTCTTTTCTTTTCTTTTTTCTTCATATTTCAATCAATTGTTTTAAATAGAATTGCATATAAATACATATGTGCATACATTGTAATAGTAAATTGTTTTACTTTCAGATCCATTAATAAGGCGCATTCCAAAGTTGTTCTTTGTATAATATATCCGAACTCAATCTAGAATCTAGGCAATTAAAGAGAATATTTATATTTGATATTTGAGATATGCAATACAAGACTCGACACGCAGCAGGCTGAATACAAATACAAAAGCAAATTGAATTATTGCTAATCGAGTTGATCAATTACAGCCAAAAACAATTAAACTCAACAATTAAATTGCAAAAATTATTGTAAGCAGAAGCAACGATTATATGGTAATAGAAATTACAGATTATAAAAAAATGGGCAAACTTAGGATGAGAAGGGGAAGAGGGATGTTAACAATAATTAACACATGCACCAATTTACAACTGTTTGGTTTTTGTTGTTGTTTTTTTTTGTTTTAACAGCAGTACTTATGTGATGATGTACAGTACAGATTGATAGATGTATGGGGGAGGGAGAGTTGTGTTATTGAAAAGAATGTTTTCACTACTTCTCCTTTTGCGTAACAACTAAACAAACTAAATTAAGCTTTAATATCTAACCGAAACCCAGCAGCCCGTAGCATCGTCGCGTCTATAATAACGGGGCCGATTATCCCTGAAGACGGTGACAGCGGGAAACTGGTTCTCCTGTATGAATCTAATTGTGGCACGCATCTAATAAAAAAGTGAAGCACAATTAGTTATAGCTCTCATAAGGAATTATTTATTATTCGATACGAACCTGGGGCGCAAAATGCGGCGGCTCCACATCGGGGCTGGAGGACAAATGTTGCAGCAGAAACTCATCTGTCTGTGACAGCCACAAGTCAGCTCCGCGCAACGGATCATAGTTAAAGGGTCCAATACGCAGCATGCCCAGCGTTGAATCATAAACGTCCAACACCTGTTTTTCAAACAACAAACAAATAGTTAATGACACAAATATGGAAATAAAGTTGAACAAACACTCACCGATTGGGCGCCCATAAAGATGCGCGCATCGCGCAATTGTCGATCGGGTCCCCTGTCCGGAAACGAGGCTGGAAAGATCTCGCCAGTTTTGATATTGACACCGACACCATAAATTATGGGGCAATTGATCTCGCCGCGCAGCATTGTGTTCAGCTCGCCGACGCAGGCCTGCGTCAAATCAATTTCGAGATGATGCTTGTGGAATGATTCTGCAAATGAGTGGAGATTGGTTAATATTTGCCTACAAACGTTGCCCGGTGGTGTACTCACGCATAATGCTGTAGAAGACATCCTCACCATATCCCTGCGAGTCCCGATAGCCGCCAATGAGCTGCAATTCAATGCGTCCTTCGGGATAGCCGAGTGCTAATTCCTGGACACGCGACACCATTGTGCAGACGGCCTCATCGACGCCGCTGCCATCGAAATGCGCCAGAGCCACAGCACCCGAGCCTGAATGGAGCAGTGAAACAAGAAGAAACATGAGGTTAGCATTTTAACGAGGCAAACGAAGCCAATTAACGAGGCAACTCACCCGAGTGGCGGACAACAATTATAATACAGGTGGTGGCATCGTCTGCACCAATGATGTTGATGTTCTTGTCATGCGGCGCAGCAGCGGCCAACTCCCTCTGGCCCACATACAGCAGTCCGACGGGTCCAACACTTTTCGCCTGTATGGAATGCAACTGTTGTGCGTAATCTCTGTATACGGGATGCTGCAGGAACAGGCTGTTTGTGTCCATCGGACAATCGTCCTGCAGCACACCGTTCAGCACTAGAACCATCCTGTGGTCGAGTCGGGTCGGGTCTGGGCTCTGGGTCTGGTCTAGTTGCGCAAACGCTTGCCTCCTCCTTCAATTTCAATTACGTCCAGTTGTTTTTGTTGTTGCCCCTTAAGACAAGTAGCAGCAGCAGCAGCAGCACCCAGCTGAAAAAGAGTTGCAAGTTGCGAGAGGTTTCCATTATTTGACTTGGCCACAATCTTTTTCGTGTTTTTTTTTCATTCTTTTTTTGCCAGACAACAGAAGCATAAAAATCAATTTACGATGCAAGTCCGCCACGAAGATGGCAGCCACAGATTTGCATGCTTGATAATCATTTTTAAAGGCGGGTGTACAATAAAAAACAAAAATCAAGTACGAAGAGTTCTTCTTGCTGGTATCGCATTTAAGATACCCTATATTGATAAAGCAGTTAAATGTTTATTTTATCGTAAGCGTTTCCTAAGCGCAGCTTTGTTTTTTAATAAATAAATTTTATTAAATTTGCACAGCTGACTAAACGGAGGCAGTAAAATCGAAGTGCAACGGGAGGTGAAATATATTGGAGTACATAAAAACTTATATTAAATTGTATTTTAATAAATTTTACAATAAACAGGAATAAAATTTCTAAGCGTTAATCCCTGCGACATATATATATATATATTTATTAATGCATATATAAATTAATGAAAGAGTATAAACTAATAATTGGATGATAATCTCACTTATAATGGAATAGTTAAATAAACAAAAAAAATGTCTAATACATAAATTTAATTTAAATAAATAATATATAATAAAAAGATGCTGATTTAGTTTATCTTTGTCTCTTTTCATTTCTCTCCCTTTCCATAACAATAACAAATTTATTATATCAATTATTTTTTGAGTTTACTTTTTCACTGTAAATGTGAGTATGATTTAAATCATTCAATTTGTGACTTTAATTTTAATTTAAAATTTAAATTAAAAATTAATTTTAAAACCTTCTTTAAAAATGCTATACTATTTAAATAAATAAAAACAATTCTTGCAAATTTCTTAATTATCTTATTTCAGTTTCAACAAATAAGTTGACTAATTAAAATATAGAGAATAAATATAATCTCATCTGTAAATAACCATTTGCTACTTTTATAAACTTAAAATAATCTGTTGCAAGGGCATACCAAATTCGGTTGGCCAAAACAGAGCGGTTTGGGGCGTGTCGATTCGATTCCAATTCGCTTAGAATTGCCAACTCGTTCTTGGCTCAGTTGCTGCCTTACATTGGCTGCCGCTTGACCAGGCTCGTAAATTTTGGAGGCCCTTTCGCGAAATGCGAAATAAAAATGTCATAGCCTGAGCTGCAGGCGAAATTACATTGTACTCGTATATTATTCAGAAATAAATACTTTATGATCGAAATTGGGTTCCCACCAGGGGAGCATAGGGGGGTGGGGAATGTGTGTGTGGCACGCCCACAATTGACAGCTGTGGCGCATTTGGCGCTGGCCACTTTGGCAATAAATCTAATAAATACAATTTCCGAGGTCGCCTTTGGGTCAACAATTAGCTGAGACGTCTTTTAGAGACGTGTGTGTGGTGTGTGCGTGTGTGTGTGTGATTGTGCGTCAATTGATGCCACACCAAAAGTCACAAATGTCACACGAAAGTTAATAACAATTAAGTGGCACACAGTCGACAATAGGCGACACCACAAGCCGCAAGCCTACAAATATCAAATTAACCAGCCACCGAACGCGACTCTTGCGATAATTGAATAAAAATGTCATTTACAACCACTTTACAAAACAGCCGCATTGCACCAGCATCGGAGAAAAGATCTTAGAAGATCAGTAGAGCAACCTAATGAAGCTTCCTCTGGACATAGTTATCTGTTTCTTTAAAAAACATACGCCTAAGAAACTCACAAATTCAAAGGAATTTTAGAAGTTGGCCATGCTAAGTTTAACATGGGCTTAAAAAAGTATCTAAACCGAAATAAATTTAGTTATTAATTATGGTATGTATTGTATAAAAATTTAAATTTAAAAATGAGTTAGTCGGTTACTGATATATATGTTGATACAAGTGTAATTTCATCTGATTACTGATCGCATTTCATCTGCACTTTATCGGACAAATATACCAAATAGGTTATATTTTTTTTGTTTATAATTATGTTACCAAAAAATCGTGCCGAAGATAAAAATTATTTAAACTTGTGTTCCATTTAAGATCTTCAATTGCTAAGCATGTGGTTCAGATTATGATTACGTTAAGACGTCCTGACATAAAGTTCCGTATTTGGAATATTTTCATGCGGTTCCGATTCCGTTTTCACCCAGTTAATCTAGATGGTAAATATTTGTTCACAAAAAGAACCACGATAGAAAATGGAATATTAAATAAACAATATTATCTACAGCCAAGAATATGCAATCAGTTAGCAAATAAAGTAGCTGAGATCAAAAATTAGTCGCTACTTGCAACCTGAACTTGGAGCACCCTCAGCGCAACATTTGGCCGCAATGCATCTGCGAGTCAAGTCAAGTAGCAGCAGCAATTGACTCTGGTCATCAACATTGTGTGTAATTGAGTTATATATTTACCTACAGACACTGCCTAGTTTCAATTAAGCAAAATAAAAATGAGTTAAAGTTCAAGTACAAACACACACACACATACACACACATATGCATATTATGAGTGTGCAATTAAAACAACATCAAGTCATAATTGTTACAAGCAGATTTATGTGATTCATTTAATTCGCTACAATTGACGAAGCTAATATTCTGTTGCAAGCTGCTCCAAGAACAAAGGAAGAAAAACAAAATTAATATAAATAAAGGAAAATAGCTAGAAATTGGCCAACAATAACAACACTATTAAATGCACCAAGAAAAAACAATGCTATAAGAAAATAGTTAAAAAAAAAAAATAAAACAGGCAAACCGAAAGGCAGCGTCTGACTTTTTGGGGGCATGTTGCCGGTGCGCTGTTGCACGTTCCTGAGCTCAGCCAGTTGCATTATACATTGTTGCTGGTGGCTGTTGCTATTGCTGTTGCTGTTGCTGGATTATGTGTCTTGCCTGGAAGCAATTTAGCCGCGATCATGCATGAATCTTGATTAGATATTCAACGAGAAATAATTTGAAAATGATGACAGTTCGAGATAGGCGCGTGTAGACAACTAAAAAACAAAATAAAAAATAAACAAAAAATAGAAAACAGCAACGGAACGGAAAGCATTTGACTGGAGCCGACAAGGAGAACTGTCGTTATGTATTCTGCATATTTTGGATAGTGGAACTATTGTATAATATCCCCAAAAACTGTATATTCAATCTGCCCTACGACGAATAACCCAGACCCAGCTGGGGGAGCTATTGTAGCTGATAGATAAGTCAAAGACTCAACAGCCAAAAAGGGGAAATCAAAGAGCTATTGGCAGACAGCAGTCAATAGTCAATAGTCAACAGTCAATAGTCAATAGTCAGTTGGAGCTGGGCGGGCGGTCTCCTGGTCTGGTCTGGTCTGTTGTGAACTGGTGTGGCAGTCAATTCGTGCCACAGCTTTCAACTCTTGCGAGATTCATTTCGTTTGATATGGCAATGTATCCAAAACGTCGCCGGAATGAGAGATGAGCCAAATGGTGACTTGTTGTCATTGCTGCTAAAAATAAACCTAGTCACGGAATAACTTTGTTGTGCTTAATTTATTATTTTATTTTTTTATTATATTTGTGAATTTTTTTATTGCTATTTTTATTGTTATAGTTTTTAATTATAGGCTATAAATATTACAAATAATTATACACAGCTTATATATACAAAATGTTAATAATAATGTTTAATACGTTATTATATAAACATTGACATTGAATAATTCATGATAGAAAATAGTTGAAGATTGTTTCAAGTCTGATTTAGAATGATTCAAAAACAAAAGTTCAGCATTGCCAAAATTCAACTGAAAATTCGTTTAAGCTACATTTTTAAATTGATTACCAAAGTACAAAAGAAACAATTTTAAATTTTATTTTAATTTTATTTGAAATTTAATTTTATTTACTTTTTTTCTTTGTGTATTCTGTGAGTTGACTGACTTTAATTGACATTAAATAAATAAATGATAAGTATGGATTTTCGTTGCTTTCTTGTATTTAGTAAAGAACAGCTGTTTCTGGTCTGATCTACTATATATATAAAAACTATAAATTATAACTTTAAAATCAAATATAGATCAAATCATATTTAAGGCTACAACCAGGTTTTTTGCTTTAAATTAAGTGCAAAGCTTGTCGTCAATTTCTCTATTGAAATATAAAGTTTTTTAGTTAAGTCGAAACTTCTAATCACATAATCCTTCCTGTTTAATTAGCCCAGTAGCTAACCATCAGTTAGACATGCAACAAATCATATAGATGTGGTACGTGGTACGTGGTATTCTGCTCCTCGCAGCAATCACAGTTTGCGACTGGAAAGTGTGGCCTGTCAACGCTTTTCACTCTGGAGAACATATATTGAAAATCAACTAAGGAGCAGAAAGAATCACGCAGACACATAGACAATGGCCCACTTGAAGTTCTGAGAAGCCAAAAGAGAGATATGGCAATGCAAAGCAAAAGTATCAAAGCCCAAATTCAGCTGAAGCGCAATGTTAAAATGATCGATGACAGACAACGTGCAACTAGCTGTTGCTGTTCCTGCAACTGCACAACAACAACAACAACAACAACGATCATAACGATCAGAAACGTTTCAATTCATTACGCGTGCGACGAGTCTATTACCAAGTCGGAGACGGAGATGGAGGCTCTCTGATTGACTGGTTGGTCGGTTGGTTGGTTGGTTCGGCTCGAGTCAAGATTGGCCTGTTCGACTTTATAACAATCACAAATTATGGGTTATGTAGCGCTGAGAAAATGATCTTGTAGATTTAACACGGATAGCAAAAGTATTGTACAACAACAACAACCACAACAACAACAACAAGAACAGCAACAATCAACTATGGCACTGCAACGGCAACCAATCCGAACAGGTTCCATTTTAGTTGGCCGCCACTTGGGCGCATGATTGATTGCCGTCTTGACGACTCCACGACTGGCAGGCAAGTTGCCAACCTGCCACTCTGGCACTCTGCCCAACAGCCCAAACTGGCCAATCTGGCCAACTTGGCCAACTGGCTGAATGGATCGTCTTTGTTGTAGTCCTGGGTTGTTTGTGCTAAAGTAATTTACACCAGAGTCGGACATACAATGCGGCTGCCGTTGGCCAAACGTCATGTTGTGCTGTGCCGCTCTCTGCAACCTCTTCCTGTGTTGCATGCCCCTAGCTGTTCTACTGGTTGTCCAGCTAACATGATCACTGCACATTTCAAATTCTTTATGGGCCCTTACACGACAATTGTCAACAAGCGCGAACAAATTTTTGTAGCGACCGGTTCTTTGCTTTTGGGAGTACCTTCTAACTCCTACCTCCTACCTTCCATCTCCTACCTCTTACCTCTTACCACCTGCTCTACCTCAAACTCCTCAGGCTTCTTCAATGTTCGCTGAGCTGCAGTGGAAATTTCGCCATGCGGTGTCGGTGGGCGGTTGTTTGGGTCGAAAATGAAGAAATTGAGCACAAGAACAACAACAGCAACAACAAACATGTAATATCCCAGCAGAGAAACAGATGGAACCAACGAGGGTTGCCATATAGAAAGATTTGATTGTAGTACGCCTCTCAATATTCTTTACTGGTTATACCTGAAAATCGATGCTACACCTGGCAATTTCTTCTGATATGGATAATAATATGAAAATGGATGGATAAGAATAATAACAAATTTAATAAAGACTGAAAACTGATTAAAACTAAGAAAGACAACAGAGAATATTTGGGAGAGTCGAAAAAACTGTTGCCCAGCTTTATATCTACCTACATCTAGGTGGAAAAAGGAAAAAATTAGGGAATAGGTCTGACTAGAAAAAAACATTTAGAGAATCTTCAGCTGATCTAGGGATTAACTGATATAAAAAGGTACTATATGAACGGCTCCTTAGTAGAAGAGAGACAAATAGCCAGAGAGAGAGGGCGACGGAAAGAGATAGAGAGATGTGAAACAGTGTAAGGTAAATGGTGCTTCCGGGTTCGTGATTTTGCTTTTGTCCTCCGTCGTTTCCAGTTGTCAGTTGTTGCTGTTGCTATTGCTGCTGCTGTTGTCAGTTGCAGTTGTTGTTGCGGCAGTTGTCGTTGTCATTGTTTTGTACACATTTCATGGCCAAAAAATTGTGCTGTTTTTTTTGTTTTTTTTTTTTTAATTTTGGCAAATGCAGAGTTGAACAAAACCGTAAGCGTTTCCAAAAGCATTTCATTGCTTGTTCATCTCAAAGGAAAAATGCTCCTTAAACCTTATTGTTTTTTTTTTGTTTTTGCCCCCCTCCCGACGACGACGACTAACAATTTAATTTGACCAGAGTGGTGCCTGAGTTGCCCGCCTATGGAACTGGATGCTGCCGAGGCTGTCTTTTGGGCACTGGCGAAGGAGTTAAACGTGACTACCAATTGACTTCCATTCAATTTCGCCAAGGCACGCAAATATCGTGAGTCTTTGGCTGGATTTCTTCTACCTGGCTACCTTTTTCTGCCAGTTTATTTCTTATTTGAACAAGACTTCAAAATAACAACAACAACAATAGCAACAGCAGCGGATGAAAAACGAAAGTTTCGGATTCGTGTTCGATTTTACAAAAATTTGTTTTATTATAGGTAAAATAAAAATGTTAGTTGACATTTCTGGCCATGTTATTTTTAGTTGTTATTGTCATCATTTGGCCATTTTATGCAGACGTTGCCACAATCCAACCAGACAATTAAAACTGGTTTAAAAGTCTGGCTTATTGAATAGCTCTAATTAGAATTGGCGTGATCTTCAGAGGGAACTGAGCGGGACGGGCCAACTAATGCTTACCCGCAGCTCAATGAGTCCAACAATTCAACAATCTTCCAACCAGCGGACAACGCCCGATGATTAATGATGTGCGATGCCGAACCTGAAGTATTCATCATTCCTGTCATCGCCCCAATACAATTGTGCGAAATGAATGAGTTGATTTGGAGTGGGGTGTCGAATCGGAGGGAAAAATAGTTTTGGTAACTAGAACAGCCTGAAATATCTACTATCTGTGTAATTGGGAACATATTTTAGAGAAGCAAATAAAATAATAATATCTTCTAGTGTTTTATGGATTTTGTTTTAATATATTTATTATATTTAAGATGTTTTCAGTATAAGCCATGTCAATGTACGATTTTTCTTGTTGAGCATTTACACCTTTCCCCCTTTCTGATATAATATAACTCTATATATATAATATAAACATACTATATATAAATATAATTATGTATAAGGTAAATAAATGATTAATATTTCAAACTCCAGACCACAATTGATATATGATCTTATGTTTCAAGGGATTTTTTGGCTCTTAATTTAAAAGTGAAAGAAGAAGCCGTCAAAACAATTACAATCATGACGTATTTAGAAAAAAGTTCGAGTAGACTATAATTGATATTATTCCATGGGAATGTACTTTGACCACATATATTCAAGAAGACTGAAAAAAAAAATTAATTCCGACGCTTAATAAATTGGACAAACAAATATCGGTTGATTGCTTAAACAAAGTAGTTAACTAGTTATAGTAAAATGTATATAGAAACGATAGAATATAATTTAAATATATAATTTCTAAGTCGTCCACGTGCAATGATTCCTATGTACAATCATCAGTTGCTCTCAATGTTCCCTTGGGTGAACACATATTAAAGAAACGATAGAATATAATTTAAATATATAAAGTCGTCCACGTGCAATGATTCCTATGTACATTAACCAACAATATTCAATTAGCACGCGCTAGCCAAGAATTAAAAAAAATGATATAACAGAAATTCCCCGCCTAATGAGTTCGACAAACAAATCTCGATTGTTTGCTTAAACAAAGTAGTTAATTGGTTCTATTAATATGTATATAGTGAACACAATGTACACATTATATTAAATGAACTTATGACTTTAGACTCTCCACAGAAAGAAAGTTGTGAATTTCAGATATAAAAGAGCAAAAAGTAACCGCTTGTCGCCTTTCAATTGCACTTAGATGCCACGAATGTAATACAGACGACACTATTACAAGCACTTAAATGTGTAAGTGCCATTTAAAGCGAGCTTCGCAAAGCTTCCTGCTAAATAAGGAAATGTGCAGAGACACACACACACACACACACACACATACATATATATAAATATATAAATATATATGTGCACACGCGCAGTCAAACATAAATAAACATATGCACAAATACGCAGAAAAGCAAAGGTTTTGCATACATACAGCAACAGAAAGAAGAGCGCCAAGTACACAGGGTACACACACACATACACACATCCATACATATCTTCTCATAACATTGCGATCGCTAGCTTATTGTCATTGTTGTTGTTGTTGGTGCTGCTGCTGCTGTTAAGTTTATGGCTGCTTATGCAAATGTAAATGCGACTGCTTGCGACTCTTGTGTGAAGTGTGCGTAAAAACGTTTTGCGCCTTTTGTTCACATGGTCTGTCGTCCGTCGCATGTTTGTTGTTTTTACTGTTGTTGTTGTCGTCGTCGTTGTTGTTGTTGCTATTGCCTTTGGCTGTCGCTGTTGCTGCTGTTGTTCCAAAAGGCGTTCGCGCTGCCGTCATGTCCAGTAATTAGCATAGCACAGAGTCGCATTTGTTTTCGTTGCTGCTGCTACTGCTGTTGTTGCTGTTATTGCTTTTGCCTGCCTGCCTGCTGGTTGACAACTGCGGCGCTTTGTTTGTCTGCCCTGCCGTTTGCTTCTCCCCGCTTCTTTTCCATCGCGTGGGTTGCTGCTGCAGTTTCTGGCTGCACTCATGAACTAATGTCGCGAGCTGCCTACCATTCAAATAACAAAAAACAGAAAGTCGAAAATAACCTATTCTATCTAAAATGCGATTTAAACGAAATGCTAAATATAATTTTATAGAAAAATATGCAAAAAAAAACCTTTTAAAATTGTCTAATTTAAGAATAATTACAATTAATAATTAATACACATAGTTGTGTATTAAAATAAAATAAAAAATAATCTCTATTAAATTTATATAAGAGAAACTCTAAAGAGACGATTCAGTATAACCAAAATAATTCCAGTATATTATATAAGAAACCCAAGGGAAGATCAACTACATCCAAAGTATTTCAAATGCAATTATCTAAAAATGTACCGTTTTAGTGCCAACATGAAGTATATGTTAAATATAACACTACTTAAAATAGATCAATCTATTATATTGGAAACGCCAAGAGACGATCAATAATATCCAAAATATTTCAAAAACATTTATCAAAAAATATACCGTTTATGATTATTATTTAAATTATATAAATCTGGTGTATTCCTAAAATCAAAGAACCCTTAAAATACATTTAAAACAGTTAAAATTTCTACAATGATTTATAACAGCAAAATTTGTTACAATTTTGTATATTTAAAAAATGGTATTAATCATGAAAAGCAAACACATTTCTCTGGGAGTTCTTCTCTTCTCTTCTATTTTTTTTTTGCAGATTTCGCCATGCGATTTGTTGTTGGTTTTGGCAGAGTTTTGGTTGTCTGATGCGCCGCCAGCCAGCAAATGAAAATGCGCCATGTTAAACGTGGGCTCATTTCTGTTTTTATGGCCAAGACAGCACAAACACACACACACACAACAAAAACGACGACGACAACTTGCACATCCACCGAGATCGGCTGGCATTTACAACATGCCTACAACGTGGTAATGGCAGCCCCACAGCAGCCTCAGTTTCAGTCTTAGCCTCCATCTGAGCTGGCAGTGTGTGGCGTCTTGGAATACCAAATTTTATAGCGGTACACTGTAAAATATTTACCAGGCCAAGGCAAAGCCAACCAGAGAGAGAGAGGTACACAGAGAGAGAGAGAGATAGAGAGAGAGGGAGAGGAGAGACAGTTTGTGTTACGTGCGGGGGCGGCAGGTTTGTTTTTATAGCCGCCCAAGTTTCACTCTATAGTGTCCGCCTCACAACCATAACCATGCCGCATGCGGCACTATAATTTATAACAACTGAACAACAGCTAAAGGCGCTCCACGAAACTTCGAAGTTGAAGTTGCACAAACAGCAACAAAAAAAAAACTTGAAAACGGAAAAACTGCGAATTGCTAACTGCGAGCTGCAAACTGCAAACTGCAAACTGCGATCTGTTCCTCCTCTGGGCCCAATACGCGCTGCTGCTGCTGCGTTCATCCTTTGTGGCTGAAATTGCAGCGCATTGTTTGATTTTCTGCTTTTGTATACTCTAATCAAAGGAATGCCATCACTTCTGCCACACGATTGAGAACAGCGCAGAGCACATAGATCTGAAGTTGCAGTTGCAGCTGAAGTTGGAGTTGGCGAACAAGATGCTGTAGAATGTTGCAAGATATTGCATACAAATAATGATTGGTTACTGCTACCTATCTGAAGCTCTGCAAGGAGCACAAACTATCTTTACGATTAAATGGAACACACATTTTAAGAATGAAATTTACTACGCATCTAATCTGGGATAGTAACTACACTCAGCTAAATTTTAGCCATTAATATTTAGAAACTCCCCTTAGCTCTGAAAACTAGAAAATCTTTTTCATTTTTAGAAATAATTGCAAAAATATACAAGCAAAAAAGTCTATCAAACTAGAATCATTTTCTTTTCAATTTTCAAAATATATTTCTTCATAGTAGAATTAATTTTTTATTTTTAGAAAAAGTTCTATCTGATATTTAGAAGAAATTACTTTACTTCTGCACGAAAGTCTAAAAATGTACTTAAAATCATAAGTTTAAAAAATAAATTATATGAATTTATGAAGTATTCAAATGTTTTTTAAATAAAATCTTAAACTACCAATCTTTAATAATACTATAAGTAACAAAATATATAATTTTAGTGTTATGTAAATATATAAAATAGGCCTCGCGGATATTAGACATTTTTTTTATAAATATAAACATCAATTTTGGGAAAGTTACAAAATACAAAATAAACAAATTTAATTATGTAACAAGATGAGATATTTTTTGCACCAAAGGTATGACAATTTTCTATAACTCAGTCTGAGCTAAAACCCTCAATTTTAATCTCAATATAAATATCAGTTCGTTAAATATATCTGTTTAACATAATTGGTAATTAAAGAATTAAGCCAAATTGTTATTAAACATGATTTTCAAAATTACGACTATATCTGTCAGCTGACGAAATAAACTCAACATTCTGATCGATATATCGACATATATTGATTTTCTTCATATGTCAAATACATCCTAATTATTCCTATCATGAGCTCTACAAAGAGTATTCGCAATTCCGTTATGTGCCACAGAGAATTGTAGTCTTTGTGGCTGCCCTTCCCCACTGTTGCAAGGAGAGATCTCTGTGTGGGGGGGCGGGAGTGGAGTGGCAGGCACGCCTCTATCTGCAATGTGCGATCTATTGCGACGGGCGCTTTCCTTTGAGCGGTACGTAGCTATCTAATGTAGAGGAAGGGTTGGTACGAGGGGTGGAGGGGGGTTATATCGTTGCAACGCTAAAAACGCTGACTTCGTTTCACCTGAGATTGATAGCAGTTGACGTCTGTGGCTTTGGATTTGGATTTGGGGTGCACTGACAAAGAGACTCAATACTGAATACGGAAAAATTGTATGCTGAATACTTTTATGATTCGCCAGGTGAAATATGGCAAAAAGGCAACGCTGCTCCATTTGATCTGAATAGGGTCCCAGACAACAGGTTTAACCAGAGACGTGGCTCTTGATTTATAGGAAGCGATTGTGCGTTTTGCAAATTACGACAACGATGTCGGCAAAAGTCGAATGTGTGTGTCTGTGTGTGTGTGTGTGTGTGTCTGTGTGAGTGAGTTTGAGTACTCGTTATTATTATTAATAATAGCTGAACGCAGCAACGTCATCATCATCATCATCATCGTCATGATGAAGCTGCAGGCATGGCTCACCTGGTCTCGTCGTCTTCGCTTGATTGAATCTTTTATGTGTGCGGATTTAGAAGCTGAGCGTTGAAATTAAATATTTATTAAATTGTCGACAGCACACAATGGCAAATAAATCAGCTTAAAAACTATTCAATGAATATTCCAATCAATGACCAAACAGTTTCTCTGCAACTCCTACACACTTTGCCACACGTAGCTGCCACAGGGTGGGGGCACTACGGGGGTGGAGGAGGTGTATCGTGTGTTCGTTTGGAAGCTGAGCTGAGCTGAGCCCAACTGAACTGAACTGATGAGCTTTTATACAACATCTGACCTCTTCCATACATGTGCAGGAAATTAAATTTCATTTGAGCATGTTGCGAATAAAAGTAACCAGAATTTCCAACTGGAAAGGGATTGTGTGAAAAATGCCCTGTAAATAAGAATATAATTGTTATTCTGCACTACACTCAACATTTATTGGAATAACTTTTGTATTTATTTTAAGAACGAAATCTTCATAATATGATTGTCTACACGAACTGGAGAGAGAGCAGCTATCTAGGGCACACAGAAAATGATAAACTCTTTTAAATTAAGTTAAATTTAGGTCTTATAAATTTAATTATACATCTTAAAAACAACTCATAAAATCTGAGTTTAAAAATATGTTTTCAACATGTTTGGAGCATTATAATACGCATAAATATTGAGTAAGGTTAGGATAATTTTTTTACAAAGGATATAGTAATATGATCTTCAGAATAGTAGGTTATATGTAAAATATGGCAGATTGGATACGTTTAGCTCTAGGATATTAAACGAAAACGAATTTTATTTAAGATCTTTTCTTCGACCCAGCGTTTCCGATGGGAATAATATGATACCGTTATTTGATTAAGACTTCTCCGACATAAGTTCTGTGTGAGAAAAAAGTTTTATCAAGACAGCTAAATTGACGGACTAATTGGCATAGAAACCACAGAGTTTGGCTATATCAACTCTGCTCGTTTTGCTAATCAAGAATATATATATTTAATGAGTTTTAAGACGTATACACAACAAAATAATACTATGCAAGAGTTTTTACAACTTGTAAGCATATCAAAAGTATTTGATCTAGATTCTGGAGATTTTAATATATATATTTTATATATACAAGACTATAAATACTACTATAAAACTGGGTAATTACACTAAAGTTGTCTTACCAAATAAATATGCTAAAGCATTTGTCGAAATCGTTTCAATTAGTTTCAAAACAATATGTTACAGTCAAAATCCATCTCAAAGTTGGCAAGAAAAGTGCGCATATTTACATAAAAGAGAATGTCTCAGCTTTTGTAAAATATGTGATGGGTGATTATGTCCTTTCTGCTTTAAATGTGGCCTAAGGACAACTGACGAGTGACCGCTTGCCGAGGAGAGCAAGGAGGGCAGTCGAGGGCCTCAGGTTACATTTGACCAAAATTCAAACTAAGAAGTCGAATTTCGCTTTTGAAAGGTACAAATTGAGGTGCAGGCTAAACACAAGTGTGCATGTGTGTGTGTGTGTGTGTGTGTGAGTGTGTGGTTGTATTTGTATGTGTGAGCATTGGTTGTTAACTTGAATGGGGTTGCAAGTTAGTTTAATTAATTCGACATCGAAGCCTGTAAACATGGCCCGACAACAATCTCCAGTTTGACAGTTACCTGAAAGAGGTGTAGGCACTTGTCGTCAGTCAGTCAGTCCGACAGGACAGTTAAATAGACCCCTAACTCTGTTCCCCTCCCTTCAGCACACCTCTAGCAAAGAGACAAGACTATAAACAAAGCACACAAAAGCAAAGAACTTTGACTGTTTTGACCCGCGCTAGGAGGCTAGATGCTTCAATTAGCACTTTAGACACAGATATTAGTTGGGAATATATAAAACACAGTTACTCTCTGCTTTAATAGCATCTCCCTCTGTGTGTGTGTGTGTCGGTGTGTGTGTGTGTGGCACATAAAACGCGAGAAAAAACACAAAGATTAAGTCTCTCTACTGAGGGCAGCTGCGCCATAAAATATCTTTTAAATATGTAGACTAAAATACAAAACTAATTACGAGAGTCGTAAAAATTCTTGGCTAACAAAGTGCGAGCCAAATGAATTGTTTTTTTTTTTTTCTTTTAGCGCTTAAGCAACACTTAAATTGTACAATATTTACACATATATTTATCTATCATATACAAACTGACTCATCAATAGACGATTCCAATTTCACTTGTACATAGAGATTATAAGGCGTGCCCATTGTCAATCATATATATATAAAAATATTCTATATATGTTCAAATATGTATTTATTAAATTCCAATGAAATCGCCACTTTCTCGACTGATAATCGTTAAAGATTTTATGTGTGTGCATTATAAACAATTGTATTGAATAACACATGTCCAATAAATAACAACACTGATTACAATTTTTAGAATTTATTAATAAAACAAACTTCGAAATCAAACCTAAGCAAAGTGTTATTTTTTCTAGAGAAATGCAACAAAGAATTTATTTAAATTCACTCGAATTAAAAATGAAAATAATATTATAATACGATGGAATCTAAGTGTTCTAAGAATATTTATGAGTTAATTAAAAATAAATATATATTCCATTAATTCAATGAATATAAAAATTAATATATAAACGAAGTATAAATGTGAATAGAATAACTGCAAAAAATATTATAAAATTTATTTAAAATGTCTGTTAGAAAATCTATAGCGAAATGTGAGCTTTATACTAATTATGATTGCACAATCTGCTGAATCCACAATTGCTATTTTCGTTATATATATTATACATATATATGAAACGCCCTATCATTGATCTACTCAATTTAAATTTCATAAACAATATTATACATATATAGATGAGAGCTCAGTTTAAATCTATTCCATAATTCATAGAAGATAGAAACTCAAGATTCTGTCTGCGTTGGCTTTATATATGAGTCTGTCCAGTGGTAAGTAGATAAAGATAAGGCATTTTTTTTGTATTATTTTTAGCTAGCTAATATTGATTATGGTCAGGGCAGCATTTGGTTGCAAGTGAAGCTTAGTGCGCTTGATTGATCGCCGCGGATGTTCATCGATTTGGATGGGATCGGGCCATTTGGGCATGCGAAATAAATTGTTGCTACACGTATAAGACATCGTGTACGACAAGTTAAGACAACGATCTGTGGCCGCCTCGGCGCGCTAGGTTGGTGTGGAAGATCGCCACTCCAGCATCATGCGGCGCAGAACAGCAAAACTACACACAGCCCCTGGAAGAGAAAGAGTTGGCGAGCAAAAGAGCAGGGATGAACAGATGGACAGATACGAGGATACTCGGCGACTCGGTGACTCGACGACTCATCGACTTTGGGGCTTGTGCGCTGTGCGTGGACATTATTGCGCAGTGTCTTTATCATTAATTAATTTAATCACTTGTACATGATTTTGTTGTACGCTATGTAGGTTTTGTGGCAAGCATTATTAATTTTACGAGACTGACGCACAGGCAAATAATAAATTGGGAATGCTCCAAAACTAAACAAATTTAATACTCTGCCAGCCAGCGCCACTCTCAAGAATACACCAAAAATAGATGTTTAAGCTGGGAACAGCTAATCAGCGCAGCGCCGAACATTAAATTTTATTATCAGTGCCGACGCCAGATTTAAAGCAATATATATGATCTTTGCATGTGTGTGTGTGTGTGTGTGTGTTTGCGATAAGAAGTATTTTGAGCCTGGAAATCAGATCGGAATATGCGTCTCCGGCTCACTTTCTTTATATTATTTTTTGTTTAGAGCGGGTGGTAAAAACTGCCTTATCTGCTCCCCATTAAGAAATAAACAAAATATGTAGACCTATTTTCTGTCTTTTAAACTTACGTTCAATTCTCGTTCAGCTTTTGGGCACTTTAAAACAAATATTTTGTTTTATTTAGCGGCATCTGTTTTTAGTTTTTTGTTTTTTCTGAATCGCACACAAATTTCACTTGAGAGCCGTCGGCTATTTAATTTTCCGCATGCACAGCGACGCACTCTGATATTTATGGGAATTGGGATTTGTCAGACAGCAGCCAGCAGAAGCATTAACAAATCAAAAACAACGACAACAATTAATGCAAGCAAGCAAATGCAATCCGCGATTCGCGCTTAACGTTCGGCTCCAAAACCGGACTGAGCTCTATAGACGACTGCGACTGTGACTGAGGTGGCGACTGAGCATCGAGCACTGAGCACTACTGTTCAACTGAAGCTCAAGTCCAAGTCGAGTCGGCGTCGACGCTGCTGGCATATGAAAATCCAACGTCAGCGCCAACGCCGCCTGCGCCCCAGTCAACACTGGTCAGACAGAGAGCGCATGCTTGCTGCTGCCGGCAAATATAATGAGTAGGCAACTCCACAAAGCGCACAAACTGCGCTCTCCCACTTTCAAACTCTCTCACTAATGCCCACTCGCTTTGACCAGTTGGACTGCGTATATCTGTCGCACACGCACACACAGTCAGGTCAGGCTGACAGTGTTGTCTAATTTGATACTCAGCTGGCAATTATAAATAAGATCAAAATAAATACGAAGTAAATAAAAATAAATAAAATAAATATTAAGTCATTTTTTAGTTGTTATAGTTGAACAACAACTTTCTTTAAAAAAAATAAGCTCAAAAATTCAGTTGCAGTTCATCTTTTTGAGGAGAACAAGTCTCGAGTCATCTGGTTGCTGGGCGAAATCTTAACGCACTGCATTCTGCATGCACGAGCGAAAGAGATGGCAGCATGCAGCAACACGTGCTATTATCAGTTGAGTGAGATAAATTGAGTGGAAGTCAGGAAAGCAGGCAACTGATAGCACACGAGTTGCGCTCATTGAGTTTATTGAGTAGAAATGCAACTGAGTTGAGTTGCTTTGCCTTCATTGCTAAAGCTTATTATTTTTTTTTTTTATATTTTAATAAATTTTATTAGATGCTGGTGCAGTGTTACTATTACTGTTGTTGTTGCTGTTGTTTTGCGGTCATTCGTTTAGGTATATTCTGTCGCCCTGCGTCCAGCTTTGGGGTTGCATTTGGCCAGCAGCTTCGTTGGCCAGTTAGTCGATGAGCTCTAATTGGTCAGCAGCAAACACCGAAGCGAACAACTAACTGTCAGCGAGGGCCACTTAAAACTCTCGAGCCCCTATTTCGGGAATTGTGAGATAAAGCCACGGCGGAGCGAGGCAACTAAAAAAAATATTTACTCAATCCATATTCAATTTATTATTAGCACTTTAAATTATTGATTGAAAGATTCATTAGCATTTTCTATGAACTACAATTTAAAAAGTCATCTAAAAAATACTTTCGGTATTTCAGAAATGATTTCCAAATATGCAAAAGAAATGTAATGCAATTTCAATGAAACGTTTTTTTCTATTTTGTTTTAGCGTTTAAAATAATAGTTTTAAATCTGTAACCGGCTTTTTTATTTACATTTTCTATGAGTAACAATTATTGTGTGATTCATCATCTCAATAAAGAAAATCGATCCCATGATACGCAATTGTAACTTGATCTGCTCGAGAATCACCCTTAAAGCTCATGTTTTGTTTAGTATGTTTTCCGAGAAATTTAGAAATATTTTTCTTATCGTACCTACGTATCTCATTTCAATCATATTGCTTATTTATTTTCAATCAAAAAGAAAACCAAATTTTCGTTGACACATAGAAAGGGGGATTTAAAAAAACCCTTTTGTTTTTTTGCAGTTCTGCAAATATGATTTTTATTTAATTAGATAAAGTTTGAAGTTTGTAAACAACCTGAATAGAATTGCTAGTTTTAAAAAGAATCACAACTCGTAAAAATGATATTAAAAGTTATAAGAAAAAAACCCAAATAGTAATATTTAGAATAAGTACTTCTATTTGAACTTAAAAATAAATTATCAACAAATTAAACTAATGAAATTAACTTAAAATTCACACTAACAAAAATTTGAAAGCTATGATTTTAATGTTTGTAATAATATGTAAATATAATAAAGCTAATGTAAATTAGAAATATTTAAAAAAAAATTTAGAAAAAATGTACTTTGAATTAGCACTAAAAAATAGCGCCTTTGGTCCCAAAAGTATAGAGATTTTCTAAGATTCAAGGTGACTTATTTTTTTAAAATATATTATCAGTAATCAGAAAAGACATTTTCCCAAAAGCCACCGCTATTTTTATTTCAGCAAACTAATCAAAATTTAAGCACAATTTCAGCAAGCTGCCACCTGAACAAATGCCAACTTTATTGGCCAAAAACTAACCAGATAAGTGAGACAGACAAAAGAGACACATAGAGAGAGAGAGAGAGAGAGAGAGAGAGAGTGCCACAAATTGTGGACCCCAACTGACCAAAGCCATTACGCACCACTGTGAGATTGTAATCTAAGATCTCTCGTTATTGGAGCAGGGATTTAATTAGACAAATGTGCGCAATTTGTAATGTCATTTTTCAACTGACGACCAACTTGGAGAAAAGCCAAGCGTAAACTTTTTCTACTTATTTTTCACTTTTTTTTATATTTTGTTTTTTTTTTATTTTGGTGTTGAAAATGCTAATAGTACGGTGAAAGAGAGGGAGTGAGCTGGAGATGAAGATAAAGATAAAATAGGTAAGGAAAATCAGGAAAATGGGCAAAATATGTGCAAATGTGCACCATGTGGACACTGGTCATTATTTTCGTTTGGGGCAGGTACCAGCTACGACTATTTGGTAACCAGCAATGGGTGTGTGTATATTAGTGTGTGCGTGTATGTGTGTGTGAGCGTGTGTGTGTATCAGCAGGCGGTCCATGTCGTGTCCATGTCGGCAGCGACAAAAAATGAGATTTGCTGACCAATGGTCATTAAAGCACATTTACAATGGCCAAAAGCCAGCTACAGCAGTTTCTTTTTGGCCAACAACCAAATGAGACACCACTCTCTGCCTGTGTGTGCGAATGTGTGTGTGGTGTGTGTGTGGCGTGTGCATGCAAAATGGACAGGAGACAAGCGATCAAATCGATGGCAAAATTAATTTATCTGCTGGCTACCAAATTTGACAAATTACAAATGTATTTGAAATTGACTGCTGCAACTTAAAGAGGCACCCAGGACAGGGACCCAGAAGTTGCAAGAGAAGAAGGCGCAACTATTGATGCCATCAATTAATCTTATCAAGCTGTGAACTTTTGCGTAGATTTTTAATTTTTCTTTTTTATTCCATGACGCTGAGCAATTCTCTAGGCTGGAGCAAAGGCGGGGAGGGGGGGGGGGCGTGGGCGGGGAATGCACCGCGCACCCCATGCAATGTGAATTTACAGCACTTGGTGGCATCCACTTGATTGCGCTAATTGGGCGCGAGTGATGTGGCACAGCGCGTGATACGGCAAGCGAACAGAGAGAGGGGCGAGTGGGGAGATGAGTTGGGTGCGGGAACAACGATGGCAAGCGATGACAAGATTTTCATTCATTCATAAAATGAAAACAGCATTTAATTCGTTCAATGAGGCAAAAGAAACAACAACAAAAAAAAAACAACCACATCAGCAATAATTGTTGACCGGAAGTTGTTCTTCTTGATTACAAATTGCTCATCTTTAGCCAATTCTTTGAGAGATGTTTCTTCTTATAAGACAATCAGAAGAAGCAGAAAGTTTGCTTAGAAAAAAAGACTTATTTAAATTCCACGAAAATGCACAGAATTTAATAAATCGAGAGAAAGTAGGAGTAAATTGTGGACTTTAAACAAGAGCAGAAGTGGAAAGAGAAATGTTTTTTTTTTACTTTAGTCAAACTTGGCTTTTAAAAAGAGCCTTAAACTGACTTCATAAAAATTGTAGAGCTATTCAAAAAATTTTGGAAAATCTAATAACTAAAATTATGGAAGGTCAATAAAAGATGCAGTATTGAAAAAAGAGTTTTTAATTTTTATACTCCCAACAAAAGCCTCCCCTTTACGGTACTTCTTATACGATCGTAAAAGACTGCTTATGGCCAGGTTTACAAATCAGAATGCCAAACCAAAACAAATTTAGCTTTCCGTTTTTGGATTTTGTGTTTTGTGGCTATGATTTCTTGTATATCCTTGTACAGGATTTCTGAGTTTTAGATTTTAAGTTTTGCATTGAAGCAGAAGTCTTCGATCCCATAAGGTATTTTTATTTCTGATCAACATGGCTCTAAAATCTGAAACATGTCAGCAGATAAACTCAAATCTACTTTATATATATATATATTCCTCGGCTTGGATAACATTTTTTCTTAGTTCCAATTATTTTCGATATTCGGATATGTGCTTTTTACCGGGCTTTGCCGGTTTAATCTAGGAAAGAACTGTTATCGGCTGTGATTATTTAAACAAATTGAATTATTTGAAATAAGTCAATTCCGGTTCTAATTTGCAATCGATTCATTTCATCGAATGTTTCCAGTTTGACAACCTGTTACAAAGTTTTATTTAATTGATCTAAATATTTGTGATCATTTTTTTATTTGTAAATTAAATAATTTGAATTTAACTTTTTTATAGAAGTGTTGTTAATATAGTCAATAAATAACTCATCACTGTTGTGTTTGCGAGTGTGTGTGTTTGCGTGTGTGTGGGATTTGTGACTATTGTCAAGTTCAAAAGTGCTAATTGAAGCAAAGGGTTTGCTTCTCCAGTGACAGACCGCGGAGTATTTCCGTTTTTTATTTGTGACTGACGCAGCTGTGGCTGCTGCTGTTGCAAGTTGCGGTACTCGTAGCTGTTCTTGTTGCATTCGTTCAGTATTGCTGGGGGAGGGGGGGTGTGGGTCAAGAGTTCAATTGCAGGCAGAAATATGTAAATGAAGGGCGCTTGCGTGTCGGGTCTGTGGGGTTTGGGTTTTTTGGTTTTGGTTGTGGTTCTAACCGATTTAACCATTACACAGTAACAACAACATCAATTTCGGGGCACTGGGAACGGGTCACGAGGTGGCTGCCAAGCGATGAAGGGTGATGGGGGATGTGAGCAGGGAGCAGGCGCAGGCGCGCAGACTAAACGCTTTTTTAAAGGGCGCGCTCGAAATTGAGGCTCTTATTTGCCACTACTCTTTCTGTTGTTGTTGTTGTTGTGTGTGTGTGTGTGTTTTACCGCAAACAACCGCAAAAACAAATCAAGGCGTCAGGCATCAGAGCTGAGAGAGTGGCTGAGGTGGCTGTCGGCTGTCGGAGAATTCGATTTGCAATTTGGCCAGGCGCTCTTTGTAGTTGTGTAAACAATTTTCAATGAATTAGGGAGCAGGGGTAGGTGGTGGCAGCAGCAGTAAGAGGCAGCTTGCCTTGTCTTGTATGTTGATTTGCAATTTCATGGCAGCAACAATTTGCACCTCATCATCGTCGGCATGGGCAGCGACTCAGCGCACAGGTGATGATCTTTTTTGGCCGAATCGTTCAATCAGCGATCCAGCGATGCGCCACTGGGCCAAAAGGTTGCCATCTGCATTGTTGTGGCACGTGCAACAGCAACACCAACAACAACAACAACGGCAGCAGCAGCTGCCTGAGAATGTCCTAAATAGTTAAGGCTCAATTTCTCTATCTGGCCAAGAAGATGCTTAACAAGCACGAATCTTGCAGCGGCTTGTTAAAGAATTTCCCATACGCTGTTTCCTAGCTTTAAATAATTTCCAAATATGTGCCTAGTGGCTCTGAAACTGTAAGCAGAAGATAATTACAATAAAACTGTAAAGTTTGGCAAATTAGCAAAGAAGCCAAATTGGCTTCCATTCTATGTCTGCCCAGCTTAAAATATGTTTCTCTAGGATACTATAAATTCTTTCGGTTAACTCCTCGAAATGCGCTTTGATGCACTGCCTCAATTATGACCAATCCTGCAGCTAATTATACCTAATTAAGCTAGGTAGGACATCTAGTTAAGGCTGAGTATTTTAAGTTAATTGCTTAATCGTTTTGATAATTATTGCTAAAAAGGAAATTTAGCTTGCCTTACATAATTCATAAAATATAATATTTATGCAATAAATTAAAGAAAACTAAAATTTTTGGCTATAATTTGATTCATAGACTGGGAAACTGAGAAAAAAAAACCAATCAGTATAGAATAGCCTTTATAAATTAGTTAATATGTTACAAGTAGATTATAACACATATTCATAACGCTGGAAATAGATGACTTTGTAAGATTTATTCAACAATTAAAGATTATCTAAATTTTTATTTTATTTTATATATCTTACAAGTTGCTGTCAATGTAAGAGATATATTGATATTCTATTAGGATAAAGTATTTCTAATACAAAGTTTCTTTCCTGCCGATTTAGCGCCGTGAGCAGAGCATTAAGAATGCCACAGCTGACCATTTGGCCAGGGACCAAGAAGTGAGGAGTAGAAGCTGCTGCTGCTGCAGCAAAAATGAGTAAAAAATTTTTCGTTAGATAAATAATGCATATCTCACGCACTCGAACCCCGAACTGAACCTACTATCTCCCCATCCACAAACCCCTTCTGTCCCCCTCTCTTTATCTATCCATGCACCTCTGGTCAAGGCCTAGATCCCATGGCCATAATAAGTAGCGGCAACAATGGCAGGCAGCAGGCAACCAAGCAGCCAGGCAAGCACAAAAAAGACAAACAACATTGGTTCAGGCCAATTTATGCGATGGCTAAAAAGCCTGGCTGCGTGTCTAAGCCTTTTTCTTACCAACTTTTCGATTTGGCCGTCGATTGCGGTTCGCCGTTCGATTTAATTTAGCTGGCAATGCAGCCGCAAACACAAAAGATTCATTAAGTTTAAGTTGGATTTTCGCTATTTAGTTTTCCCAAGATCAACTTGCCTTCGGCCTGAAAGATTTGCGCCAAATTGCCGAACTGCCTGCTTGGAATGAGCAGCAATTGAAGGCTTCTTTTACCGTTGCTTTCATGCAAGCGAGCGAGGCGCAATGGATTCATTAAATACAAATGCAACTAACCCTATGCATGCGTGTATGTGTGTGTGTGTGTTAGTGTCATTTACCGACCCACATTTAGAAAGGGGGATTGCTGCCTAGTTAACGGTAATAAAGGGCGCCCTTTTGCCTTAATCAACAACGCATTACAAATTACAGCTCTTTTGTTTACTCCAATAAATTTGGAAATGAGCGATCGTTAATGCTACTGCTGCTGCTGCACGCAACAAACTCGGACGCAACCATTAATTAAGCACACCCACGTACAACACATGCCAGCATTATTTATTGAAAAATGATCAATTTTAGAAGCCTTTTTCTTGCACTCACACATGCATCCTATATTGCATTGAAAACAAAGCATTGAAGCTTTGTTTTTGTTTGGTTTATTGAGCGGTAAGACTTACCTGCGTTTTTGCATATCACTAATAAATTCGTATGTTTTCACGTACACCTTTTTGTACCAACAATTATACTTTAGAAGCTCATAGCCACTCTTAATTTATCTAATTTTTATTTGTTAGTTACAATATCACGTTAAACAGTTCAGTGCGGCGTTGTGTGACCACATTACTAAACAGCTGTTGCTGTCAACAAGCTGTGGGGGTCAGCCGATATCAGCTTAGTGTGTTGCAGCCAACTTCGTGTGACTCAAATTGCGTTATCAGCTGGAGCACGATAGCTAACAGTTCTGCTAAATAATATTTCACAAGCCACAGTTAATTTGATACCCTTTCAGACAGCATTGGTATTTTTTAACAGAATATGTAACATCTGGTAAAGTTTCAAACAGGTGCCTTTATTTCATTTGAATAGATAGCAATAAATAATAACAACATATCATATATTATAACTTAAATCGGGTGAATATAGAGGGCCGCCATTATGCTTTATCGACTGTTGAATAGAAAAATATGTAATAATTTATGGGATTTCTACATGGACTGCACTAGCAACAGCAATTCCTCCTTTAAGAAATTTACATCAACTGCGACCTGTGTTGGAAGCGCTTGCGCAATAAAACGTAGTTGAACATTTGGAATGAGTCTGCAAAATATTAAAATAATTTAATATATATAATAAACCAAATGAATAAATTTTCAGAACTGACTTGAAGTCGTATAAGGTCTTTTCGATGTCATCCTCTTTAAATTTGACATCGCAACTGGAGACCAGATTAAATTCAAGCGTTTCATCCGCCAAACAAGATTGCACAAATTCAAACACATCGGCGATCTTCTCATAGACGTTAAATGTGCCCTGGATAAGCAAAAGATTTTATTATTAAAAAAATATTGTACATATATTTTTATCCGTTTTAAAATAGATTTGTAGACTCACCTGTATGATGAGACCGTTGGGAAACTTGACCCGGACCAGGGAGTAGCGAAACATGCGTAAATTGCGCTGTTCCTCGCGCTCTCGCATCGCCTTGGTCTTCAGCATTTGCGATTGTTCGATGGCCTCGGCACGCAGCTTTTGCTCCCGCTTGATCTCTTCCGGCGAGATGCGATAGAAATCATCGGGCAGAGCGGCGCGACGTGCCTGAGACGGCAACAACACTTTAATGTTGCGATCCAGCTCCAGATGAATGGGCTCCGAGCTCTTCAGTGCATCCATCAATGTGGCCAAGTCGAGACCATCTTCTATTTGGTCAGAGCTCCACAATAGGAATGGTTCATCGTCGATTTGCACTTCCCTGAAGCCAGCGGCAAGGAGCACATCCAAGGCACCATCAACGTAGCGCACCTTGTCGCTAAAGATTTTGTTAGTCATGCGTATCTTACAGAACTTCTCCTCCTCGGGATTCTTGATGATGTTCTCTAAATATTTGGTCAGTGTGGCAATGCAATCGTCTGCCCGCTCCTTAACATTACAATTCTGGATGATGAGACAAGCGGTCAGGCCACGTTCAGCTTCCAGCTGCTGGTAGAGAAACTCCTTGATCTTAATCTTCCACTCCGTCTTCGGCAGCACCTCCTCGCCGATAAGCGGACACCTAAAGAACACTCCCGAACATGCGAGATTCTTGTTCTCGACACTGCTGCCACTTGTTGAAGAACCGGCAGTCATCGAACCACTTGCACTCGAGAGCAGTTCCTCCTTCTGGCGGCGTTCGGCTTCCAGTTCGCGTTTCGCCTGCGCCTTGATCGCCGCCATGGACGTGTTGAACTCTCGCGAATCCTTGCGGTCGATGCGGGACAAAGCGGCAGCTGCAGCAGCACGGGCCTCGTCGCTCAACTCCTTTCGCGTGGGCGGCACATAGTCGTCTACTTTGCGCTGCCCCGAGCCGCTTGTCGATGTCTCAGACTTGGGTGCATTCAGCGTATGCCCCTCGCCCATGCCACCACCAATTTTTAACTGCGAAGAACAATACATTTTTTCTGAAGTTATCTATTAAATGGGAATCGACTTACCTTAAAGGCGGCCTCCGCTTTCTTTTTTTTGAAATAATTCTTGATTTTCGACATGTTTAGATTCGGGGTGAATGCTCCTTGGGCAGCTTTAATTTGGCCACAGATAATTTAAGCTCCTCAATTTCCTTCAAAGTGCCTGGAAACCGACACAATAATTATTCGTTGTGCATATCATTTTTAAGAATATTTTCATCAATTTTATTTACTTGGCCTGACAAACTTCTCGGTGATCACTTGACCGTATACACTCCACGACCAGGCAATCAGCACACCCGTTCCCAGTAGCAGCACCAGCAACACCTTCAGCAGCGTTGCCTGTAATGCGGTAAATTCAACGGGACTCTGCCACTGCCAGCCACCAGTTAGGCTATCGAATTCGGTGCGAAAATGAACGAGGGCTTGCAAAGCGACGCCTGTGAAATTTTCGACTTGTTCGGCGAAGGCCTGTAGGGTCGTATTGAGGGAGTGCAGATATGACTCGAAACTCATTGGCTCGAAATGGTGTTGACGTGTTTTTGTTTTTTGGTTTGCTTTGCTTTGTTTTAATTGCGTTTTGTTTACGTTGTACGCATTTTTCTGTGAAAAAGTGACTCGCAGCTGGCTCAGTTTTGCTCAATAACTAGTCGATATATTCGATAGAACGATAAATATTTTTAAAATGTTAATTTAGCATCGTGCTGTTAATCTGGAACCTGGTGCTGTTATATCTGGCACTAAAATTAGTCGATAAATGGGCGCAATTTGTGCTGCGCAATTTAAATTAGCATTTGCAGCTTATATTTTTGGTTAAGCTGCCTGAGGGCGTGACCCCATTTGCTTACGCTGATTTTTAGGGCACCGGCAGTAGAACTACTGCTACTGCTACAACTACATCCCCTCATAAATAAGCAACTGGCTGACCTTAAGCAACAACAAGTGTTCAGCCTTTTAACGCCAAACAGCTTGCGTAATTGTAGCCAATGCACACGCCCCTTATTGATGCAGCTGTGGATTCTGACAGCAAATCCTTGATGTTGCTGTTGTTGTTGCTGTCGCTGCGGCTGTTGTTGTGGTTGCCTGTGGCATGTACAAAACAAAATTGAATGATTTTCGGCAAGTGCTCTCATTCTCTGTGTGCCCCTTTTGCTTCCTGTAATTTCGGGTGATTTGCACGCATAAAGATTCCATAATTTTTGCAGCTGGATGATTGATTTGGCGACTCTTCGCATCCTTGAGCATTTTGTCGATCAATTCATTTTCACTGCGCATACCAGATGCGCCTCATCTCATAATAGGGCCGACCACCTTTTGCGCACGCTCGAGCGACTCTCCGCGATGGGTTCAACAGCCCAGCGCACAAAATGCCGAAACATGAGCAGAGAAATCTTCCAGACGATAGTCGTCCAGAGCAGCAACATCAACAACATCAGCACCAGCAAACAGTGCGCAGCTTATGGCTTCCGTATGGCTTGCTCGCTCCACTGACTGCGACCAAACACCCAAGACCCCAAGTCTGCGTTGTTCTTTCAATACAATTTACCCATTAAAAATGTGCTAAACAGGCATATTCATAAAATATTCCCAATCCCTGCAGACGAATGTAACTCTTACAACTTTTAAAAGCGGTAACCTCATATCCGAATCAATTTTAAATGTGGGTTGCTTATTACTACGACACAAGATCAAAGAAAAATTAAACATATTTACGACTATATATTAAAAGTTGGAAAGAACGAGATAGAAAGTAAGTTTGAAAGTAGGAAAAAAAAAACTTGAGTCAAAGTTTTCCATAATTTTCATGCAAAATTTTACTGCTATCTTTAACATTATTTTCTACATTATTATATCTTTTAAATCTTAGCTATTTTTTCTATAATCCTGTGTTTTATGCGATAACCTCTAAGTGGTCAAATAAATAGATAAATGTTTCAATCTAATCTGACAGTTAAAAAACGGGTTTTGTTTCGTAGATCTTTCTTGATTTAAGGCAAACCAAATTTATAATGAAAAACATAACATTTATTTGATTTACGCGAGTTTGGAAAGGTTAGCTTTTACTAATTTGAAGTTATTAAATTCTATAATACAAGTTCGAAAATTGTTAAGAATATTATTGTGTATCAATCTCAGGCTCTTTTTGTACAGAGTAACTACCCGTCGGGTCATTCCTAAACGCAGCGCATTTGTTCTTTTTGCAATAAAGAACAACAGACAGGCAAAACTTACACAGATACGGCAACAGCTACAGCAACAACTAAAGATACAGATACAGATACAGATACAAACTCTAATTCTATTTTGCCAGGCAGCTTCTAGCATTTTGTGCTGGCTCATTTTGCTCGCAATAAGTGCAAAAATGTCGACGACTTACGAGAACAAGCAGCGTGTAAGATTTGTGCCCTGCTGATGGCATTGTTTACTTTAACTCCCCCCACACCCACCGCCCAATCCATGGAACCCTGTCTACGTTTACTGGCGGAGCAGCCAGCGAGCCGCGGCGAAACGCAGCTCATAATTATGGTATCATATATACTGAGACACCCATCTTTGTTGCCATTATATTCATCACAATCACGCGATATGTTCTCACTGTGCTGTGGCACTTCTTCTACCATTTTTTTCTCCCCTACTTCTTTGCGCAATTAACATTCCTGAAATGTCTCGCAAGTCTCGCGAGTCTCCAGTCGCCAAGTTGCGCATGCGCCGCCAGCAATTGCAATTGTTGTTATCACAGAGAATCCGTCTCCGTCTCCGTTTCGTCTCCATCGTCGCCGTCGTCGTCGTTTTGGTTGTTGCTGACCATGCGCCGAACCAGAAAAACTAGTTTCGATTGCATTTTTTTTGCATACCCTAGAAGGGGGGGTATTACAATTATGTTGTGGAGTGTGTAATATATTTAAGGATACATCTTCGATCTCAGAAACTTTACTCTCAAAAATAATAAAGATAATTTGATCTCAATTGTCAAATTTGGAATGAAACTAATATTTATGCTTGAATTTAAAACTTTATTTCGAATAATAATGTAAAATACATATAAAAATAATTAAATTTATCACCAACCATACTTGTAAAATACACACATATCACTTAAATAAAGAAATAAAAATGTATATATATGTATATTCACTGTCACCATCAAAATCCACGACAATTTAGCCAATTCTCTTTGACTGTTTTTATGCAAAGTAGTCTATCAGTTCTAAGGCTTCAACTTGATAAACCTTGGAAGGTATTCGTCTTTATGATTTTGGATGTGTAGCGAAGTCATTAGAATCCAATAGAAACTATAATTTTTTAAAATAGAAAACCTTTCAAAAAATTATAAATAAAATCACTTTATTTTGAATGTATGCAAACTCACTTAAAACGCAAACAAATTTAATTAAAACTAAAAGTTTTATCAATTTTAGATATAAAATAATGTTAAATCTAAAAATACTTAATAATAAAATAAGTAAGGAAAGGTATGTTGTACATATAAAACACAACACCTTTCATATTAGACATAAGTTTTAAAGATTAAAAAACATGTATTCCTAGAAAGAGAATCTCCTGTTTTAGAAATATACTTTCTAAAAAATAACTGAGATATCCTTGGCTCCAAAAGTATGACAATTTTCTATGAGTAAGTATAATTTATTTTTTTTCTCGAGGGTATGTAAAAATCGGCGAACCGAAGCAAACTAGATAATTTCTTGTTTTTCTATTGTCCGTTTTAAGTTTTTCGCATATCTGTGAATTTAACGCTCGGGAAAGCAAGTAAATGCCGCATCCAAAAATGCATTTTGTGTGTAAGTTGGTTTTTTGTTGTGCCTTTCGCCGTTGCCTTTGCCTTTGCCTTTGCCTTTGCTTTTCCTCGTTCAGTTTTCACCTGAGTTGGCGAAACCAGTTGGTTGGTTGGCTGCTGCTTATTTATTGGCCAACATTTGCCGTGACTTTGGTGCCCAAAGTCAAGGCTGGCCAGCCGCCTGCTTTATTGTATTTATTTTCGTTTATTCATTCCTTTTTTTTTGCGCTTATTTACTTCAATTGATATTTCGTCGCTCGTTGCAGGCTCATTAAAATTTATGCGCAGGAAACGGAAGCCCCGCAGACGTCGACGTTTGCCAGACAAGTCGCAGACAAAAGTCAGAAAAGCAGCTCCGCGCACTCCCTTCTAGCCAACTCTATTCCTAGCCACAATTCGATTTGGCTATGCTGGCGGCAAACAGCAAACAGCGAACGTAGAGCAAACGGCAGGCAACGTGCAACGTGCAACGCGTCGAGTGTCAGTCAAATTGAATGCCACAACACGATTTGAGTCGACCACAAAAAAATGAAAGTGATAAAACGCCCACACAGCAATCGTTGTTAACATTGTGGTATCTTTATTCCTTATGCGATTATTTATTTATATATTTATAAATGCATGCCTGTCCATCAGCATAAAGGCTTATTTATGCCTCAAGAGTAGACATGTATCCGCAATCTCAAGCATAATGGATAAGGAAACACACAACTGTGTACTTGATGTAGAAAAAGATACGCGTACAAGAAGGAAAGTAATCTTTAAGCTGATAATCAGTAGCCATAAACATAAATTGATTTTTAAAATTCATGTAGTTTTGACAAAGGCTAAGCTGGCGTTTTTGAGATAGAATTTCAATTTTATTTTCTCAATTGAAATGCACTTTTAATCTGGATGTTAATCCTGGCTTTGATTTTACAAATCTATGCAGTTTTGATAAAGTTAGCTTTCTTTTCTAAGCGCTCGAAATATAAATAAGTACGAATGTTGTAGTAGTGTGAGCGCGACTGAAGCCAGGTTTTAAATATATATTCTACTTTTTTAAGTTTTGCACCCAAATTGTGAGCAGGCTAACTCATTTCTCATAACGAATGCAGCGCATATTTTTCTCCACAAACCCCAACAGATCCCTAATCGGCTGGCTAGAAACACGTACATACGCATATATAAATACATAAATACGTACATACACGCAATTGTTGTTAACGGGTCTCTGCAGAGTACACACAAAAACATATTTACGCTCGCATCGATTATCATGTCATCCCTTTCTTTTTTTTCTTAATATAATGTTTCATAATATGCGAATGCATTTTCTGTACTATTAGAAGATTCTGCCTTTCTAATTGAGGCATTTATTTCTATCGGAAATCCAAATGTATTGATAATCGAGAAATGGGGGTAGTTATCGATAAAAAAAAAGCAAAACGCCAGATATACAAGAACCTATAATAAAAATTTGAAGCGAGACGGACGGACATGGGTATATCCGCTCGGCTATAACTCCTGATCAAGAATTCATATACTTAATGGGAGATGTTTTTTTCTGCCCATTACATACATTTGAGCAAAATCATTATACTCTTTTTACCCATTTTTAATGGGTTCAGGGTATATAAAGAAAATTGAACTAGATGCAATGACAGCTCAAAAATTATATTCAAATTTTCTATACTTTTCACTTATCTTAGCTGAAGCTACTCCATTAACACATTCGGAACTCAACCAAAGCTGCTCTCCATAAAATCCTGTGTCACTTTAACCACAGATCTCTAATGTCAAAAAAAAAAAAAAAAAAATTAAAACGCACTCATTTCACACACATGTTATATTATATTACCGGCATTATTTATGATATGCTTAGCGCTGTGCTCTGCACTTGTGCCCACGACAAGAAAACAGAATAAAAAAAGAACAAGAAAAAAACAAGAAAAAAACGAAACAATGAAGCTGAAGATGGATGAGGATGAATATGTTGTAGCAGGGCAGAGAAGGAGACGAAGAGAGTGAGACAGAGCGAGTGAGAAAGAGCGGAAAAGGGAAAGGGAGAAGGCGTTGGGCTCTTTACACTTGACAACATTAAAACGCCGAGTTTTTGTTCCCATGAACTTGTCGTGTTGTGTGTCGCAATCAGTTCATTCTACTATATGCATAATGTTCTCTTCTCTCCCACTTGTTTTGCTCTGAGTGACAGTTTCAGTTGTTGCCCAGTGTTGGCCTCTCTCTCTCTCACTCTTTCCCTCTTTTGTTCGCGCTGTCCTCCCTCTTGCTCTCAGTGGCATGCTGCCTCGCGTTTTCTTGAACACATTTCACACAGCTTTTGACTTTTCCCTTCTCATGGCAATCTGGCCAGCGCGCGCAGCGTGGGCGTGAGAAACCCACTGAACTTCAAGTGCTCATTGGAATCCATTATTTTTGGGGCCAAGTGTGAGCTGCACTCTAAAACATTTTTATTGCCTTCATCTAATGCGGGCCGGAAGTTGCCAATGCTGTCTATTGCCTATTGCCCATTGCCTCATACGCTGAACGGGTGGTCCCCAGTCGGCCCCAGAATCGAAATGAAATAATCAATTCTTTAGTCTGTAGTAGTCGTAGTCTAGTCAAAGTAGTCAAAGATCGCCCGCAGCGCAGCCCCCTGAAGTTATACAGCGTTTGAAATGGAAATTGTGTATCGTTAATCGATAATCAACGGTGCGACGAACTTGAGTTGAAGCTTTGAGCCGTGCTAATGATATGCCTTAAAAATCGTGTCGCAGCTAGAGTCGTCATTGTTTATGGCATCCGCTGCACTCCGCTGACTCACCAAATGGAAGTGTTGTGCAGCCTCAAAGATGTACCCACTGATTGGTTTTATTGTGGCGTGGGTTGGCTTAATCTTTTCTCTGTTGCCATGGCTAACTGCAGGCGACATTCTCCGATGACCAAACCATATGTTAATACCCTAAACTCCACATAAACAAACACAAATACAAGAATCAACAACGCGACCCGTTAAACAAGTGGCTCATCTTTTGGGGCAGCTTCCAAGCGGGCATTCACTCTTTGTGTGTGGCTTCACAGCGGGGCAGAGTTGAGTTTTTCAGCTTACAATTTCCTTTTCTTTTCACATCTGTAAACATTGTAAACATATATAGAATATATACACAATAAGTAAGATCTATTTACCTTTAGATTAGTCATCTTATTGATGAAGGATCACTCTCTATCCCCCGATCTCTCTCTCTCTCTCTCGCTTACTGTTCTTGTACTCTCTCAATTGCTTGCTCTTTGTCATAATTATTTATTTTTTTATATTTCCTCTTAGTAACATTCCCTCTATCTCTTTATATATATATATATATATATATATACATGATTACCTTCCTTTCCGACTTTCTCTTTGATTTTCTCTCGCTCTGCAATTTTTTATTTATTACCAACTTGTTCAATATATTAGTGAATCTGTCGGGTTCTTTTTCTCATCCTTTTTCTCTCCCCGTGGCTCCGTTTTCTATCACTTTTTTAAGTTTTTCCAATTTCTAGAGCTCTTATATAGGGTATCTGTTAGTGGCATTCCCTCAATTGAAGCACCCCTTAAATGTTTTCATATTTGTTGATTCATTTCATTTGTTTACCCCGTCGATTTCAGAGTTCGTGGGAAATATCGCACCCATTCCGCTGCTGCTGCCAATGAACTAATTAAAAAGTCGGCTGCCCCAAGACTCTCAATTGCACAATACCAGCTCCCCCGCTACTCCGCTCTCCACGCCCCCCTACAATGTTTATGTTTCGTTTAGGCTCGGTTTTTTCTTCATTTTTTTCCTTTGTCAGACTGCCAGCAGAACCACTTGAGCCACGGAATTGATGTGGTTCACATTTTAGTTAAGTCATTTCCTATAAGAATTTCGGGCACACAAATTGTAAAATGATTCTAGGCCGGAAAAACGGTTAAAAACAACATTTTAAACGAATTGGCAAAAATCTGTTGCAGTGCTCGAGTCCAGTGGCACCGAGTAATGGGAATGATGACGATGATGATGATGACAGTTGTACGGAACCGTCACTGGCTTCCACTTCCGTTCGGCTTTTATTGTTTTCGCACCTCGCCTTCCGTTCGTTTGGCGCTCGGGTCGCGATCGGTCGACGCCATCGTCGCCATCGTTGCCATCGTTGCCGGCGGATATTCTACTTTACATAAGCGGCATTTCCTACAGTATATTTTCCGGCCAACCATGCAGCGATTCATTCACGTTAGCCGCTTTTGTTTTGCTAAGCGCATTCGCAGCGTCCAACTTGAGATTACAAAATTGATTGATTGATGGAAAATCTACGTTTCTATATTTGAAAGCCGACTGATTGTTGGTCAGTCAGTTAAGAGTCCATTTCCGATCGCCCGGAAATATTGTCCATCTATCTGCTTGGCCAACATGCTGTTAATTTTATCTTCTTGATGTGCATACAACTAGCAGATTTTAATTTTACACATTTAAATTATTTTAAAAATATATGAGAAAATATTAAAAATGTAATTACAATTTTAACTTAACACTTTATTTTTTAGCTGGACTTTTGCATATTTTCATGAATTTTAGAAATTAATTTTAGGGTGTAATTTAATTATTTCATGATTTTTTATTATTTCGCTGGCCTGATTTATTTTCAAGTCAATGTCAAAAGTGGCTTAAGTAAAAGTAATTAATTTTTTTCTCAGAATATAAAACTGGTTTACATCTTAATTACTTTTTTTTTAGCAACTTCTCATTCAACCGATTAATTTCCTTCAGCAACTTTCAACAGCAAATTGAGCTGAGAATTTTCCGCATTTCCACAGATCTGTGTGCCACAAGATGTCTGTTTGATAGCTTACACTTGTATCAATATGTTTTTCTTATATTTTTTTTGAGTAAATTTTTGTGCCGCAAACGGTGTCAGCTGTTGCTGCTGCTTGGCACAAGCGTCATGTGGCATGTGGCAGGTCGACTAAATGGCTGGCTGGTCTTTTGAATTGAGTTCTGTGGCAACGACATCTGTTTCATATTACAAGGTAGCTGTGAAAGGTACAAACAAAGTACTTGCCATGTTGTTGTTGGTTGTTGTTGGTTGTTGTTGTTGTTGTTGCTGCCACTGCTGGCCCATTTGTCTCACTTCCTTTACCTTTTGGGCCGGCGCTGTTTGTGTGTGCACAAACAACATCCCGGATGCTCAACTAAAGAGAGAATTAAAAACAGAAAACAGACAAATTTATAAAACTGCACTAAATGCAAAGTTACAACAGCAGCAGCAGCAGCGACAATGAGCTAAAGGGAGTGTGGGGGCGGGGAGGCAGGGGGTAGGCATACAGGAAGAGACAGCGCACAGTGTTTTGTATCTGTATCTGTATCTGTAGCTGCTCATTCATAGAAAAAAAGTGGAAAAAAAACGAATAGAGCGGATGCACGGGCGGATGAAGCGCTTGAATCAGCATCTATCTGGCTACCTCTCTCACACCCACCCCCCATTCTCGCTCTCTCTCTCTCTAGTACTATCCTATCTCTGTCCAAGCATTGGTTCTATTTGGCTACCACAACTGATTATCATTACCTTTGTCATTGTTGTCATAATTGTTCAACTGTTGTTTGCAAATAAAAAATACAAACGAAGAGCTAAAAAAAAAAACTGAGCAACCTTTTTTTTTATGTTTAGTTTGGTTTATCTAAGCTTTTTTGCCAGCTAGCTGCAAATGCCAAACATTATTTACTACACGATTAACAATCCGTTTTAAACTGTTTCGACAACCCATACCCCCTCCCCTACCTTCACATAAATCACGCCTCTCTCTCCCACTAAAAATAAACATCTTGCGAGATCCATCGTCGAGCTTAAACAAATGTTAACATTAAATTCTCCTTGGCCAACAATAACAAAGAGTTTATTGCACTTCTAGTGAGTTTTGTTGTTCTTGTTTTATTTTGGTTAAGTAAAATGGAAAAGTTGGCAAGAAGGGGGTGCAGTGGGGTGGAGTTGTAAGCAGCGCCACAGGCTGAGAGCATTTCTCGTTTAACCTTAATGATGTGCTAATTGGGCAAACGTATTTAACATGTCAATGCGTCGCTTTGTGGTTCTTTTATATACACATATATATATATGTATGTGTGTGTATGTGTGTGTGTGTGACTCACACATAAACAGCACATAAAACACAACATAAAATCCACTCAACTTGTGCCCATTCATTTTGAAATTGCTTAGAAAGTGGCCAAAAAAAGAAAGAAAGAAAAATGTTTTATTTTTGCTGCTTAGCTTAATTAAATAAGATATATATAAAATGTAATCCATAATATCAGATCCCAACTCAATCTTTATAATCATTCATGTCAGAAAAGTTCATATTTAAAATCTTTGTACTCTTTTTACTTTTATCAATAATAAATTTCATTTTACTCCACATTGTTGCAGATTCTTTTTTTTAATCTTATCTTAGCCATTTGTCTACAGTTCTGGATCTGTCCTAAGACGTTGAGCAATATTTGTCAATTGTTTAATTAGCCTTATTCTTACTGACTTTTTATCTGTTTTGTTGCTCATTTTTTACTCAATACAATTTTCATTCGAAAAGTTCTTTAAAGATAAATCAGTATTTTTATCGTTCTGTAGGTGTTTGCAATACTTGAAACAAATATTATGGTTTTAAATCATAAGTAAAATATATTTGAAATCAAAACCCCGTCAAAATGTTGTCTAGCAGCAGTTCTTATTAAAAATCTTTAGCTTTTAGAACCAAAATCTTTATAAGGCACTTAAATTTTTCCTGATTTCAGTTATTAAAAAAACAAAACACATTTCAAAATTCATTTGATAAAATTTCATTTTATATTTTCATTAGATGCAACTTAAATGACTAATAGGACAGTTATTAAAGTATGCCCCGCCCCCAAATATATACTTTAAATTGGGGGCGGAGCAATCTTCGATTACTTAAGCGATTAAACAAATGCATTAGAACTAAAAATTACGACTAAGACTTAACACTAAGTTAGCTACAGGTGCTATATATATATATATATATATATTTATGTATATACTATGTATATTTACAACCTGATTAGGTAATTCACTCAGAGAGAGAGAGAGAGAGAGAGCCCAGCCCACCACACGCCCCTCAACTAGGAGAGCAGCGCCATGGCACGAGCGAGTCGCACACGGAAATCACGATAGAGCATCTTGCCACCGACGGGCACCCGGCAGAGGTACATGTCCAGGCTCATGAGGCACAACGCCTTGCCGTTCATGGGGAACTTCTGTGGCAGTTCTGGCGTCACTTCGAGTCCCTCGGACACAGCCATATTGATTAGCCATTTCCAGACATCGGCTCGGGTCCAGTCGCGCGGATCAAGTGGCAATCCATCAGAGCCCATGGGATGTAGCAGGTTGGTGTGACTATTCGGGCCAGTGGCAAGGCCTGTGTTATTGTTGTTATCATCGCTGAGGAGGGCAACGGTGCCGCCGCGACACTTGTCCAGCATCTGGTAGGGATGATGGCGTTTCATCGCAACGGCAGCGTTGCTGGCCCACAGCTGTTGCAGCTGCAGTTGATCCTGGCCGGCATTGACCTGCGACAGATCGAGCGGTGGCACGCGTCCGGCGTATTTCGGGTAACTGGCCTCCACTTGCATCGCTCCGGCAGCGCTCAACGGCAATCAGCTGCAAAATGGAAGATAATAAATGGCGCTGATTAATGGAAGTGACTCATTAGCTGATGAGAAAGAGGATGGTGGAGGGGAAGGGGAGTGGCATGTGTCTATATATTTATAGTATGTGTCTGTGTATGTGTGTGTGTGCATGGAGCAGAAGTCAAGTGGCGGAAATGCTTTCACAAACAGACAATTGTTTAATCGCGTCAACGGCAACAATAATACGCATTCGCCACATTGTACAACGTGCAATTTGATTTGTGCTTTTTTAATCAGACAATGAGCATTATCACTTCGTCATTCCGCTTGCCCCAGGCTGCAACAAAAATAACTATAATAAACTACAACTTTTTAAGGCCTTAACTCTTCAGAAAGTGTATTCAGAATTCGCTGTATTTTGCATTTCTCAATGATATGTTTTTTATTTTAGTGTAAAATTAAATCTGACCTTGTTGCCATCGAAAAATGGGACGTTCGCATGTGCGGAAAGCGTGTCGGGTTGGCGGAGCGGGGCGGAGGCGTGGCGGAGTCTGATTGCACACGAAAGGAAGCGCTGAATAATCACTAAGCTGCTGTCATATCGATAACAACAACAACAACAACAACAACAGCAGCAGTGGCTACATTTAAATAAATGGCCCACATTTGTATGGCTGACTTGGCTTGGCCAATGGCTAATAGCTGATGACTGTTGACGGTTGACGGTTGACGGCTGTCGTTGGCTGAGGGCTGACATAGAAACGCCAAGTGGCAAACCGGAATATGGCATCGATTACGATAACAATCAAGAAGCAATGCGACAAGCGGAAACAATTAGCACAAACGGGTGGCGAATGTGGCGAGCACAACAAAAGGCGAATAAACGCAAAGACAGGCAAGCAACACACACACACACACACACCTCACAGCACTTGCGAATGTGAATACAAATGAATACAAATACGAATACAAATGCGAATACAAATGTGAATGAGAATGGCAATGACAAGCAAAACATCCGCCGGCACAAAACCCAAAGCTAAACTTTAAAGTTTTGTGGCAGAGCAACGGAAGCCGTCGCTGCGGGGGGTGTGTGTGTGTGTGTGTACAACAACCACCAACTGAGATTTTATTTCACACACACACACACACACAGCAGCGAGTAAGTAGCCAAAAAGGGGAAGCCACAGTTACGAGAACCCTTGAGTTCTTAGCCCATTTGTCATTTGGCGGCGTTAATAGTTTTCCGGAACTCGTTTCGAGTGCTTCCGTCAAAGGAAGTGCGTACCAGTACAGCCAAAAGGAATCTCCAGTTGGCAGCATTTTTTTTATTTTTAATTATACATACAACGCCATAATAATTCCCACGAACTCTAAATTTCGACGAGCGTAAACAAATGCGATGAATCAACAAATATGATCAACTGAAAACCCCTTTACGATTTCCCCTCTTGTTTGCCTATTGGCCCCGTCCAGAAAGCCAGCAGCCACACACAATGCACAACATTTGGGTTGGCTGCCCCAAGTGCCACTTGTTGAATCAAGCGTTTATGTTTATTTATTTTTGTAGCGTCTGTGAATTGATGCTGGCACACAACGAGTAACTGAACCATTAACATATCAATTGGTTTTAGACAGGGTCTCTCAATAAGCCATGGCCAGAATGGGTTACACAAAAATCGAACCTATAAAACCTGTCAAATTGTTTAATCTGCCGGATGCCATAAACATTTTGAAGCTCTCATCTCAGGCGATGAGCAGAAAGATTCGATTAACGCAAAGCATTTCGATAAGCGATAAGCATTTGCATATCACACGACTATTACAGACCACCCAGTGTACTAATTTATTCAAAAATGTAACAGATAGATAAAGTTTAAGCAGTGAGCAAGTCAGAAAAAAAAACACCCTGCATAAATGTATGTAATTTTGTCTGCTGCGCTTCCGTTTTGAGTATTTTGGAACAGCTGAAATCATCACACAAACTTTGCCTGTCATTCCAACTAAATGTCTGATTGATTTTTGTATTTTGTCAACATTGGCAACAACAACAACACACATAAACCGCGTGCTCAGCACGCGCCCCTAACTCCAGGTCTGCTCTGACTCTGGGTCTGGGTCTGGGTCTTGGTCTGGGTCTGGGTCTTCGCGTGACTCTCTGCGTCTGTGGCTGTGTAGGAAATGGTTTTCTGTTACTAGTCAGAGTCAATGACAGGAAGTCTGTGCAATGTGCGCATATCCGCCTACGCCCGCGCACAGGATGCACAAAAGGAAACTCTGACACACACATACACACACACACATACACACACACACATACACACACACACACATAAATGACAACTTGCTGAGCAGATATGGCTACAAATACAAATGAAATTGCGCCAGTTTTAATTACGTTGACGTCTGCACTTTGCACTGTCGCTTGTTGTTGTTGTTGTTGTTGTTGTTGTTGTTGCTGCCACTGTTGCTACTTAGTGGCAGCTACTATATAAACACTGACACACACTATCACACACAGCAACAGCAACAAGAACAACAACAACAACAACTGCAACAAAAACGACGAAACGAAAATCGTAATTTGAAGTTCGAAAAAATGACGCGTTTCCTGTCATTTGGCGAGCACTTTAAGTGCGTAATTTGCTCCCCACACACACACACATCCACACATCCACACACTCACACACACACTTAAGACTTGTGCTGTGTTTGTGTCTGTTGACGCCTCCCATCTTTATCTGCAGGTCGCTTCCGTTTTTAAAAAACTCATCTACCGCCAACTTTGCCAAGTATCTCAAATTTTGCTCAATTTTGCATTCAGATTTTCAATACACTGTAAGCAAATTTGTGGCAGTTGTGCATGTGATTTTGATCTAAACTGTTTAGCAAATAAATTTAAGTATTTTTTAAGTATCAATTTGAACAGTATTCAATTTTATTTATCAAATACCAAGAAAGATTATTTTCTGATTCTGTTTTTGCAGCTATTTTGATACATTTGGAAAAAAAACGTTGATTTGTTTTCTAAAATTATTTGTAAATAAAAGAGAAATATTTCTGAAAAGTAGAAATCAATCCATTAATTTCAGATTGATGGTAACGAAACTTGCTCTGACGTCTGCTGCTGTTTTTGAGATTTGTGGCATCTTCAAGTTGAAGCCAGCGTGTGGCATGTTTGTGACTAGCAGATTTAGATGGTTTACATATCAAATGACTGACAAATGGCAGACATAGTGACTATGGAAATTTGCGAGCTGCCATTAATTTGATTACAGTTTGAAACAGTTCTCTCTGGCTGTTCTTGCACACGCGAATATAGTATCTGAGAGCGAATGTATCTCGTAGATACATTGTGCACGGCATGCTAAATTATGCGCTTCCTCTACTAGCTAAATCAATTTGCTGTCTCTGCTGAGAATTTAGCTATAATTTTCAGCAGAAAAGTTTCATCAGAGAAATTTCTTTTTTGTTCTTCTCTGTGGAAAAGTGACACGGTAAAAAAAGATGCTGCTTAATTAAGTTAAAAAGTTCAGCAGAAAGATTTTCAGCCGAGAAGTTGGAAAGGTGACTAGCAACAAGCTGTTGGACAACTAAAATTAAATTATACAATAAAATTAAATGAAAGATGCGACAAAAGACGACAAGTCGAGTCGGAGTAAAAGTTAAGGTCAAAGGTTGTTTCGGTTTACTTATTAAACACAAGGTTTTTGTCGGTTTCGTCTTCTTTTTTTTTTGGGCTACAATTCAAGGCAAATAAACGTGTTCATTCAATAACAAATATTTAACAGATTGCATGCTACAACAACAACAACAACAACAATAACAACAAATGCAACAACAGACGACGTCAGGCGACAGATGATAATCTGCTGAATATTGTTTAAAAATAAACATTTTTGCCAGCCATGCAACAACAAACCGGATTCCCATATGCCTCGTTGCTCCCTGGTATTTCTACACACATGTCTACATATATATATATATATATATATCTGCATACAAATATATGTATAAAGTGTATATATATGTTTGCTGATATTACAAATCATGTAACGCTGTCGCGACGTCTGCCTGACGTCTGCAAAAGCGCATGCCGGCGAGGGTGGCTGAGGGTCGATCGCTGCGGGGAGTGAGATGAGGGAGAGGAGTAGGCATGTTGGAACTGCCACTGAGAACAGAGCCATTCATCATTTTCATAGAGGGGCACTGTTGATGGACGGATGTGTGACGACTTTTCCTCGTTATAAAAATAAAGCAAATGGCGCCAAATGCATTTCAGAGGCTGCTGTAAATATTTAGTTGGAAATTGAATAAAAACCGCTGCAAATGCTTTGATGATGTCGCCGTCTGCTGTCATTTCACGCCCCACACGTGTCGCGGTCAATGAAGCATGTTGCAGATGCTGCCACTGCTGCTATTGCTGCCCCAAAGATGCGCCACGCGACATTCAACAGACGCACTACTTGACAAGCGGCAGGAAAAGTACTTCACTCATCAACTCAGGTGTGTTCCCTTCCACGCAGCAGGAAACGGACGTGCAACATGCCCAATCTCCGAATGCTTATCAAAACTCTCGACTGGGTACTGTTATTATTATCTAAGACGCTGCGTCATGGGTTAGTTATTTCCGTTAGTGGGTCAACATCATGCTGAATCAGCACAGCAAGAAAACTCTAAAGTTGCAACCGACTTCGTTATACTCTTTACGGAATACAAACTGATAACAGCGAATGAAAGATTAATGCTGACTAATCCGAAATTAAATTTTATTATTATCACAATTCGCAAATCAAAATTTGTGTGCAAATTAGTAATCATTGAAAGATGTGAGGTTTATCTTGAATAGCTCCGGTAAAAATTTATATATTTATATTTTATGATAATTTTATGATATTAAGTCTAAAACAAACAAATTGTAATTTAGACAGTTTTAATTAGAAAAGAATTGGAGGAGTAATAATGAAGGGTAATATTAATGATGAAATGAGAGTAATATTTAAGTTTAAATTTTAATTCGCTCTAAATTCTCAAAACTTTAAATTAACCTTTTGTTAATAATTAATTGAGTATAATTTCATTATACTCAAAATTAGATTTTCTCTTGATGAAAAGCATTCACAAAAGTTTTGTATGAAACAAAATTGAACTTAGAAAAATATATATTTCATATAAACATTTTTCTTAAATACTTTTTTCCTCTCTGAGGGCGTGTTAGAAGCAGTTTGAGTGTTAGAAACTCCAACAGAATTGAATTAAGAACTGTTTTTATTGTTTTGCTGAGTGTGTGTGTGTGTGGCCAGGTGCGTTTTCTACATATGTGGCAGCAGCTGCAAGGAGATTACAAAGACCCGCTCCTGCTGCTGCTGCTGCTGCAGCACAACAGTTCCAGATCCGCGCCAACTTGGCCACATCCTTTGCGCATGCGCGCGCATTTACAATATGCGGGCAACAAACAACAAAAAAAAAGAAATAATAAAATGGAAAACAAAGCGCCCAAAATGCATTTAATGCCGTTCTATCTGCCTCTCTCTGTCTCTCTTTTCTCTCTATCTATCTCTATCCAGCTGCGTCTTTATATTCGCTTGACTGGCCCAACTGCTGCGCTGCGCTGCGCTGCGCTGCTTCTGCTTCTGTTGCTGTTTGGGTTTTTTGCAGCTGCCGTCTTTGGAATTTTGAGTGTCGCTTTGTTCTGTGGTTTTCGGCCTGTTCTCTCAGCCTTAACTGTTGCCAGCTCCTACATATATATTCTCTTGAGAGTTTTGTTGTTAGACATTTCATAACTCTTGCCAGCTACCACAAAGATGAATTTGGTCACGGCAAACTGCACATTGAGTCTAAGCTGAGTTGCACGGTGAATGTCCCTTGAGGGGCTGGCCAAAAACTGTATAAACCGATTGTAGATCTTGAGCGGATTTAATCTTAATGTTTGACTTTCAGTTACCCACTCTTTATGTGCCAGTCTTGTCTACAGATAGAAACAATTAGCATAGCTCTAAGAAAAGAGCCCTTGAAATTCTTGCGGACAACTAAAATGTGATCTTAAGTCACATTAGAACTAGAAAAATATAAAATATAATAAAAATACATAAATAGCATATGACTGCTACATAAAATATTTCATTGAAATATTATATTTATATTTTTTCAAGTAAATTAGCTCATTCACTAACTGATTATTTTAAACGACTGTAAAAACTGCATTTTGTTTTATATATAATCGGAAATGAGTCGATTTATATGCAACAAAAAAATTATTATCAAATATGACTGATATTAATGTGCTGAGTTTATTAAAAAAATGTCTAAAGTTGCATTCGTCATTTATTATATATTTATAGTTATCTGAATAATCTATCTTATCTTATATACCCGCTCAGTGTTAGCCAATACAGCTTTGCGTAATAATATGAATTTGCTCTTGAAAGCACACGACTCTCTAAACTCGCGATCCTAACTCAAGGCAATGTTAATTGTAATTTTGTTAGCTGACCTCTTAGCCAAGTCAGTTGTATATATGTGTATATATATATATTGCTTGGACATAAATATAGCTGTCACTTTCAGTTTTTGAAAGTGTGTCTGTTGTTGTTTCTCATGTTTCGAGTTAAAGGTTTCGTTTATGTTAATTTAAATGATCTTTCAGTTTCATACGTGTATATATATATATATATATTACGAAGCACCTTTTAGAGGTCAATTAGCAGGTCTCAAAATAAAAATAAATAAAAAAAGCAAACCGAGTACAAGGCAAACGGAAAAAACAAAATACCAAAACTAAATTGTGAGATTGACAGCACATTCTTCGACATGGCAAACAAGCCGCTTTAACTATAATCAACAGCGCTGGCCATAATACTTAACTTGGCCGAAACGGTTGTCGCTGTTGTTAATGAAACCTATATTGGGGCTCTTAATGAGCGCCAGACTTTTTAGCTGATCAAACTTGTGGCATATTTTTTTGGTAATATCATTTACTTACCTAGTTAATGAAAGTTAATCCAAAATTTCCTCTACACAGTTTCAGCTGTGCAAAGTTGTTGTTTAAATGGATTATTTTTAAGACGACGACATCCGCTGTTTAAGTTTATATATATATATATATATATATTTATATATATAAATGTATATGTTTATATGTACGTGCTCGGTTATTTGTAATTTGTTTATGAATTTGTATGGTTTATGGAACTTCCTGCACGGAATTGCCAATGCAATTTGAGTTGTTGTCGTTGAATTTTTAATATATGTGCATGCATATAAAATGTGGTTCTCTTTTCTGTTTTCTTGTTGTATTTCGCGAAAATAGAAATTGCACTCGCTTTCGCTTGGTTTTGTCTGTTTTCTCCAGCTTTGTATGTGTTGCTCTTTCTCTTTCTCTATTTTACCTCTGTCGCTGTGTATCTATCTATGTTTTCACTAGTGCACAACAGGGCAGGGGGACTTTATCACACTTTTCAGATATTTTGCAGATTTCACAATTTGCAAAAAGGTATCTCGCAGTTGCAAACAGCTGGCGCTTAAGTATTTCGCGCTCTGAACTACTTTTCTATGTGCTTGGCTCGGTTTCGAAAGTTTTGTTTTTGTTGTTGTTTCAAATTGTTGCAGTGTTTTAAGCTTCAAGTTTCTTTAGTTTTTGTTTGTTCACTTAACACAAAATTCCAGTTTGCAGCTGCAATTGGCTTTTCTTGCTGTTGTTGTTGTTATTGCGTACGAGCGTATCTGCGTAATTCAGCACTACGTTTGTATATTGTATATTGTATATTGCAAGTCTAACTGCGTTCTGTGCACGCGCACTTCACGTTCTCAACTGATTGCGATCGTCGCCGTGCATCGGGTTTTGTTGCCTCAGCCAGTCACGCTCTCTCGCACGCTCTCCACAACCACAAACGCGCTCTCTCTTGCTCTCGCTCTCTCTACCTCTACATTCACAATCAGCTAAGCGCTCTTTAACGCTCTCTGATAGTACCTATCGCTCTCAGTTACACTCGCCCAAATTGGGTTGGCAATTCGTATATTTTCATTTATATGTTATTTGTTTAAAGAGTTTAGGTCAATTATTTATTGAAAAACTAATTTAATTGAAATAAATGTATTAAATGCATAAATGCTGCTGCAATATATTTTTAACATATTGAAGTTATCATAAAAAAAATTATAAAACTTATCATAAATAAATAATTTTATTTAATATTGTTTTTTATTTTTTTATTTTGAATTTTTAAGTTAATTTTATGAACATATTTTTTATTTATTATTATTTGATTTTTCGATTTCTTTACACTTTATATAATAAATAACAATCCATTTAGTTGCTCCCAGTGCATATCGGTTAATACGCTGAGCTGACAGCAGTGGACAAATTTTTAGATCTTATTGTTAGACAAGAACACAAAAACTAATCGCTGGTTTTTCATTCATTGAATGCAGAGCCCGCATTTGCTGAGACTTAAATCGCTTAGCTCATGTGAAAAAGGTGAATCGATTTTGTTTTGTTTTTTTGTTGCAATCTCAAAACTCAAAAACTCTTGATTGAGATACAAATCAAACAAAATGGACAGCTGATTTTCAGCAGCAATAATGATTTAGATGTGAAATGCATAATTCTTAGTCTTTTCCGGCTTTAGATTGTAGCTTAATTTGAAAGTAATTTTCCATATGGATAGTTTCAACTTACACATTTCTTTTCAATTTGTCATTTGCTTGGAATATAATTAGTATAAATTACTTACATTTCAATTTTTAAGACCCACTTCTGATTCTCTGCACACATAGCTTAAATATGTATTAATATATTCGAATACAGAACCTTTCTCAAATTTAGCCTACAGCTAAAATGACATTATTCGAATTTCATATTAATCTTCGCTTGCGTTTTGCCCTTTCCATTCCATATTCATTTCCTTTTCCTCAGATGTTGACAGTCGACAATTTATCAACTCGCACTTAACTTTCATTGAAATATCTTTTGTACATATTAATAAGCGATTCAAAAAGCAATGCCAACAATTTCAGTAGCCATCACGTGCCGATGTGGGGGCAATTGCTTATGTGTGTGTGTGTGTGTTTGTGTGTTGACTAATTATGCCGCCTAGACGACGAGTGTAATTACAGGAAATCCCTTTTCCTTTCGCTGCTCGCACATTCGAATGCGCGACTTCCTTTTCAAAGTGACAGGCAAAGGATCATTTATTTGACTAGCTGGCCTTTGTCTGCTTGAGGTTTCTGATCCTGCGACATATGTTTTGGGCACACAGACGTACATATGTATATCAGTTAGCTAAGTGCCAGAATCCTTTCATCAAACATTTATAGACATGCGTGAAGTGTAATACTCGAATTACGCAGCCTTTTGGCTTGTTGTAGTTTCAGTGGAATACACAAAATAAATATAAAAATAATATGTAAAAGAAACCGAGACGCGCCCTCTGAAGCTGCAACTCGATGGTGGTTGCACAAGGCACGAGGCAGCCACAGGACGCGCGTCCTGTTCATGCAGTTCAAATTGCAGCAGCTGCTGCATTTCCAATGAAATGATGAAATGATCTAAGCAGGCAGCAGCTACGCAATTATTGCTATTGGTTTTTTCACTTAAGATTGCACCTTTGTCCAGCTCTCTCTCTGTCTCTCTCTTTCTCTTATCTGTATCCATGTATCTGCATCTGTAAGACCATCTGTAGTTGTATCTAGCGTCTGGTTCTTGGCTCGTCCTGTCGCCGCCTGCTTTGAAGTCTGCTCGTCTTTCGAGTAAAAGATTTAAGTTATTTATTTATTTTTTTGCTGTTGTGTGGGCCTGCATCTAATGGCTTGTTTATCGGTCGCATCGATCGCAGACCAAATAAATTAAGTGCTTTAATTGGCTGCCTAATTGATACGCGGCGTCTCTCAGCCCAAAACTTGTAGACGATGCGTGACCAGATCCTGGCGAGCTGATTCCCTACTATTCTAGATCTATGGGCCAATTGTTTCGTGAGCCGATTTGGTTTGATCCTCATCACACACACACACACACACACATTCTGCCGCTTAGCTAGTTACAGTTAATCCTGCTTACCTGTCATCCTGTCCACACACGCACACACATTCCATCTGCCATGCCTCCAATTGCATTTTTGCCATTGTTTCGCACACAATGCATGTAAAAATGCCAGCGTTCTCCTGGCTCACACATGATAAGCATCGACAGGAAGCCGGGCCAGCGACATTGGCCAAAAAGGATGTTTGCTTAGGCGCAGCAAGTAATTTTCTATTTCTTTTGATTGTCCTCTGGTACGTGACTTTGTATGGCTTGTGTTGTGTTAATATTCAGCAGAACAAATTTACTATATTTGTCATTTCCATGCACTATTTGCTTAGCGTGTTTATTTTCAATTACGGCTAACTGTGCTGACGCATAATTCGATAACTGCCTCCAAGCAAAGGAAGTGAATGCTTGACACGATCCCGAATATTAAAAAGTATATATTTGAACAGCGCAGCTCAGAATATCATGAAAAATAAAACCTTCGTAAACATTATATTATTTACTCTATAATTAAAAATATGTAGAAGCGAAAAATACTAAAATCTTCATTCAGAATGGATAAAATTTAATTAAATAAAATAAAATAATAAAATAAATAATTAAATAAACAATTTAATGAATCTCAATATTAAATCATGCGAGTAAAATTCCAATCTTCAACTGTCCAGCTTAATCAGAATCGAAAAATAGATTTTTACATATTCAAACAGAAAATACTTATCATTTTGGGAGCAGAATAGAAAAATTCAAAATTTTCTATTACACTAATATAAAAAAAAACTAGCTGAAATTTTTAAAATCCCTTTGAATCTAGAAAGATTTACTGCTTTTTAAAAATAATTTATAAATATAATACAAAAATTCTTTTATTTTCTTTTCTTCTATTTTATTGAATATAAATTTAAATACAACTGTTTACGCAAAAATCTTTTCCAATATTTTGATATGAAATCACTGTCTCAAACGACAGTAAAATCATAATTTTTTCTAATTAATACATTATGAATTTATAAACTATATAAATTTTGGATAATATTAAGTATTAGACACTAATGTTGTATACTAATATAGGTAAAAAATAAGTTAATATAAGAGATGTGTGAAAGCATATAAGAAACATTTTGGAAATTAGGCATATTTTTAAAATTAAAAAAAATATATATCCTGTATATATTATCAATAAGGGGAGTTACCCTTGACAGCATTTATTTGGCGATTTTCGTAGTGTTCTTTTTCGGAGTGGAGGCGTCTGTCAGGCATCGTTATGATGCAGCTGGCAACAGAAATAGGGGCGTGTGCCGCCCATTCATCAAATTCCAAATATAGTTTGAGCTGCAGTCAAATATTTTAGGGATGCCCAATCAAATGTTATTATAAGTACCAAAAATATTTCGTATGTGTTGTATGCGGGTGTTTCTGTGCGTGTGTGTGTGTGTTATTGTGTGTATATTCCTATATATAGTTACAGATATGCAGACTGTAGCCACCCTCGCCTAAACGATTTATGGCTTAAAGTAAATTTCATATACTACTGTGCCTGCTCGAGTCATTAAAAATGCACCAAAAATATACAGTAAAATGAATTTTATGATCTTGCCTTGCTTTGCTTAGAGGGGGAAGAAAAGTTCCTAGCTAGTCAAGGTATAGCTAGCTAATCCTAGGCAGGGCTGTGGACTCAGTTTTATTGGCACTTTCCCGGACTATAAATCAATAAACAGATGTCTCATAAAGTTTTCAGCGTTTTTCCAGGCAACGTGTTACAATCGAGAATTTGGGGTAAGGCGTAAGGAGGGTGTGGGGTGAAGGAGGGGGGTGTTGGTTGTTAGTTCCTGTTTGGCTGCGACTAGTTTTTAAAAACTTGCGGTAATTTGTTGGCTCATCATAAATACATACAAACAGAATCGTCTGTCATTTAATGTTGGCAGCTGGGCTCATAAAAGCAAAATAAATATATAAGAAAAGAAAAAAAACGGTCATTAACACCAATTTCTGTGGACCTGCTCTATAGATCTCTCTCTTACCACACTGAAACCGGCGACAGTAGCTGAAATAACGTAAAATCAATCGCTTCAGAAGCGAAACGAACTAACCGTAAAAAAGCTGGAAAAAATGAACGCTCGTAAAAAGAGATGAAAACAACAATTTCACAAGACATTCAAATGCCACACAAAAAGTAAATGGAGAAACCCCTGCCAGATATCAGATAAAGAAAGAAGACTCAGAGAGAGAGAGAGAGGGAGAGAGGGAGAGAGAGAGGAAGATAGGGCAGTGAGTAGTGGGCACAATGGGAAACAAGCCGCACAGACTTCCGCTTTTATTTCATAAATTCGGATTAAGGCATTTTCAAATGATAACAATGAAAATAAATACAAAAAAAAAAAATACAACAGAACCCAATGTGGAAATGCGCCGTGAATCTGATTAACGGCAACTACAACAACAACAACAACAATAAGAACAACACCAAAGCTGGCCACGACTCGGAAATGTGTCACGTAAATGGTTTGTTTCCAAAGTAAACCCACAACATGCCCAAGAACAATCACAAGCTACAACAACAACAACAACAAAAACAACAGCAGCAAAGCAAAGCTCACAAATTACTGTAAAGATGAGGCATTTAGGAACTGAAGATTCATTGTTTGGCAATTGTGCTGCCCCACGGAAGCCCTCTAAATATAAATACACATTTTCAAATAGAACATTGCTGATAAAACTGCGTTGCCAAAGTTTATCGTCTTTTTTTTTGGAAATTGTGCGATCTTTTGTAGCGCTGCGGAAGTTGCTGTAATCAGATAAATGTGATGATATTTGATAAAGTTGGTAAAATTAGATCACTTAAATATTATAATTTATTTTTTGTGCCATTTAAAAAGCATTGATTGTCTTTGTATATATATATATATATTTATATATATATATATAAATAAACATATAAATCAAAAGCTAAATTGATATAGCCGTATCCGTCTGTCTGTCCCTGTGCAAATTAGTCTCTTACTATAGAAACGATTGGTCAACAAAATTAGTTCTTATATGGAAAACTATTTTTTTTAGAAAGATATTTGAATTAAACTTATTTAATATACCTATTCTTATGCTTCAAACAAAAACACAAACAGACAATCAATGCGACCACCATATCCTATAGTTCCACCAGGAACAGTAGTCGACAGATGAGGCCCCAAAAGCATTCCAGCAAGAATCCCGCTTATCTGGATTTCAAATATTACAAAAATATTATTAAATGGCCCTAGATTTTGTGGATATAATTTGAACATAAGAATCGAGCCAGATTCGGGGTTTGAATTTTGTTTTTATCTCAGACTGGAACTCCTCGATGATTAAGAAGATCGCTAGGTCAATTTTATGGTAGTTCATGTTGTAGAAAGTTTTGATTCCTACCTCGAAGCATTTTTTAAAGTTATAATTTCATCTTGAGATGGAACCATAATTTCAAGTCTCTGGTATTGGGAAATCAGAGCACTTAGTTAGTTTCCTAGGTTTAGCAAAGTTGGGCACAGTTCAACTAGGATGCTGGTTATTTCTCAATCCACACTAAAGATTCCAACTGCTCAAGAAGCATGCTGGGCAAATAGATTTACATTAATTTTTTATGCTCACGGACACGTTTCGCAAACATTTGCTCAAAATCGAGGTAAACATGAACAATTGCACTTCCTGCACAAACGCATCCTGTATTATTTACAGCACATGGGCTTAAGCCAGGACAGGACGGGGTCGGGGTCGGGGTCGTTGTCGGGGTCGCGGGCTCATCATCTGTTGCTGCTTGGCCCAAAAATACCAAGACCGTAAAATTTACGAATGATGAGCGGAAACGCAGCAAAGGCGCGTTCTCTGTATACAAACAGAGAATCAAATAACCGAGAGAGGGAGAAAGAGAAGTGAGCTAGAGAGAAAGAGAGAGAGAGAGAGAGAGAGCGGGGGCTGATTGTAAAAACAAATGTTAGTATATAACAAAAACAAGGAAAAAGGATGTCCTGCTGCATGTCCGCAGCAGTTAAGCGGCTTCAGCGAGTGTGGAAAAGTGCGTGTTGTGCCGGTTGCAACATTAACATTTTCCTTGCGCAGCAGGACATGTGGCCAGTGGGCAATTAGATGCTCGTCCACAGTGTGAAAATGCACAAGCAGCAGAAGCAGCAGCAGCAGCAGCAGCAGCGCAGGAAGCAGCTCGACGCGCCCATTGTGTGATCACGTCGAGCCACTGCCAACACAGGTATATGGATGCCTCACAGTTCCTGGCTGCTTGCAACGCGCATTGTGTGCAACGTGCTACCCAAAAATATTGCTGGTGATTAGTGACTTTGCGCCTGGACGAATGCCCAACTGCCCAGAATGGTGATGAGGAAACGCCTGTGGCGTTAATTGTTGAAGGCCGTTTGATTTGCGCCGCTAAGAAGTTAATCTGGGCCAACGGAAGCGGAAGCGGAAGTACTAAATGCAAAATCCTTTAACTGTGCATAGTTGGAATATCCTTACCCAAAGAAAACAAGTCCAGACTACAGAGAGCGACCAGGAGATACCCTGCAGGAATACCCTAAGAGCCAATTAAAATATAGAACTTTTCTTTGAGTTATATTTTTAATTAGAAATATTTCTAATGTCACAAATAATTTAAGTAACGATATTAATACAAAATATATTTTTTGAGTTTAGTCTTGGGTTTTTTTTATCCGAACTTTGATCAATAATATGTTAAAGTTTTGCCTTTAAGTTTGTGTTTCCGAAAACGATAATTTATTAAAATTCTAAAAACGAAAGCAGATATCGATAAACTTTAATATGCTTAGTCTGTGCGTGATAAAAAAAAAAACTTATAAATGGTTATAACAGTCTAAAATCGACTTGACTGTTAATCCTGATTAAGAATACATACATCTTGTGGGATCGGAGATGTATTCTTATGCCTTTTTAATGTAACTTTTGCAGAGATTTTATCTAATAGGTTCAATATAATAATTATTTATATAATTTTTCATATATTTTCTATTATTGAGAAATATATTCCTGAATATAATTTTATAATTTTAAAAAAGTGTTTTTGTGTATATATAAAAAATATTTCTAAAAATTAGAAAAATTAGAATAGGGTAAATTTCAGATTGATTTCTATTACCTTAATTTCAATTATTATTATTATATTATTTCTATTAGAATTAATAAATATATATCACTTATTATAGTTTAATATTAAAATTGGAGCTATGCTATAAAAACAACTATTTTATTTATCACTAACAACTTAAAATAACCCAAATTAAAAAAAAACTAAATTTGTGATTTTGATTTATTATACTACTAGAATTTTGGATTATAGATTAATTGAATTTTTGATGAAAATTTGTTTAAAAAATTATGAACCACTACGCGATTGAACAAAATTATGCATTATATGATCGCATACGATAACTGTAAGTATATATATACTATATACGATCTATATATTACGTAATTTTGTGCACTCGCTGCCCAAACTGAAAACTGGAAGCACATCCAAAGCAATGCGTTGAAGTATGTGGATTAGGCATCTCATCCTTGCTGTGCACATTCTCATGGAGCGTTGCTCCCGCTGCTGTCCGGACGAGACTGCAACGGACATAATCCCCATTGGCCCGGAGCCTGTACTTAAACGGCAAATGCAGCATGCCGGGTCTGAAGTGCACCGCAGTGTTGCAACCCTTGTTGCAGCTGCCTGTGCACAACCGGTTTGCCTGGCAACAATAAGGCGAACGAGGTATGGAATCACCGCCACCCATGCGACCCACCTGCCTGGAGCAAGGGCATCCACTGGCAGGTGACTCAGCTCTGTTGCTATTATTATTATTATTGTTATTATTACGGGCAGTAGTCTGCCAGGATTGTGTGGACTTGTTGGAGCTTTGCCGGCTGATGGCCGGCTGCCTGTTGCGATTAACTGGATTTCTATTGAAGCAATCATTTGAATTAAACTTGCTGCAATCACGTGGACAGTTCTTGGCCTGTGGTTTAGTCGAGTGGTTAGATCCTGTGGGTCCGTTGGCTTCTTGCGTCTGCTCCGTTAGGGGCAGAAAAAAGTTCTGTTTATTTGCCTGGTATGTTTCTTTGGAACATTCCGTTGCCTTAGCCACGGATTTTGCATTGGCCTTTTGCTGAGCTTGAACTGGTTTGGACGAGGCACTTGTTTCTGAGCCATTTTTCGTGGCTTTCCCTGAGGTGAGAGTAGCCTTGCAACTCTTCTTGCGCTTCTTGGGCTTTTCAGCGAATGGGTCCACTTGTCTATTGTTTAGAAACATCTCCAAAGTTTGAGTAATGAGCTGCAAAAGCTTATCGTTGATCTCCTGACACCTCCAGCAGTGCTCACAGTTGCTGCTACTGCTCACAGTTGGTTCACATTTGAAACACTGATCATTGGATTCTGTTTTTCGCTCCCGGTAATCTAAGGAACAGTTCACAGTCAAGATGGATAAAAAGTTTTTTTTTTATTTGTTTTCGATTTTACTCACTAATAGTGTGGATTTCCATACACTTGGAATATTTTTGATTAGTACTTACCATTTGTGCGGTGCATTGGCTTATCTTTACCATCCCAGGAAGTCTGTCTTTGTCCCGCACGAACAGGATAATTGATTTCACAACCTTCCCAATCATTTCTACTTGGTCCTTCATATAAAATCCTTACAAAACTAATATTACAATGATTTCAATTTTACTTACGTCTATTCTGTGGAATATGATCATCATAGTAAACGTTGCCTTTCTGATCATTTTGCCAAGGTTCTAGATACATATATATATAATAAATAATTATAAATAAACATTAATTATTGAAATAATTATTACACTGATTTCAATTTTACTTACGTCTATTTTGTTGAATAGGATCATCATGGTATACGTGGCCTGTCTGATCATTTTGTCCAGGATCTAGATACATATATATATATAATTATAACTAATCAGTAATTATAGAAATAAATATTAAAATAAATTTTACTTACGTCTATTTTGTGGAATATGATCATCATAGTAAGCGTGGTTTGTCTGATCATTTTTTCCAGGTTCTAGATACATATATATATAATTTTAAATAAACATTAATTATAGAAATAAATATTACAATGATTTAAATTTTACTAACGTCTATTCTGTTGAATAGGATCATCATAGAATGCGTGGCCTGTCTGATCATTTTGCCCATGATCTAGATACATATATATAATATATAATTATAAATAAACAATAATTATAGAAATAAATTTTACGTACGTCTTTGGATTGGACCATCATTGTATGCATGGCCTCTCGGATCATTCTGTGCATGATCTAAAAACATAAATCTTTTAAAAGAGCCACTTTTAGATTTACAAACATATTCCCAAAATAAACAAGGCAATACTTCCATTTGAAAACATTAAAACTTACGATTAGTCAGTTGCTTTCCATAGTTGAAGATGCGGTTTTGAGTATGGTCAAATTGCACTTCTCCCACACTCGATGAAGAATTTCGATTATTCGATTGTTGATTGATTGGGACTGATGCTGCAGCATTTACGCAGTTCCTTGGAGCTCTTGTGGAGAATACTCTTAGATCTTATTAAATATTAATTGATTTCGGTATTATGCCTACCTATAGCTGTGTAATTGTGTAAAATCATTGTCATTGCTATCACATGTCTTGTTGGTATGGTTACTTGATTGCCGGCTGCTATTTCCCGAAGCTCTGGTTGGAGAAGTCTCTTCGATTTAATTAAACATTAAATAATTACAGGAGTATGCTTACCTCAAGCCATTTGTATAATCATTCTGATCATAGGTGTTGTTAGTTTGATTAGTTGGTTGCCGACTGCTATTTCCCGAAGTTCTGGTTCGAGAAATCTCTTGGATCTTAGTAAAAAGTGATTGATTATAGGATTATGCTTACCTCAAGCCATTTATATCATTGTGATTATCTTGGTTAGTTGTTTGCCCATTGCGCTGTAGACAGGTTATCTCCAAGGCTGAAGTCAGCTGATCTATTAAGGCCCTACTCTCAGAATCCTGCAGGACAAGAATGCTAAAATCTGTCGATTTAGAAGAGTTGTTAATATGCATTTGCTGTTCCGATGTGCCTCGTTGACTTTTGTAGTTGTCGAGAGCTGTTAGGATCTTGTCATTACACCTGCCACAGATCCACTTTTGACAGTCGGGTAGCAGGTCAGTGGGAACTTCATACTGACCGCACAGTGGGCACAACTCACAAGCATTACCAGCCAAGTGACGCACCGGAGGATTCAAGCTCATCCTTAAAGACGCGCTGCTATTTTTCACCTTGCCCAGCACAAACTGAGCTTTGACTATGGGTTTTATGGCTTCTGGATTGTGGGTAGGGAGCTCTTCGCTGACTCTTCTTCGCATTTCCGGCTTATCGTGAAATTTGTGCTTCTTGCATTTGAATTTGCTGTGATTTATTCCAGACTCAGTCGAGTTTGTGCAGTGGTTTAACATTTTTTTGATTTCAAAACGAGCCATTTTTGTTGAAATTTGGATTAGGTTTTTGACAGTGTTGGCTATGCACCTATTGACCTCGGCTTGGCATTGAGCAAGCAATTTGGAACACAGTCTCAATCACTTCTTGTGGACCTGTCCGAAGCTCACAGTTCGTCTATCGCGCGTCGGACCATTCACCTTGCGAACACACTGCCATTTGTTGGGCACCACAAATGCCAAATCCTTCGGTATTAAATTCTCTTGAATAGTGGGTCTCATCATATTCAATGCCATTGTGATCAATGAACCGCGATTTGGATCTCCAGACAGATTCCTACTTTGAGGTGTGGCGCGCACTGTAAGAAAGCTGCCCCGATAGGATTGATTCTTATTCCTGCTCGGGGCAACATCGGATTTGGATTTTAAATTTGGGTTTGGATTTGGAAAATATTGCGGACGCTTTGTTGTGAACATTTTATGTCGCGACCTATGGGTAGTGCTACAAACTGCACTTGTAAGTCTAATGGTTTCTTCTCGTCTTTGTGCCGGTGCTTGCCTGGCTTCGAATGATCCTTGCTCATTATACACATATGCTTCTGTACTTGTTTTGCTCACTTTAGATTCTCCTGGTTCGGAACTGTTTTCACGCAGATTTTGGTGCATTTCTGAAGGTACTCTTCTGTCTTCGGTTTTATTTTGCTTAGTTGTGATTAGCCGATGTTTTGCAACTGGCATCTTTGAAGGGCTGATCATTCCATTGTGATTTGACGCTTGTAGAGATCTAGGGGAAATGGGGCTTTGAGCTTGTGGTACGACATTTCGCCGTACTGCTGATGCCGCAGATTTCCTTAATACTGGCTGTGCAAATTGTTGGGGAGCATTTTCTGCTTCGTTCCTGGAGCGTGCGGAACTCCGGGTTAATGTTTGATTACTCGTCCTTTCGCGCCGAACTGCTGTCTGTGGACTTGTTGTGGACCGACTGCCACTAGCCCTGTTTCTAATCCTAACGTTTTTGGTACCTTGCGAACCTTTGGCCAATGGGGCTAACTTGCCGCCACGACAACGATATCCAGTATCGAGTCTATTAGTGGGCATTTTTAGTCCACAGGGATTCGCCTTGGGCATGCGACGTAGCCTCAACTAAGGAAAATTCAACTAGCTGTTTATACAAATAAGTTAATTTATTATTTAGTTGCTTACACTACTGGCCGAGATAGTGCTTAGCTTGAATGATCCTCTTCGGCTCTCCTGTGAAAGCTAATACAAATTAAATTAATTTAATTAATTGTTCAAGAAATGAGAAGGTTGCAGTCAGTCGTAACCGGTTGCGATATACTCGGATGTTATTAGTAATGCCATACCAAGAAACACAGATTTCTTAAGGAGAATCCTGGAAATCTACTCTCGAAGTTAAAATTTCGTTAGGTACAGACTTTTGTAAATTTTTTATAGGCGTGTTTGTGGGGGGGGGGGGTGAGGGGGGCTGTAAATATATGTTGGAATGTATCTACTTTCCATGCTTGGTATCCGTAGCCGCAAAATTGCTTAAGATAAGACATTGAGAATTTAGGGATTGAAAAATACTAGAGAAGATTTCTAGTAAGTTTGGTATGCAAATTTGCCGATCTTTAAAGAACGTTACCAACTAGCCTCTCTCTTAGATTTGTGACTCTATCCTTAAAGCTTTGGGAGATATTAAGTTTTATCGACATACACATTTAGAAGTCGCCATGTCCACATCTTATTTATTTATGCTTAAAGGAAGTTTCCAGTAAATTAACTTTCAAATTCGATGGCTCTAGCTAAAAAAAACCGCATCAGATTTAGCCAATACCGGTTATTAATGGCGGTCGCCGCGAGAAGGATGTCATAGTCCGACCTTTAAAGAACAGCCCCAACAACTTGCCAACCTAATATGGTGGCTGTGGGAAATCTGTGGTCTCATCGTCGATCAATTATCGATCTTATCTCATTCCTAGCCTATTGGCCAATACCAGTACATGTTTGAAGTTTCAAGTTTGCACGATGTCGTTTATACAGACGGACGGGCAGCATAACAAACATTAAACAAATCGATAATACTCTGAATACCTTCGAGATCCAAGTATAATAAATGGGATTTCCTTGAATACTCACATAACTGCTGGGATAGGCTCTTAAATGACTTTGATTACTTCTGGATGCGCGACTCATCCTCTCCTGTGGGACAAAATTCAATCAAAACAGAAGCTAGGCAAATTGTTAAGCTTACGACTGGTCCTGAGCCGGAGCCTGCGCCGGATCTGACGTGTCTTTTGGGACTTGATATGTTTCTCACTGTTGGCCGGGGTAAATTTAGGTACAAATGTGGCACAAAATGCGAGCGATGATTATTATTGCTGAATCGTGGTAATCCGTAGGCTGGACACACTCTTGATTGTTCCTGCCATTGATCGTTGCGACGGCTCTGCGTGGCTACAATTCCGCCTGAACAGGTTGGCTCTTCTGATTGCATCTTACTGCAATTGGGGCACTTATTCGGCTGCTGCTGCTCGTATTCCGATTTCCGAGTGGTCCTTTGGCGAATGGGCTGACTTGAATCGGGTGTACGGCACTCACAGTCAGACTTATGAAGAGCCTTCACGAGCTTTTTGCGTCCACGGGACTTGACCACCAACGGGTTGCGATGCGACATGGCCTTAAAATCCTTGTAGTTCATATAATTTGATGCCTCCGTTGTTGCCACGGGCGGCCGATTAGAGCGAGACTTGGTAGACTCGTAGCAAACGGGGCAGCGAGAAGGTGGCTCTTTACGCTTCCTCGGTGGCGGATCGCAAAATGCTTCGTCTTGTGATTCATTCCGTGGTTCGTTGCGGGTTCCATTGCATGTTCCTTGGCATGGATCCCTGCGAAGTTCCATACCTGGTTCGTCTCGTGATTCGCTATATAATTCCCAGCGTGGTTCATTGCGTGGTTTCCTGGCTGGCTCACTTCCTGGTTTGTTATGTGATTCATTGTGAGGTTCATAGTACTGTTGGGGCTGCAGTTCCTCACGCGGATTGGCCTGCTCCACCTGGTAGCAGTATTCGCACATATATTGCCATTGCTTTGGACGTGGTATTCCCGGTGCCTTGAAACAGGATTCGCACCAATATACAGGCGGGTTTTTCGGGTATTCTGTTGTTGCTGTGCTTTCACAGCAGGATTGAGAATTCGAAGAATAGGTGTGAGCTGACTGCTCATAGTGAGCAGCACGAGAACCCGATTGGGGTGCTTCAGTTAAGGTACTCGATTCGGAACCAAGGTCATAGCGAGTGCCGGAGCGTTGTCCGGCGCACGGTTCGGCGCGCGGTTCGGTTTGCGGTTCCGAGTGTGTCCAGAAGCATGCTTCATCTTGCAGCTGGCAGCGGCATGCGGCATAATCCAGTTGACTATGGAGCTCGCGACGTGGTTGCCGAGTCTGGTCTGATTTCGCACGAGATTTGGGTGCAGTTTTGGGAAGAGTGGAGCTGACAGAATGTCTCTGGTTACCAGCACCACCTCCCAATTCTCGACTCAACTCTAATAATCTAGACTGGCCACTCAGCGACTCACTACCACCAATGACCGTCGAACCCAGATGCTGTTGGTATTCTTGCTCCAGTTGCTTTTGAGTTGGGTACTTGACCAGAGAGAATCCGTCGATGCCAGCCTGATGGTGCATCTTACTTGTATCAGCCATTTGGATCCTGCAATATTAATCCTGATAGAGCTGGAGGCTTACATTATCTGCCGTATCCCAATTGTTAAACAGGTAAAACTATAAATTTAACAAACACTTTGACAACTACGAATCAAACAAAGCAGCTGAGATCTGTTGGGGGATATAAGTAAGATTTACTTAGGTTCGACCAAGTCCATTATTAGTTCATCTGATATGTGAAGGCTATCTAGATATATTACTATATATCAACTAGAAACAATATGGTAAAGCCATTTAATATATAATTGTATATCAACGGAAAATAATCCTTCCAAACTTTGGCTCACAGAAACTTTAATTCTATAATTTATTCAAAAAGTAAATTCCTAACAATTCGAAATATGTGAATTATAATTATAAAGCATGGATCGCAAATAAGTGCAAATCATAGTTAAAGATCAAGAAGATATCTAATCTATCCTTATCTTAACTATGATGTACTATTATCAACGATCAATGTAATAAGGATTTAGGCGAACCACAATTTGGCAGAGGTTGCTGCATGCGATTAAATTAGTGTCGATGATGTCCAGCTTTGCTTCCCAGGGAATGTCGGGAACGCGTTTGACATGAGTTGCGGCTGGGGAGCCTATTCCTTCTCTGGACTTGATCGGGGATTTTGATAGCCTGTTGTTTGGGCCAATGAAGCGGTCTTTGAGCTGCAGCTGCCAGGGATTGGCAGGTGGGCAGCTCAATATGCCGATGCCAAACGGGGGAGCTGCATCTTCTGCGGCGGGCCTTTTGCACTAGTTGCAACTTCGGCATGGGATTACTATCGACTTCGTCGTCATCCTCGGAGGTAACCATCAGATAGACGGAGTATTGCTTTTGGGAGCCGGCACTTAGGCGTGCATTGTCGCTTAGCTTCTTGCTCTCGCACATGTGTGCTACAAGTTGCATGAGTGGATTCGAGTCGCTGCTCTGAAAGTTGTTCTCCTCGATCAGTTTATTCAAATTCAATTGACGTTTGTGGCTGCTCGACTTTCTGTGACTTGTGTTGCTTCTGGCACTTGTTGCTGCTTGAGAGCACTGTGGCAACTCTACGCTTTTGTAGTGCTGCAGTGCTGCCAGACTGCTCGACTGTTGCTGTGCTGCCAGACAGCATGACTGTGTAGAGTTATGCGGCGTTGACAGATTCTCCCAAATGTTATGCTTACTCTGCTGCTGTCGGTTTAAAATAGGCGTTGCCAGCTGCGTTAAATTTCCCATTGCGGCACAGTGTGGCAACTTTGTGCCCAAGATTTTGTGTAAGTGTTGCAAATTACTATCGATATCGGCATCCAGGCAATTCAACGTGAGCTGAGCAGCAACTTGTGATCGGCTGCTGTGGTCGCTGTTAGAATTGACAAGTTGCGTGGCCAGCTGCACATAGTTGAAATCAACGGCTGGAATTTGCTGCTGCTGTTGATTGGCTGGCCTATTTCCAGGCTGAGCAGCGGATTCTGTTACCGTTCTCGTCATAACCTCAAAACTGATCAAACTGCTGGCACATTTGCCAAAATTAAAGGGTATAAACGAGCTTTCAGTTTTTTTCTGCTGTTGTCTTTGTGGCTTGTGTTGCATGCGTTGCTGTTCTTGTTGTTGTCGCTTGATTTGTTCGAGTTGTTCCAACTGTACGGCAATATCACTCTTTGCTTTCCTCTGACGATTATCAAAAGCTCGCATTGCCAATCGCTGCTTCTGCTGTTGCTCACAGGAAGGACACCACATGGGCAGCAAACTGGCATTTGGCTCCGTTGGGAATTTCATTGAATTGCGCTGCAGTCGCTGCAATCGGGCGCTGTTGAGTTGTAGGGGCGTGCTTAGTGCAGCGCCGCTCGCCATTTTGTTGTACATCGAGATTAACGGCAACTGGGGACGGGAAGGCGGCATCAGCTGCTGACTGGCGGTCATCGACTGTTGATTGGTCAAACTACCCAAAACAGCTGCTCGGCGTCGCACCATTTTCAACTAATTTGATTGGGTTTTTATTCTCGTAGCACTCTTCACTTAAAATTTATTCTCTTTTGTAGACATTTAAGTTTTGAAATACACAAGCTGTGAAGACATAATTTTATCTTTTTTTTAGTTTTTGTTTTGCTTTTGCGTTGACGCGCTACGCAAAGGTCAACCCACATCCAGCATCTAGCTTAAAGCTTTCAGCATCCATTCAACGCGACGCAGAGCTTAACAACTGACGTCACGCATGCTTTTTTTTCCTTTTCTCCTTTTGTTAGTTTTTGCGTCATTCGCCGGTTTTGTGGAAGCAAATTCATTCATTGCTGTTTCACTTCCAGCGCAACTTCCAACTTCGAATGGAAGTGCGTTCGGTTCTCGCTCTCACTCTCACACACTCACTCTCGCAAACTTGAGAGTTGTAGTGAAAAAAATATTGTTTACAGGTTTCAAATTCAAATTTAGCATAAAGTAGGCGCGTAATTTAAACTGTTTTATTCGAGAAGCAACTTTGAATTTTCAGCTCATTGTACGTTTTTTCTCAGAGAGTTCAGATCATATTAGTTTGTAAATTTAATTTTTTTGTTTGTTTACCGATACAGATTTACAAAAATATAAAATTCTCTTCAAGATTTTTTCTACATTGACAAAAATTAAATTAGCAATAAAAACATGGTGAACGTAGGATGTGTGGCAAGACTTTTGGGCCAAATGCAACCGGGAAGCGCTTACTGGGTAAAGCGAGTGAATCCCTATTGGTACCAGCCGCGCGAAGTGCCGAAAACGCAGCTCAACGAAAAAAAAACTCTAGAAACGAGAAAAGATATCAACAAAATAAATAGAAAATTCCGCAAAACGTATCCGTCACCGCTATCGAGACAAGTTGCCCGCATGTTGTAGCAAGTAATTCATATTTTAATTTTAAACTACTTTAGTTAATTCCATGCAATTTTTTTAGGTGTTTTGTTGCATTTGTATTTTTGGTAAATTCAGTTCAAATTATGTACCACGACTTAAAATGGGCTGCCAACATGGTGGATGAAATACGTAACAGAAGGCTCCACCAATTAACAGAAAAACTCCTCTCGCGAACATTTAAGCGTCATCGATTAAAATATAAACTCAACACTGCTATGCCGACTCATGCTTTCTCTCTTTGTAGCCAGTGTTCGAAAACAAGAGAAAAGAAGAAAGAGAGCAATGACAAAATCAGTTGGTGCCGAGTTTTTGCTTCGTGAGCAGGTGGGCCGCGCAAAGTGATATTGTCGTCGTCTAAGAATCGCCACTTGAACAACATAAAAAATTCCAATAGCATCAGCCAAAAGGCACTCTTGATAATATAAATCGCCCACGCGTTCAACTTCACTGCATGCAACGGGGCAGCAAAAAAAAAACATCAACGCGCACCAAGTGATAAGAGCAAAAATGAATATACAAATAAATATATATAACAAATTCAACGTGAAAAGAAATAATATAAAAAAATAATATATATATATATATATATATATATAAAAGAAATCCACCGTAAAATGTAAGCATATAGAAAAAAAAAACAACAAAATGAAATCAGACAAAGAATTAAACAAAGTGTTTTCTTATTTGAATAGTATTTGTTATTGTTGCTGCGGCTGTTTTTGCTTTTGATTTGGCTGTGAGCTAGAGCAGGAGAGCTGCATTTACAGCGGCAACGAATTTTAATTACACACACATGAACATACGTATTGTATGTATGTACGTATGTAGTATGTAATTGCTCACATGATTTCTGTAACTGCGTGTGTGACTCTGTGGTTAAGAGTGTGTGTGTGTGGCGACATGCGGAAGCAAAAACATTCATGAATGGCAATTATGCTGTTGTTGCGGACTACGTATTTTTTTCTTCTTTTTTTTACAGCCAAAATGACGGCAAAAACACAACGTACGCTTTTCCTCTTGGAAGTCGTGACGTTTTTCTGATTGCATAGCTATAAGTATATGGGTTCATGTGTGCGTTCGTACGCGTGAGCGTGCTGTAGCGCATGTGTGTATGTGTGCGAGTGTGAACGTCATAGCAACTCCAGTAATACGCAAATAAGAAAAAGCAAATTGCTGATGAGTGGTCTAATTGGACACCTTGCGCTTGACTTTTTTTCTTTTGCTATTTTCATTACTTTGCATCGTTATCAATTGAGTGTGCTTGTTAGCTCTTTCTCTCTCTGCAAGTGCATATGTATGAGTGTGTGTATATATTTATTATTCGACCTCGACAAGTTTCGTTTTGCTTTGTTCCAACATGTGTGTGTGTGTATGTTTGTAACTGTCATCAGGCTGCTTGAAATTGTAATTTCTGCTGTTGTTTTGCAAATTTCCTTGACTCCTTCAACCTAAACAAATACACACACATATAAATAAATATATATAGACTTTATATATTTATATTACGTACAAGCTCTCACACACACTTATGAACACAGCAACCTGTCTGCCCCTTAACTGTTGCTGCGCCCCCACCGACTACACACACACACATACGTATGCACTGCTGTTGCTTTTGCCTTTGCTCTTTCATTTTTGTATTTGCCTTCTGCTTGGCGCTTCTGGGCTGTTATTGCTGCTGTTGTTGTTGCTGTTACTATTGTTGTTGTTTGTCTGGCTTGGCTGCTGTGTAAGTCGACGTCGCGGTCGAAGTTGCGTTCGTTCTCCTAGCTTTTGTTTTTTCTGCTCATTTACTTTACTTGTATGTATGTTGTTTTATTTCTGTGCGCGAGCGACTTAATGTTGTTGGTTTTTTTATTTCTTTTGTTATGCTTTTGAGGTTTTTAATCATTTCGCTTTTTGCCCTTTCTGATTTTGCTGTCGTTCAAGAAGCAGACAGTAGCAACAGAAAAAATAGCGACAATTGGACAACTATTGCTTGCCTTAGTTATCAGCAGAAGCCCACAGATATGGCACACATAAAAATTAACAATAATATATGTATATGAATTTGTTGTCTGATATAACTTTAACATAGGGCAGTATTTACATAACTGATTAACCCCCATTAAATTGATATATTTAATTTAGGTATTTAACATGAATTAATATTACACGCATGTTGCACATTATTTATTTTGTGTGCAGTGTATGAGAATCCCGTTGCTGCCTTCCAGCCACGGCAGCGCAAAATACTTGTATTTATTTCGCTGCTGCCTTGTGACGTCTTTTACAACTGGCTTCGTTTTCGCATCATTCGGATCTCTCTTTCTCTGTCTCGCTATCTCTCGCTCAGATTTTGTGCGTGCGTGCGTTGGAATATACCAAACGTTTGCAACCAGCTTAAAAAATCGCTTCCAATTTGGGAAGTTCATTCAGCTTTGATTCGATGATGCTTTCTTCCAGGCACAGGCACAGGTCGTCTCCGTCGCCGCAGTCCCATCCATTAGTTGCCGGGCAGTCGCAGTCTGTTGATTTTTGTAAATTGACTTTGAGTTAAGTAAGCTCTGCGTTTTTACTTTAACATTAAAATTCCTCCTTCGCTTGCGCTTTTTGCAACTGTTTTGTGTCTTTTGCTTGATAAATAAGTAAACAAAAGAAAACATAAAAAAGAAGAAAAACATATTCAATTGGTTTTTAATAATCTCGCACGTTTAAAAAGAAAAAAGTGAAATTGTGCAAATTAAATGGCCAAGGAAAAACACTTTAAAATCGGTTCTGCATTGTTTGTTGTTGGTCGCAACAACAACAGCTGCCGTTACTCTTTCGCACCCACAAATTGTTTACAATTTATACGTAATTTGCAAGTGTGTGTTTGTGTATATATGTGTGTACATGTTCGTTATGCTGTTATACTCTGTGTCGAAAGCACACAAAATGGGTATTTACAGTTCCTTGCTGCTGTGTGAATAAAGTGAAGAATGAAGAAAACAGAATGTGTAGAGCAATGAGCTTTTTTAGTGCTACGCCCAATGTCCTTGAGACTTTTCTGTTATTTGAGAAGGCTATTTTATTTAATTTTTTAAAGTGCGTTTTTAGTTTAGATCTGCGATGTTGTTGTGTTTTAATATTAATACATAATATAAAAATAATATTAATACATACTGAATCTTTAGCTTGGCATATGTTCTTAATACTGGAATTGGAATTAAATATATATCTTCTTCGCTTTAAAGCTTTGCATTTGCTTTTCTTCTTCAACTCTTTATTGTCTGTTTCAATTGACATTAGAATTCCGTGAGTGTGTGTATGTATTTAAGTACTTGTTATGTTTGGTGCTTCCTCTTTCTACTAGTATACCGCGCTGTTCTGCTTTAAATTGATTTCAATAAGAGTTTGTTGAATTGAACGGTGCTCCAACAAACATAGCCACTTAACTTGGCTCTCGCTTCATCTCACTCACACACAATCGCATTCACTCGCTGAGCGTCTGGATATGTGTTTCTGCCTGTGTATGTGTGTTTGCTTGTGTATGTCTGGCCACGCGACCTTGATGCTGTACATTAACCCATTAAGTTTTGTTGTGGTCGCATTGCACGTAGCTTATATAGCCTATGTGGCTGATGGCGGCGGCAGCCAGGAGGCAGCAGCTTGCCCAGGCGATCATCTTACAAGAGCGCGCGAGAGAATAAGTGAGAGGAAGAGTGAGCTGTGAGAGTGAACACAGGTTCTGTTTTCACACACACAGTGCCAAGCCTTAAAGATGTCTGCGCATCAGCTCGACAGATTGTCATGTAGATTTTACTGATTTTTCTTGAAAAGCGAATAAATAAAATTAATGCTTTCGAAAATTCTGTGCTCAGACTATTAATTTATTTAAATTTTAATATTGCAATTTAAAATATACGTTATGTTTGCAAGATTTCTGGTGATTCTTTAATTCAACACTTTTAATTTATTTACTACTTTGTGTACTTTTTCTTTGTCGTCAGATTAGTCGACATTAAATATAAATAATTGAATAAATAAACTTCAATCGTCTTTTGTCTTAAGCTGGCTGCCGCAACAGTGATAAAAGTAAAACAAAGATAAAAAACGAAGGTCTATTTTCAAGTGTGAATTTCTTTTAATTGATTTTTTTTCGATTACAATCACAGCACACACTTAAAATGTGAAAAGAGAAAACCGCGAACAACAACAGGAATAAGAACAACAAAAGAAAGCAGAACACCAAGTGTCAAGTGGGGCAAGTGTGGCAGCAATACAAGCAGGAAAAGACGTGACCCCATCCACAAAAGGAGTCCGTTCGAGTCACGTGTTCGCAAATGGCCCAGTTGCCAACGCGAGCAGCCGGAGCAGGAGCAGCCATAGCGAAGAGGGGGCAGTTGTTGTTGAACCCAACCCGTGCCACATGCTCAGCCCCAGCCGCAGTCGCAGCCTCTGCCTTAGTCTCTGTCGCAACGCGCTTATAATTGCAATAATTCAATTAAGACTGGAATCGAACTAAATATTTGCTGGCGGCGCTGCTGTTGTTTGTTTGTCAACCGTCTCAATTCGTCTCTCTCCGTGTCTCTCACTCTGTGCCACACTCTATCTGTGTGTGTGTGTGTGTATATATATATATGTGTGTATGTGTGTGTGCGCCGCCAGCAACAGCAGCAGCGGGCATGAATATCAAATGAACTCAAGCTCTCGGCAAACAAAGGAAAATGCATCTTAAGTGAACTTCCTGCGTTGACAACAACAACAACAAAGAGAACAACGAATCGGAGGCGGCAACAATTATTTTAGCCGGCAGCAACAACAACTACAGCCAAAAAAAGAAAGCAAGTGAATCCTGTGCAATGGCCGCCTCCACATCAACATCAACGCCACAAAACTACAAAGTGCCATCCACGAGCAAAGTATCCGTGGACAAACTGCTCCGCGTCGGCTACTACGAGCTGGAGAAGACAATTGGCAAGGGCAACTTTGCCGTCGTCAAGCTTGCTACGAACGTGGTGACCAGAACAAAGGTGAGTTGTGCAACATAGTGAATCAGTTTTGCTTTTTTTCTATTAGCTTACCACTGGCAGCGAGTGGAGCAGCAAAAAGATTACCAAGTAAAAGGAATCGAAATTATTAGATGACCACAAAATTTAAAGAGTATAAACATAAAAGTAGAGTATCTTTTAGCAGAGCAATCCCCTTATAAGTGCTAGCGCTTCAAATTTCCCTTCGAAATGCCTTTATTTTTATTTTGAACACTGAAATTATTGCAAAGTGCATTTTAGTAAATCGCCTCATTCTATTATTGCGTGTTTGTAAATTTCTGGTTGAAGTTTTCTAAAGTTTCTAAAAATATTTAAAATTTGTATTAGATATGTTTTCCAAATGTGCCCATTGACGAATTCTTATATTAGCATTTTTGTTTTGTTAAATTATTATTAAACAAGTTAGTATTTTTATACGGCATAAGCAACACTTTTACACAGTTCCTAAATCAGGGATATCAAGACTTCAGTAAATTTCATTACTTGTTTCTGGAATTTTGAAAAGGATTTATTCTAAAAATAAGTGTTTGCATTTCTCTATAGAAATGTTTTTCTTAATAATATAAAATATCTTGTCTATCGTACGCATATCCTGGTATATCTCAATAAATCGAGAACTTCACGTTTTTGGAATACTTTTAGAAATGGATCAATTTAGAAACTCGTGAATATCGAGCATACTCGACTCGAGCATACTTGCTCGCTTTCGTTATTTTAATCAAATTGATTTTAGTTATTATGATTGTCTTGTTGTTTTGTTTATTGCCGCGTAGATAAGCGTGTGTTATACTTAAATGTTTACACAACTTATTGACAACACATATTTGCCAGGTATACATATATATATATATATATATACATATTTTTATATATATGTATAGATCAGGAGAATCAGTTTAATGGTCATTTTTGGCATTAGCATTCGAGGCGTTGTTTGCCCCATGTTTGCCATCAAGTGTGCCGCATGGAGTTCGACTCACAGATCAGATCAGATTACGCTAATTGAAACACACCTCTCTTTCCATCTGTACATCTGTCTCTTTCTCTTCGCCGTCGTCTTATCTCTTGCTAACAAAACAGTTAATGCATCGCTCTCTCTCTTTCTTGCTCTCTCTGTCCCTGTATGAGGAAGCAATTAAGTCTCGTTTCGTTCTGCTTATGATCATCGCAATCTCAGCCTCAGTTATTGTTGTTGTTAAATGTAATTTGCATATTCCCAAATAATTTCGACAATTTCCGCACAACTTATCAGCAGTTTATATCTTAAGTGTCTGGGATTCTGCATTTAATTAATGTGTTGTGTAATCACTTCGTTTATATATATTTCCTTTTTTTTATAGTAATATTTAAGAATATGCCTTTTTTGTGATAAACCATTTAAAAGTCCATAATTTTATCGAATGGAATTTTAAAAACAGAAGAAATTAAACAGAATTAAAAAAATGTAACTAGAGCAAAAACTAAAGTTTTACAATTTGTTTTAGAAAAATGCAGACTGGCTATGAGAATTAAGAAAATTAAGAAAGGTAAAATAGAACAATCAAGTCGCAAATATAATATAAAATAATCTAATAAATTACAGGGTAGCACTGGGTCGAGGGCATTTGTCATAAAGCTCTATTTAAGTGACAGTTTCCATCCCAGCATTCTCATTGGTATAAATTCCGTATGCATTCCACAGCTGCTTCTGTTGCCTGCGAGAAGTGATAATGAGTCACCTTCAGCTGGTCAACGAGGGCTCTGTGGATGGCGTGGAAAAACATACACATATATTGTATATATATATATATATATATATATATATATATTATATATACTTATTTAACATCACAGTTGTCGCACAATTTCAGTCGTAGTTGATAATTGTGTGCTGTCAGTGGCACAAAACACAAGCGTGCAGATGAACACAAAAAACATAAACTGGAACAACAACAATGCATTTTAAATAGTTTATCACAATAATAAACGGGAATACTACAATAGTTAAGTGAAAATTTGTAGGCCAAACAGAGACCTGCTCGTTATATGCATAATTGACAACGACTGTGCAAACAGCAACAACAACAAAGGACAATCCAACTGTCAACAATGTGGAAACAGAGTCTTCACACGTACACACACACATGCACACGCACGCATGCATAACTGTGGTGAGATTTATCTTGCACTAGTGTTGAGTACGTGAGCACGTGCCTTTATTTCAAAATGGCGGAAAGGTCTGTAAAAAAAAAAAATTTACATACATTTTGACTCGCATATTTGATTAATTTTTACTCTATTTTTTTGATGTGGATTGTTAGTTCATTTGTTTTCGTTGGCTTTTCATTGCTGTGTTTGCTGTTTACAGTTGGTTCTTTCTTTATGTTCTTTGTTTTTGTTGATAAGAGACCGACCGAGCTACACAGCTGTTTGTCAATTTCAAGGTCCACTTACTTATCTTACTTAACACTCCGAGTGCAAGTGTGTGTGTGTGTGTGTGTGTTGTTTGTGTGTACGAAATGCAATTTACAAATACAAAATAATGTGTGCTGACTGGATTATTGTTTTTATAATTATTATTAACATTATTATTGCCCAAACATAGCCTTAGCTTATCTCCTAAGCGCATTTCGACAATAATTATTACTATTATCAATAGTCATGTACAATGTGCATATGTACATTATACAACATCGTGTTCAAACAATATCGATAAGAATGTGTGAGATTGTTGTTTAAGCCTAAAGCAGTTCACAAAAACAAACGCACAACAAACATGAAAGTAACAATATCTGCTCCTTATAAACAGTCCAGAAAACATTTATTGATTTCCTTGACTTAAAAACTATGGTTTACTTCTGATACTCCTGTTGCTTTTTCTAGATAAAAAACAAGTCGTATAATAAATCAAAATAAAAAAAACCCAATTTGATAATGGATCTAGTTGAATTTGGATTAATAGCTGTACATGAATTAAAACTAAAAACAGTGTAACTAACTTTTTCCATTACTAAGTTGAGACTAAACAGAACTTTTTTAATCATACCATTTTAATAATATATTGTTCCGTAAACTGATTAGTCATATATTATTCCTCCTTTATCTTCAAAAATATTCTCTAATCAGAGTTCTCTATTGCGTTACTTTCTTAAATTTATGATTAATTTCATGGAAAACTTCTAATCATCCTCCTCTATTTCCAACAATATGCTTTATTCTGAGTACCCTATTGAATCACTTTTGTTTAGGTTGAATTCAATCTTTAATTGTGACAACTGTTTATTGGCGAAATAAATGCGCTTTTGAGATATCAATACATAAAAATATAATAATAACGTCTTTTAGGTGCCGACCATATGGTAATTCTTATCAAGCCCTTTGTTTTATTTAATTAGACAGTTAAAAAAATTTAATATCTAAATTGGATCGTTTGTCAATTGGCCATCGAAGAGTTAATTGACTGTATGACGCGTGGCTGAATCAACGGTCTACTTCTTGGTAACTGTTTTGATAACTGCCATTAAGCATTAACGCTCCAATTGATGCAATTAAGCATTCTACAATACCCACTCAAAACGTGCATTAGCAGCGGGATTTCTGGACGGAAAGTTTCAAGTGTTTTTTTCTTCTTGTTTATTTTTTTTTTATCTTTTTTTTGGCTATTCACTAATAATCAACGCGCTCCCGTTGCGCACTGAGGCAACTTTGATTGATCATTTGCTACGGACAAATATTTAACTTGAGCTCACGCTGTCTGGCCACGATGCGATCTCAGACAGCAAAACGCCAAAAACCAAAAAAACAAACTTTTTGCTGACCACTCACAGATCACAATATATATGTTTATATATATATATATATATATTGCGACTCAATCGCATGGCTGACCAAATCGTTTAAAATTGGTATTTACTTTTTCATTAACTATTTCGCAGCTGTTATTTTTTGTCTTTCATTTCTTTGCTTTTTTTTGCGTTTTTGACGTACTAAACCTTTATTTAGTTTTTTGTTGGTTTCCCTTTGCTTTTGTTGTCTCTGTCGCGCGCGCTTATTGTCATGGCTGCGATAGTGAAATCGTGACAGTTGTTGTTGTTGTTTTTTTCTTTTTACTATTGTAGAACTGCGTAGCAAAATAATCTTCTTCATATTTTCCCAGACTTCTTGATATGTATTAATTTCATGCAGTTTTACTTATTTTTTGTAAAACTGCTTACAAATGTAATCCTAGTGATATTTCGGCAAGCTCCTTTGATCTCATTTGAGTTACACGCAGTTTATTTTTCTAAATTTATTGTAACACTGCTTAATAATGTAATCCCTTAGTTCCTGCATCTTTTTTTTAATTTCAATTAGTTTGTCTTTTTAGCACTGCTTAAAACTAAACTCCTATAGATATTTGAACAACATTCTTTGAACTCATTTATGTCCACAATAGCTTTACAGGGTATGTGCGTGGTTCAACCAATGTGTGTGTTTATCTTTCTAATTTATTGTTTATTAGCGCTTGAGTTTGTATTTCTTCCGCGACTAGTTACTGCTGCACACACACACGCACTTAGGCACACGCACACATGATAAACATTCGCGCTCATATGATAACAAGCTCCGCGCTTTATCGTAAATTAAGAACGAAAACAAGAAGAACTACAACAACAGCAATAATAATAATAACAACAACAACAACAACAAACTACTACGCAAACAACGCAACAATTTGCGAATCAATCACGTGCACTGATACCGTTCTCATTTTCTCTCGCTCTCTCTTTCTCTTGCGCATTTCTCTTTTGTAATGAAGTGAAATATACACATTCCTGAATTTATCATTTTAGTTTTTTCTTTCACACATTTGCAATATCGTCAAAGCAAAAAAGGAAGTGTTGAAGCACTTTCTATAAATGATTTAACAGCATGCAGATAAACGTGCTCATAAGTAGGCCATTATTGTAAATTCTTGTAATCGATTTTCCATTGCTGCTAAAAAAAAATAAAAGGAAAACAATTGGAAAATTTAAAATGCCTCCACCTGTGAACCCAAATAAAGTTTACCGACCCTTGGCATAATTAAAAGGGTGTAAACAAGATTGAGCCAAAGAGAGAGAGAGAGAGAGAGAGAGAGGCAGAGAACAAGAGACAGAAAGTTGGACAGAGAGAGAGAGAAAGCATCAATTGCAGCAGCCCCAAAACAGTTAGCAGGGGGCGACTATTGATTAAACAGGGTGTGTTGCAAGGGGCGGAGGTTAGGCTGGCAACATACGTTTTGATTACCGCGTGTAAACAGCAACAAGAAAATCCAACTAACAAAAAGGGGCAAGTTATTGCAAGGACTCGTTGCAACGTTTAGTGCCTCGAACCAAGTCACATGTCTGAGAAGCCAGCCAAGGAACCGAAAACCATTGAAACGTGCGGCATTGAGACGTGCCCCCGTTCTAGGTGCTTGCCCTCCCACAAGAAAAAGCCCTCGGCCACGCCCACGAGCATTCTGTGCGAACTGATGCGACTGAAGGCGCAACAAAAGTATCTCGAATGCAATCAAGTCAAGCTGAATGCCAGCAATTTTCTCGACGACAACGAGAACAACAACGACCTTGAAGGTGTGGGTGGTGTGGGCGGCGGCGAGGATGTGGCTAACCCGGCTAGTCGACGGCCTTCGAGCGGCAACAAAGTCGCCGGCCGCCTCATCAATGACATTGATCGCCTCAAGCTCGAATTGGACGAGAATCTGAGCAAGCATCACGTGGAGAAACGTGGCCAATTGCAGGACATGTGGCATTATATGAACACCTTCAAACAGGATGTCTTTCGGCCGGAACGCCTCAGCCAGTACACGGTGAATGCGGTGCGGGAACGTATCATCGCCCTCAACGCTCAACTAGAGCGGCTGAGTGTCCAAAACGCCAAGGAACTGGACACGCTGCGGCAGGAGTACGAGAAATTGGAACAAGAAAATGGCTTCGTGTGGAAGGGCAGCATTTGAGCAAAAGTTGCTTCATTTAAAATATCTTTGCACAAACAAACAAAGTCTGTATTTACTTTATGATATGATTAATATGATTAATTCTGTTAAATTTTAATTGGCAAAGCAGTTTCGACTCGAATTTAATCAAATAAATACTGAAGCGTGAGTCAGCTTTGCAGGTATCAAAGGAATTCAAATTAAAAATCTACAGTTGCGGTTAAAATAAAATGTTTAGAAAATGTAAACAGAAATATTTTAAATATAGTTAAAAAATTATACAAATTTTATTTGAAATTCAGCATTTCAATATAAGTAAACATTAATATTTAATACCGATAAATATAACAGAATAGAAGCGAAATAGAAGTGAAGCTTTCTTGCCTTTCTCTGGGGAATAGGTAAAATTATGAAATTATGAAATAAAGCTATGCAAGTATTAAGAATTTTACATTTTTTAAATAGTAATATCTTTTTTGTCCACAACTGTACATTCTCAAATAGTAGCGTTTAGCATTCTTGAGGCAATCAGGCCTTGTAGTCAGTCAGTCCTTGCCTTTAAATCAATACGAGTCTTTCTGCAATTTGCCTTGGCTTTTTCTCTGCTATGTCAAGCGAAGGATTTCAAAATGTGACATTCCTGTTGATGTTGTTGTCGTTATTGTTTATGTTGTTGTGGTTGCTTCATTGGTTACTTTGAATGTCTCATTTACGAGCGTTTGTTCTTAAGGTTCATCGCATTCGCGGGGCAAAAGGTCAAAATGGCACGTGGCAATGACATTTTCTGCCACAAAACCCTTCTTTAGACTTTGTTGTTATACCCTAAAGCCCATTGAAAACTGGTAAAATGGGAGGGTATAACAAAGTTGTGGACAAGTCATACAAATTATATAAATATTCTTTAATAGGATTAACAACCCAGTCAATTTAGCCATGCCTGCCTCTCTATCAATCTATCAAGTCTTATGATTAGTTAAGACTCGTTTTCAAGGTATTTCTCATGAGTAGATTGGTTGTTTTGCCCAATTGCCGCACATCATTTGTTTTGATACCTTGCTAACCCAGTTTAAAAGCTGGACGTAATAACTTAATTTTTAACTAATATACCTTTAACCTTCGGGCCATTATTTAACTTATTAACACACAGAGCAAGAAATTCTTGTGTATTATATAAAATATCAATTTCCCAAGTTTCACACATAAATGCAAGGGTTTTGTTTTCCAAATAATAATCCTAATTGTTGTGTAATATTTGCACAGCCCTGAAGACAAGTTATGACGGAATTCGAAATATAAATAATATATATCAAGAAAACCCTGACATTAAGCCAGTGACAAATATATTTAATTTATTAAAGAGGTCGCCAAACAATTAAATATTATTGTGATAATTTGAACAATGCGCTTTCGCGTCATTTGTATAAAATTATTTGGTTTGTTAAATAAAATATATATAAATATATATGCATATTGTTTATTATAAATCTACAAAGCTGATCACGTGGCAAATATTGGTTGCTCAACTGTGAGGTAATTATATACAATGTTATATAAACCACAAAAATATATTTATATATGAGAATTACGTATAAGCCCATGCGAAATATTAACTATAATTTTTGTCCTGTTAAACATATGATTTAAAATGTTTATTAAAGTGCAAACGTGCTGGATCATTGCCTAAGGCAATAGTCAGAAGAGCGGCAAAACAAATTTTATTTAAATGTTGAGGCAGCAACAACAAATCAAAAACCGGTGTGGCGATCATCATAATGAAGCTCTGTTGATTACCATCATTATTATTATTAATGCTGTTGTTGCTTTTGTTGCTGTCATTGTGTTAGCAAGAGCAAGAGATCTATCTCTCATTGTATATCTTCTTCTCGCTCGCGCTCATGTCGCTATCGCGCGATTGTTAATTATTTCAGTTTTTGTTAAATTATTATTGAAATGCTTGGCAAAAACACAAAAGCAAATAAACATTCGACAACGACGAAAATCGTGTGTAAAGAATGTTTTTTCTCTTCTTTCTGTTTTTTTTTTTTCTCTGTGGCTACCCTCACACCGTCCGACATTGCCCTTCCGTTGCTCCGCTCTGCCCCGCTTAAAGTAGTCGTCGTCATCATCACCGTCATCTCGTCATCATCATTATCATTTCACATACTACAACCGCACAGAATTTAACACTCGCGCCATTTTTGGCGTTTTTGCCGTCGTCGTTGTCTTTCTGCTGCGGTTTTAGTTGTTGTTTTTGGTCTTGTTTTTGTTGTGGTTGTTGCTACTGTTGTTGTTGTTATTATTCTTACTGCTGCTGTGGCTGCAGACAGTGCGCCACCTACCACCTGATTAACCGCCAGCAAACGGTAAAACAGAAACAACGCGTCGTGCTTTCCCAGCGATATTCATTCATATTTTCTTTTTTTGTTTTCTTGTTATATTTTTATTGCATACCCCAACATATTGAGCATTATGGCTAAATACCTAAAGAAGGTTTCTCACACTGAAAAGTCGTACGTTAAAAAAAGTTGAATATCATGTTTAAAAATTATATTGATATATAAGTATATTTATTTAATAATTTTGTTATATACATCTTATTATTATATATATATATATATATATATATATACTTATTTAACTTTCAATTAATTATAATTATTAGTTTTTTTATTTATCTAAAAACTTTCGTTTATATTTTTTAAAACAACTTATTTTTTTCCTTAGATAGATTTTTTTGAATTTGAATCTTAAATTATTTGCTAAAAAAAAAGTTATTAAAAAAAATAGCTTTGCAGTTTTTAATAAAATAATAATATAATAAACAAATTCGATTCAATTTATATTCATTTTATTAGTTTACCAAAGCTTAGTATTAATTAATTGGTTGAAGTGTATTTCAATGCGTAAATATTCTTATTACTGTGGTTGATACACCAGGTGACAAAGGGGGAGACAAGGACAGAGAGTGAGAGAAAAGTGACAGACATAACTGTCAGCCCACACAGCTTGAATTTTTTTTGGATCACGTTGTTTGTCAACGTCTCTCCTCAGTCTTCCTTCTCGCCATTGGTTCGTTCACCTTCCAAACCGAACCCACAAAATGCGCATCCGAAACTGTATATTTTGTTTTTTTGCGTATCGTTGATTAATGCAACCTTTTGCTTCCTGTATTGCGGTTTTAATTGCAGGTGGCCATTAAGATCATTGATAAGACATGCCTAAACGAGGAATACCTGAGCAAGACGTTCCGCGAGATATCCATACTCAAATCGCTGCGACATCCGCACATAACGCGCCTCTACGAGGTGATGGAGTCCCAGTCGATGATCTACCTGGTCACAGAGTATGCGTCAAATGGCGAGATCTTTGATCATCTGGTGGCCAATGGACGCATGAAGGAGCCGGAAGCGGCGCGCGTGTTCACGCAGCTCATCTCTGCGGTGCACTATTGCCATCAGCGCGGTGTGGTGCATCGTGATCTCAAAGCGGAGAATGTCCTGCTGGACAAGGACATGAACATTAAAGTGAGTTACAAATATAGCTAACAAAAACCCTTTATAAATAAATATTCATCTTTTGCAGCTGGCCGATTTTGGTTTTAGTAATCACTACGAGGAGGGCAATCTTTTGCGCACGTGGTGCGGTTCACCGCCATATGCGGCACCAGAAGTTTTTCAGGGTCTCGAATATGATGGTCCAAAATCGGATATCTGGAGTTTGGGTGTTGTTCTTTATGCGCTCGTCTGCGGCGCATTACCCTTCGATGGCAAGAACATCTTGGAGCTCAAGAGTCGCGTGGTCCTTGGCAAATTTCGGATACCCTTCTTCATGTCGCAGGGTGAGTCTTGTAAATATTTATCTTCTTCGTTAACCCAACTAATATATTTGTGTAACAATTGCAGAGTGTGAGCATCTCATTAGGAACATGCTTGTTGTGGAGCCGGATCGTCGTTATGCCATCAAACAAATCATTAAGCATCGCTGGCTTAGCGACTGGCAGTCGGAGCTGGAGCAGGAGGAATTGCGTTTGGACGGCACACCGGCGTTGCCGTTTGGTGCACCCGGCCTACAGTCCAGCTCTTCCCTAGCCTGCTCAACAACATCGCTGTCCGGTGCGGATAGTGCGGACGTCACTGCACCCCAGCTGGACGCTGTGGTCATGACCCATATGCTGCAGCTGCCCGGACTGACGGCGGACATGATTGCACAGTCGGTTCACGAGCAGCGGTTCGATAATATCTATGCCATATACAATCTGCTGCAGGACAAGCTGCTGCAGAAGCGACGCGAAAACCAAAGACTGCAACACCATGCGAATCTCGCGTACTCCAGGTCACGCAAGACAAGCATCACCACCGGCATCGTGGATCGCTCCGAGCCCGTCAAGCAGGAATCTCTCGATCGCCTCAGTCCGCTCAGCAATGCGAATGCCTCAAGTTCGGCGCTCGCCTTTGGCTGGTGTGGCGATGTCGCTGTTGACTTGGAGAAGTTCGGCGACATTGAGCTCGAGTGCCTAGCACGACCCAATGAAGTGAGTGAAGACATGTTCACACATACGTTAATCTTTTGCTGATTGTTCTCTTTATACTTTACTCATACCATCTCTATTTATCCTCCCTGGCAGCACTCTGTCAATGCGCAGCATTTGAGCGCCACAGCTGGCGGAGTCTCTGGGGCGAACACACGTCGCCACACAGTCGGACCGGGCGATGTGGCGCATGAACAGGCGCTGGCAAATCCCAATGCGCCCATCGATTTCAAGTGTGCGCCGCAGTGCAGCAATACAACGCAGGCGTGTCCGATGAATCTTCCCATGCTGCAGAATCAGCCGTTGCACAATTTAACCTTCAAGGATCAGCATCTGCTAAAGCCGCCCGTTGTCATGGGTGCCAGTAAGTAGTTGATGCTGTCTGCTCCTTAGAATCCTATTAAGTTTCGCATTTTCCTCCTGCGCAGGTTCGTTTGGACGTCGCGCATCGGATGGTGGCGCTAATCTGCACATTTATTATCCCGCCAGCGTATCGGCTGGCAGCAGTGGTGTTGCACCGGCCGCACAACAAATGGACACCACTGGCTACTATATCAATCAGGGCTTGTCAGCAGCGCCTCTTCCCTCGGAACTGTCGCCGCTCAGCGAACAGTTGCCGATACAGCTCAACTGCTGTCCCGAAAACACCGGCGAGGAGTGCACCGAGGAAATTGAGAGGCAAGCTCACCTCTAATCTTTTCCAATATACCAAATTCTATGTACTAAAATTGTTGAACTTGAATCCTTACAGGTACATGCAGAAGCGCGGCTGTGTGAAGCGACACACGGTCGGCTGCACCGAGGATCTCTCCGTCAGCCACAATCCCGGCGAGCTGGGCCAGATGCAGGTGCCGCCAGGTGCACTAGCACAAACGCCAAGCGGCAACGGTGCATCTGCTGGTGGCAATATGCGCACTCGTCGCAGCGGTCTGCTAACCGTTACAGATCGTCCGCCAGGTACGTTCCCCTCGGCAACTGTGCTTAGCTGATCAGCTTTCAAGTGTCGCTTGTTCCACAAAAACTAACATTAGCTGAAGTGTAAGATGGATTTAACTGACCTGTAGTAGGGATTAACCTGTTGGCAGATCTAAATTATAAAATTGATTTTTACAAGTTATTTGTAAATTCTTTTAATAACTTAAAACATCTTGGAATGAGTCAGATTTACAGATTAAAGTGAAAAATTATTATATGATTTTGTAGAAGATGAAACAATAAAAAAAAAACAGTTGGAACCGGCATGTTTCATAAAAATATTGAATTCAGCTTTCGATACCGATTCCGGTTCTGAATCGTTTAATTTCGATTCCGGTTTCATATTATGCTTGCCTCTAATCAACATTTATTTTAACTAAAGGACTAAATAGATAGAAATAAATATTTAATGATTTTTCGTTGCTTGATTAATACTCCTTAAAAAAAATTAATTTTATTAATTTTTTAAAATTTGTTTTAATATAAAAAATAGTTGTTTTTATTTATTATTTTTAATTTGATTTAATTGATTTTTGTTGTATTTTTTGTTTGTATTTCATTTTATGATTTTTCGGATTATTTTGGTTAATTGCACTGCGTTAAACGCTAAATCGTCGCCTGCCTGCTCAACAACCACAACAACAACCAACAACAACAATCCTAACAACCAACAACTGCTGCTGCTGCTGTTCGCTTGACGCTACACCCTCCTCCCACAACCTCCTCGCCCCATCCCCCCGCTTACCGTCTGTGTAGTGATTTGCCCCAAGTTAATACGCGAAGTTGAATCTCGCATGAATCGCGACTATTTGCCGCCCACACTTAAATCGCTCAGCCAATCGCCTCCCAATGCGCCCATTTTGGGTCCGGCAATGGGTGTGGCAACGTCGCCATTGAGCGCCGGAAGCAGCAACTCTGTGCCGCTAGTGGCGGCGCCCACAATGGCGGCCAACAATCGCCGAACCATTCGTGCCACCCACTGTAAGCTGCCCACTGTGCAGGAGGGTGGTAAGTTTATTTTTTTATTTACTTTATTTTTTACTTTTTACTTGTTTCCATTTTTAATATTTAAATTCTTTCCCGATTTCCCTTTGCCGCATTTTATGTCTGCTCTTTGCTGAGACAGCTTTGTAATTTTATTATTCCAGAAAGTTTCACTAATTTTGTATTCGGTTTTGTTTTTTGTTTGTGCCCTAACTGGATTTCCGCTTAGCGACCATAGGACGCTACAGTCCCGTGCGTCGCGCCTCGGAGGGATCACGTTCGCAGTTCCAGGGGCCGCTGCAGGAATGCCAGTCGCTGCAAAAAGGTATCGCACAGAGAAATTTTTTGGTTGCACCCAGTCCGCCGCTTTTAGAAAATTCGATCAGTCTGCCCGGTAAGCCAAATCAATATGCTCCACTCAAAATTCAAATCGAGCACCTTTCAGCGCACTTGCTGTGCACACATCCATCACATGAGCTAATATTAATCACTGATTACCTCCACACAGCCTCACCCATCCATGGCAAGCCGACCAATCTGCAGTTGGCGCTGCGACGGGGTCACGATATCGAGGTGCCGCCGGAGGCCATACAGAGTCTGATGCCCGCCTTGGATCGTTTGGTGAAGGAGCAGCGTGTCAGCTTTGAAATTGCCAAAAAGATAATCTCATCGAAAGTGGTGCCCATCGATCTGGCCACACAGCTTGGACTGGCCGCCCATGCGGCGAGCGGTACAGCGGTCAGTGGAGGTCACTTGGATCAGTCGCATCTGGTGCAGCAACAGCTGCATCAGCAGCCCATGTACAGCTATAGTGTGTCGCCGTTGTCGTCGTTGCCACATGGCCCCAATGCCTCGCTGGCCACCGCCAAGCAGATGTTTGGTCAGCCCATCTGTGGCTATCAGTATCAGCCGGCGGCAGCAGCAGCGGCAGCTGTGGCACTTACACTCCCGTTGCAGCCACAGCATTTGGTGGGCCAGTTCAGCAGCATCAATTTGGGCGCCTGCAACTCCAACAGCAGCAGCGGCTGCCTGTCGCCGGTCTACAGCAGCAACTGCAACAGCATCATCAGCAGTAATAGCCACAGTGGGAGCGGATTCAGCGGCAACAGCTCACCTAATCCCAATCCGTATCTGCCGGGCACCGGTCCCTTCAATCCCTGTGTGAGTGTAAATGCGACCGCCACTTCCCCATTGCATCAGATCACGAAAGGCATCTCCGTGTTGAGCACTGGCGGTGGCGGTGGTTCCATTACCCGTGGCACTTCTGCCGCCAGCGAGGGTGCTGCTCAGCAGCCTCTCGATCTGTCCATGGATGTGTGCATTCCGGGCGATCAGCCATCAGCCGATTATGCGACGACCAATTGGTTTATGCCAACGGCGGCATACTATGATCTGAAGCCATTGAATCTGTCGCCGGCGCAGCCAGTGCGCGTTGTGCCCACACCGCCAGCATCGCCCAATCTGTGTATCATCCAGGAGGAGAATGGCAACGGTCAGATGTGTCACACGATTAGCACAGGCACCCCATATGCCGGCTGCACGGGCGGCATCACGCCACAGATCTGCCTCACCGATGTCCAGGGCAGTGAGATTACGCTGGTGGCCCTCTCCTCGGACAACAGTCGTGACAGCGAGGACTCTCTGGAGCCGCATACACCAATCATGTCAATGCAGGTGGGCTCGACTTGCAATTCTATCTGCCCAACTCAATCCAACTCAAATGCTAATCTTTGGTTGTTCTAATTGACTCGCAATTCTAATCCCAGTATGCTTTAACACACAGGGCCTGATCATCACGGAGCCCAGCAGCGATATGCCATCGATAACGCGTGGGATTGGACGCAAGGCGAGTCTCGATTGCGAGAATAGCACCACGCATGCTGGGCCCAGTTGCCACGCCCATGGGTCGGGGAATGCGGAGCCGCATAGGCGTGGCAGTGATAAATCGTTGGGCTTCTCGGACGATTCGCTGAGCAACGACTCCAATAATCTGTCGCCATCGTGTCAAGAGCCATCGGCCAGCTCCGGCTTCAAATCCGATTCACATTCCGAAATGGGGGATCACACCGAATGCGGACACTTAACGCCGGACTCGATGTGCGATTCGCGTCGCATGTCCGACGAGATGTGCTACGAGGTCCCACTGCCGCACGAGTGCTCCAATCTGGACTCGACTCGTATCCTGGAGATGGTCAAGCAAACGATCGACTCGACAATGCCACCCAAGGGCTTTGTGCTGCACAAGGGCAGCATTAGCTCCGAGGATAGCGGCGCCGAGTCCCGCTACAGCAGCGCCTCCAATGCATCGAGTGAGGCAACACCCAGTGCAAATGCCATCGCCAACGTGGCGCCCAGTGCTGCTTGCACTGCGTCCAGCTATGGTGAACCGACCACCAATTTAAGTCTGGAGTACTCTGGTGGATTGCAGATCGAACTGCAGGTGTGCGAGGGACGCAGTCGAGATCATCATGGAGCTGGAAAAGGTATCAAACTGAGACGCATCTCGGGGGATCAGTTTGAGTACGGAAAGATTTGTCAGCAGCTCATTAGTACCATAACCATGCAACAGGTGGCGGGTTAAGGCGACAGCAGGACTGTCCCCAAAAAGTTTCACTTCAAATGTGTGTGTGTGTTGTGAGTGCATGTGTGTGTGTGAGTTTGTGTGTATGTCCTGTATTTTGAATGTAAACAAGAAACAAAAATGACTCGCCTTGCCTATAAACTCTGCGTAGCTGTGATTTAAGCCGATATGTACGATATGTGTGCATATATCATATATATGTGAATGTATGTGTGTATGTGTAACTGTTACTGTGTATCTGCATCTGTGTGTGTGTGTGTGTGTGTGCTGTTTTTATATCTTAGCAAATCAAACAATCGGACGAATAACATAAGCAATTAAAAACCAACGTCCGACGAATATATATACATATATGTATATATATATATATAATACAATTTGATTGTTATTTGAAATTTGTTTAGGCTTCGTTTCAATTCGTTAAATTAGTAACTTTAATCAAAATTTTTTATCTAACTTATAACATAAAAATTTGTAGCTACGGTTTTAACTGTACATACTTTATAAATATATATATGAAACGATCCACATATATATATATATAAATATACACACAGACAGCTAAAGGCACTGCGTACAGTGCAGAGCTGCAGATTTTTCTTCTAATATTGATTCAATATTCAACTTCTTGTGTAACAAAACAAGCTAAATGCATTCCAGTAGCAAATTTTCAGACGTTCTAGCTATATCATAGACATATGGATATGTAATTAGTTGTTAGTGACTAGTTAAGAGACTAATCTTATTTTTAACTCTGTGCAATCCTATACGCAATCTTGGATATAGAGCGATTTCGATTTGGAACACAATGTTCAATATACATACATATAAAAATATTAAATGCATATAAATATTAAATATGATCATACAATTAATGTCTCCAGTTAGTATGCATTTTTTGCTCCGATATTCGTAAGCACTATATAGTAAGCTCTTTGATTCCGTTAAATTTAAAAGCAAAACATCAACATTTATGTACGTAGTAAAACTTTGTTAAGGGTTAGGAGTGGCGCCTTCGATATGCGTTCAAATTGATTAAACACAAATTGAGAAATATTATATTAAAAGACTGCTGTGATTTTAAATATAATTACTTTTACTTTTCCGAAAAGATACAAACAAAAAAAAACAGACGATAAACGAAAAAAACAACAAATAAACAACATGAACTTAGTTATACATATGATATCTAATAATTAATTCAACTTTATCTTAAATAAATTACCAATTCTCCAAACATAAAATAATAATCTTCAGTTTCATTTAAAAAACAGATTTCATAATAAATTAAAACTTTGAATTTAAATGATTTCGAATTCGATTAAAGATTTCGAATTCGATTTCAACGGCAGCATTAAGTGAATAGCTCCACCTATTGGGGCTGTGACAAAACCCATCAATTATTATTTCGAACTAAAATTTAGAATTCATAAAATACTTTTCGAATTCGATTTTATCAGCAACTTTATGTGCAAAGCGCCATCTATTGGGATTGCGAATACTTGGCAGACTTAGCGAGTTGCGCTTAGCAGGAATCACCGATTACAACGCACAATTGAGTCAATTGCTTATCGATAACACATATCAAGCAAAAGAAGAAGCAGCAGATTGTTTTGATGCTAGATTTTAATTGAACGAATTTTGTGATTATTGCTAAAGCATTTATAATGGAATATTGAGAGCAAAAATGATTTGCCGTCTGTGCCTGAACACCGTCAGCGACACCATTCAAATATTTGAGGGCGTCGGCCAATCGCTGAACATAGCCACAGTGCTGGCCAAATACTTTTGGTTTCAAGTAAGATTGTGTATCTTTTGCATTTGAAACTGTAAACAATGAGAGTATTTTAGCCGAAAAGCGATGATCCCATATCGACGGCCGTCTGCGGAAGCTGCTGGACGCGGGTCAGTGACTTTAACGAGTTCTATGTCAGCGTGGAAAAGGCGCATCGACTCCTCACCGAGCGTTTCTCCCTCAAAGGCGACGAACAGCAGCAGGAGAAGCCCCATGAAAGTAACCAGAGTGTGCTGTTCAGTGAGGGCAATAAGGAGACGATAGAAACGGAGGAGGATTCTAAAGATTTATTTTATCAAGCCGAGGATGATGAATTGGATCAGGATCAAGACACGGTCGTCGGGGATTTGTATGTCAGCGGCAACGAGAGCGATGCAGCTGCATCGTTTAGCAACGAACAGTTCCTCAACGATGTACTGGCACAGCAGGTACAAGAAAATAGTGATACAGCTGCAGAAGAAGCGCCTCCTGAACCGGAAGCAGAGCAAACAGCTGCTGATCTGCAGCCAAATGGAGCTGTTCAAGAGCGTCGGGAAACGCGCTCCACGCGCGCTAAGAGCAAAGCGCATCAGGTAAATGAATCGCTTCCAGCTGAAAATAAAACAGCAGCAAAGCGACGAGGCAGGTCTAAAACGGAGAAAGTCGTTGCCAGCGATGCTGAGGAGTTGCCCAAGCACAAACGTTATGTGGACTATAAGAAATCCATGTTGGAGATTGATGAGAAGATCGCCCAGCATATGCGCCTCACCTGCAGCGTTTGCCATGTGGGACAAGAGACGTTCCGGAAGCTGTGCGAGCACATGATGCAGACGCATCATCGCAAAGGGTATGCGGTCTGCTGCAACAGGAAGTTCTACAAGCGCTCCTTTCTCACAGATCACATCGATCGCCACTCAAATCCCGAGAAATTTAAGTGAGTGTAATGGTAAAGTGCGGAGAACAAATTCCAAATCAATGCTCTAAATTTATCCACCTTAAACTAATATGGGTTTTTTTTTGTGTCCAGATGCGATCTGTGCGATCGAACCTTTGCGGACAAGCAGTGCCTACGCAATCACGAGCTGCTCAAGCACCAGCCGGACGAGCAGAAGAAGTTTATGTGCGAGCACTGTCCCAAGCGCTATACCAAGCAGTATCTATTGGACCAGCATCGCATCATACACAAGGAGCGCAATGTGCCCTGCAACATCTGCGACAGACGGTGAGCGAATGTGATGCAACTGTTTATATTTATTGTCTCCTATTTATCGAGTTATTGTTTACAAAGATTAATTATAAACCAGATATATATATCGATGGTTATTTCCAAGACTGATCTCACATTTTACATGCCTTTCATAATATATGTCTGTCTTTTTGTTCCACAGTTTTCCCAATGTTTCAAGATTGTGCACGCATGTGAAAATGGTGCATGGCAATTATGGCACCATGTGCGACATTTGCGCACAGGTTATTCGAGGACCGGCTGCATTTGAGCGCCATCAGCTGACGCACGCTGGGATTACGGAGCCAAAGGTGCAATGCGAAATATGTGGTTCTTGGCACAAGAACAAAACTAGCCTAAAGAAACATGTACGTCGGCACAACGCCTCCTCGGAGGAGTGCAAGTGCAACATCTGCGGCAAGGTGTCTCCTAATCGCAGCGCCATGCTCAGCCATCAGAGTTATGTACACAATACGGATCGGGCGCATGGCTGCAGTGTGTGCAATAAGAAATTTAAAAAGGCCATCAATCTAAAGGAGCACATGGCCACGCATACAGGCGAGGTACTCTACAAGTGTCCGCACTGTCCGAAGACCTTTAATTCGAATGCCAACAAGCATTCGCATCGCAAAAAATGCCATCCCAAGGAGTTCGAGGAGGCGCGCACAGCACGCATACAGAAGCGCATGGGAGCCGATGCGATAGAGCAATCGAGCAAATCCCAAACTAGTATGATCACAATCACGACGGGCGAAACGGATAGCGAGCTGGAGACGCACAATATACTGGTGACGACGACGACGTCGGAGACGGCAGCGACGGAGGAGGAGCATAGCGATGATGAATTCAAGGGCGGGGACATTGAGTTTATGCTCGAACTCAGTCCACAGCCAGTCGAATAGACAATCTGTATAATATTTATGTGTTTAATAAGTGTATTTTTATGTATTAAGTGAAATCCTTAGGCTAGCATCAAGTAACAAAATTAAATGGACACAGATCAGATAAAAGTCAGGAATGTTGCACACAGATTTTGTCGAGAATTTCAATTACTAACCCCGCTCACAGATGATCTCGACGGCATTCGGTTCCATCAGCACCGACTCCAGGCAGCGATGCACCGCTGACCCGAGTATCTCATCCAGCAGAAAATTAACCAGGCTGCAATTTTAATTGTTCAAAATCAATATTAGTGAAGAATGGATTGAGACTTACTTCTCATCGCTAACAAAGCGCCAGAGATTCATTTGCAGATAGTGCGCATCCACTTGAATCTGTTGGAGTCCAAACTTGCTGAATGTGCGAAGACGGACGCATTCCAACAGCGTCTGTCGGGGGATTAGTGAAGATTATTAGCAATAAACTAAAACTATAAATATTATCGGTACCTTAAGTCCAATCTTAATGATGCCCATCACAATGGACGCCTTGCTAAACTCCACCGATGTGAAGATGTCGACACGCTCCGAGAATAGCCGATGAATGTTAGACACATAGCTGGACTCCAGCTGCGAGGGCGTGTAGTTCGACCAGTTGGATCGATACTGTGGCTTCGAGGCATTGAAATTGCTAAAGTACGTTTTGCGGCTGGAATCACTGCTGGCCGTGGTGCGAAAGCCTGCATTGCCAGTGCTCTCATAAAGGCTAGCGACAACCGTCTCAATGCTGCCTAACTCCTCGACGACACGCTTCATCACAGCACGCACTGAGCGCGGCTCCAGGCAGTTGAGCCAGTCGCGGGTTTCGACGCTCTTGCGCAACATTTGCGAGATATTTGTGCCCTGCAACCGCACATAGGCGTCGAGCAGGGACTGCGCGGTCTCCCGCATCTCCGCACAGATCTCCGTTTCGTGGGTGAGCGTTGCACTATTCTCCGAGTCAATCTCGTAGAGATCATCGACGAGCGCTATCTGCAGAGCAATTGAATTAGCATATTAATTATACCAAAGAAGCATGACTGATCACCTACCAGTATATGGACGCCCTGCTGTTCCAGTTCGAGGCACGTTTTGGACAGCACCAGCAGCAGGTTGGGCGGGCTGGAGCTCGAGGTATCCGCAAAGCCGCACATCACTTTGGAAATATGACGCATGAAACCAATTAGAAGGTTCTCTCGTATACCCTCTACACAGAGAGCGCCTTTGTGCTCGGCCTTGATGTTGAAAGACCAATCGGTGCGCAGAAAGATCATCAAGTCCTGCAGCACGCCCTTGATCTTCTCCACCATGGCCACGTAGAGATTGCTAATGAGATCGCTAAGATTTACGCCGGCAGCAACATCGCTCTTGGCGGACACCAGCGACAACCGCACCGCACTAAGGCTATCTGCGAAATGATCCCGGAGACTCTTGCCATGCGCATCGCAGAGCTGATGGGCAGCGGCAATGATGATTTCCAGAGTGTTACGCTGCACCTGAAGACCGCGACAGATGTTGCGCATCGCCTGCAGGCGGCGATGCAGGCGGTCCAAGGCGCGCAGCATCACCTGCGTATCCCCGTAGCCTATGTCTGATTCGACACGATCCTGCACCAGTGTCAGATACTTATCAATGTTTTCATTAAGAAAGATGTTTAGTTCGTTCAGAGCATTCTCCTGGAAGTCATCGCTGCATTCAAGAATATATTATACTATACAATTCTAGCCAAAATTTAAAACAAAGCTCACCGTTCGTGCTCATAGTGTTTGGCGACAAACATGTCGAAATAGGAGGTGACCACGAGGGCCAGATCGTTAAGGAAGCCATCGATGCCCATGTCGACAAACTCGAGCATATCGCGCTCTGTTTGATCCTGAAGCATGACAATCTGCTCGTGGAGCCGCTTGCCAGCACATCTCAGCATTTCACTGGCCAAATCGGAGGTCTTCTCGTCCAGTTGCAGCAGCAGCTCACCAATTTCTGTGAGAGATTGTGCTGTGTTGCCGGCTCTCTGGAAATCCTGACGCAGGCGATCCTTTAGATCGGCCATAATTGCATCACAATCGCGCTGAATGCCGTCGAACGAGGGCTGTCTGCCGTATTGAGCGAACACCTTCTGCGCATGCAGATAATCCTGCACTGCCTGCGCATAGTTTTGCTCCTCAATCAGTGACTTGAGCTTTGCTGGCAGTGTGGACAGAAACTGCAGACGCTTTAGCAGAGAGTGCTTCTCGGAGAGGCGACACAGCTGGGACCGTGTACCTTGAAGGGTTCCCGTAATCTGCTCGCTAAATGTTGTGATCGACTGCATCTTGGTCATGAGCAGATTCACATCCGTTTCCATCTGCTTGAAGTCGTCCTTCATCTTGCGTATAGTGTCCGTCGCCGAGATGAACTTGTTGTAGTTCTCGTACACCAACGTTTGCATATCCGAGTGCAACGTTTGTGTGTCCTTCACAACGGCCGCCTCGGTGTCCATAATCTGCTTGAGTGAACAGTCCTTCAGCAGCCTCTCCAGATACCTATCGGAATCGAAGCTGGAACTATCCATATCGAACGGATTCTCTTTTTCCTCCATTTCACAAGAAATTTGTGGAGCCACCTTTTAAAACGGTTTTAATAAATGCTATTTTACAAACTTCTTTTAGTTTATGTGTCAAAGATAAAAAAGAAGACAAGAACATATGTTTCTGTTATCCGAAAGCTTAACATTTATTAGACTGTTAGCAACAGCTGCTAAATGGCGCCAAATCGCTTACTTATAAATGAAAACACAGCCTTTATTAACAATAGTACTACTTTCTTATTATCATTTATTTAAGTTATTAACCACTTGGTGGTATTTTATAAAACTAAATACGAGCAACGACGTTGGAAAACAGTTAGCAGCTTAGAGATGTGTTAAGTTTGTGCTTGTGCAGGGCTGCAAAAAACTGTATAAGAGCTAAGAGTTAATGAACGAGCACCGGGGACTGAGCTGGTTCGTTCCGTTAAGTGAGTCGTTCGATCGAACTTATTCCGAATGATTCGATACAACTCTAGTATACACAAAAGGTTTAAAATAAGTACTTTTCTTGTGTGATAAACTGCAAAGTGTGTTAAAGGACACATTTGAACGGCAACTTCAACGCATAGTGCACAATTACAAACTGTGAGATGAAGCCAATATAATAGTTTTTGCGTGCGTCGGCTGCTGAAAAACGGTAACAACAGCCCTGCCCCATTGCGTCCCCTTGTGTAACAGCCCTGTTCCTTAAGTGCATTTTGGTTCTCCTGCTTAGACACAGGACCTAATTGTGAAAAGTCGAAATTAGTTGATTGGAAACAAAAAGAAATAAGAATAATGAAATACAGAATGGCGGCATTGAGCTATATTATACAAAGATTTATTAAATTGTTACATTCAGTTGGAACCATGTGTGTGTAATAGTCAGATATCAAGATGTGTGCACCCTGCGGTTTTGAAGTACTGAATCTAACCACTTACACACTATATGTTTACATATGTATGTACAAAATGCATTTCTAGTGGTTTCAGTTCAACACGGAGATTTGCACACACTAAGCGAGAGCGTGAGAACAATCAAGTGACAGCGATAAGGACAGGATCATGACCTTGGAAACGCAACCAGTTGGCGGGGGACTGTGCGATGGAAAAATTGCCGGACTCTACGATCTGGAGGAGACACTCGGTTCGGGTCACTTCGCGGTGGTGAAGCTGGCGCGACATGTGTTCACGGGTGCCAAAGTGGCAGTGAAAGTCGTAGATAAGTTGAAGCTAGACGAGGTCTCCAAAGCGCATTTATTTCAGGAAGTTCGGTAAGCTTTAAAATTGAGTATATATACAAACATATATATATATATAAATATGTTTGTCCTATCCCTGTAGCTGCATGAAACTGGTGCAGCATCCCAACGTGGTTCGGCTTTATGAAGTGATTGACACGCAGACCAAATTGTATCTGGTGCTGGAGCTGGGCGATGGCGGTGATCTCTATGACTATATAATGAAGCACGAGACCGGGCTGTGCGAGGAACTGGCCCGCAAGTATTTCCGGCAAATACTCCGCGCAATCACGTACTGTCATCAGCTGCACGTAGTGCACAGGTACGAACACTCATTTAATCGCTATTGAAATGCCAATATGTCAACTGATTTTTTACGTAACACATTTTGCGTGATTCGCTCAACTGACAGGGACTTGAAGCCAGAGAATGTTGTATTTTTCGAAAAGCTAGGTCTCGTCAAGCTGACGGATTTTGGGTTTAGCAACAAGTTCTTGCCCGGCCAAAAGCTGGAGACTTCTTGTGGCAGTCTCGCATATTCAGCACCCGAAATATTGCTTGGCGACTCATACGATGCGCCCGCAGTAGGTAAGTCTATCTCTCTATGTGTGTATTTGTGTTTTTCTGCGCTTGTATCGCATGATAAGCTTTATTTAATTATTGACATTATCTATTAGATATTTGGTCTTTGGGCGTTATACTGTATATGCTGGTTTGTGGCCAGGCGCCTTTCGAGAAGGCCAACGATTCAGAGACGCTCACCATGATTATGGATTGCAAGTATACGGTGCCGTCGCACGTGACCCAGGAATGTGGCAATTTAATTGCCACAATGCTGGTGCGTGATCCAAAGAAGCGGGCAACCGTTGAGGAAATTGCATCTTCCGCTTGGCTTAAGCAAATCGACGAGCCCGACTCCGTTGAACACTCGCTACCGCTGGTGAGTCGCGAGCACTTAAGTGAAGAGGATCACGCTTTTATTATACAGAAGATGATAAACGGAAACATTGCGTCCAAGGAAGAGATACTGCAGTTAGTAACCAACCAATATATATATAATAATTGCTCGCAAATTTCAACATTTATAAATAAGCATCATAATTAAGAGTGCTTAGTAATAATACAATAACTTAGTTAACACGCGTTTGCCATTCACTCTATTATCTCGTGTACATTTGCATATTGATTGAATAGATAAATTATGACTTGCACTATTGGCGAATTCGAATCGCTTGAAAAAATGATTTAATTTGCGAGCAACAACTGCAATTACTATTTTTTTTTTTTTGTTTAACAAAATTTTTAATATTGCACAGGGCTCTAGATAAAAATAAGTACAATCATATAACGGCCACATACTTTTTGCTGGCTGAATTACGTTTGCGCCGACGACGAGAGGAGGCACACAAACAAAAGCTGCAAGAGGCGGGTCTAAAGTGAGTAAAAATATATATATTTATTTCATATATATTTAAATATATATATATACAAATTTCGTTATCTTTTAGACTGGGTGATGTTGATCGCAAACCCAAAGTTGATAAGCCGAGTCCAACGGAAAATCCCAAAGTAGTTGTGCCTGTTAGCATAAATGTCACCCCGGCAGCACAGTTAGGCAATGATAATGCAAAGCCAGTAAGTTGACAGCTTTTGGGCACATATTTGACATTCTAATGACGCATTATTAAACACACTTAGGACAAGCGTACTCGCAAGTGCAGCATAGTGCGAGAGGAGGACGAGGAGGAGTCGGCGAATGAGGGTGGCGGCATTGGAAATGAGCTACAAGTGGCTTTAATGCGTCGTGAGGCCATCTCCGATGGACGCCTCAACCGCCCATTGCAGGAGCGACACTGTTCGTCAGTGCCAGCTCCTGATGTGCCAACAAATACACGCACAAAGATAGTCGTGTCCGTAGATACGCTCGCCCAGAAGCTGAAGCAAATGGAAAAATGTGTCAAGGTAGATGAGGACACAATATGTGGCTTGAAGGAGCTCGAAATTGGAAAGCTGAAGCCATTGCCCAGTAGCAGCAAGAATCCAGTGCTGACGCATCGACGAACAAAGCTTAACAAGATACGTACGCCATCGTGCAGCAGTTCAGAGGCATCTGACGATGACACAAAGACCCGTAACAAAAAGAAGATTAATAAGTTCACTGGCGATACGCCCATAAGATTTCGCACGCATCGGAGAGACTCGCATGATGATTCCAGCGATTCACAGGATCAATTGTATCCACAGCCGGGCTCTAATAGCAGCGCTGCCAATTTCATTTCAAATAGCAATTCTGGTGTAAGTGGCAAAAAAGAGGAGCAGGGACAATATAAAGAGGTAAAGTGTTAAATACCAATTACTTTAACAGTTCTAATTACTATTCAAATTGTCCTCCATAGCCAAATAAATCGGAGGAAACACGTAAATCTCACAATCAAAAGAATAGGAAGCATCATAGTAAGGATCATGTTGATAAACATTCCCAAGAGGAAAAACAGCAAACAGTAGTATTCGAAAGTACAACACGTCGAAGGCGCATGCGCGAAAGCCAGTCCTTGGATCGCATCACAGAGGCTCAGGAATATGAGCTGCGTCATCGTCATATAAATGAAGCAGCCGGTGGAGATGCTGTAACAGCTGAATTAAGCCACCAACTACATCAGAAAGAACAACATATCCAGCAAAGAAATTCATTATTCAATTTAAACACATTCTCTGTTGCCGAAACTAAAGAAGAATATGACGAAGAGTCCGATTTTATACCGGACAACGATAATACGGACCAAATCATGAACACATTGAATGCAGCCAAAGCAACGCTTAAGCAAAAGCAATATTTTAATGACACCATTTATAGTAGGAACTATAACAAAAACAGCAGTAGTAGCAACAACAAAAAGAAATCCAACGAAACACCAAAAGATATTTATAATCTGAACTCAATCGAGAAAATCGATTTGATTTTGGAAGATAAAAGCCTTACCAAAGCAATAAATGTTACCGGCTCTAAATGCTTTGTCACTATGAAGAAAATACGAAGGCTCGGAAAATATTTTCCGGTAGTAAACTTTTCTTAAGACATAGTTACCGTTATATTAATAGCTGCAAAGTGCATTCTAAATCTTAAAAACGTAGAAAATATGTAGAAAATATGCGTGTACGTGTATGTATTACAAATAATTAAGGTAAAAAGTTATAAAAAAAAATACATATGCTACAATTTAATATTAGTTGTAGCGTAATTTTATTTATTATGCAATCTTTAACTAGCAATAAAAAACAGCACATATTTTGACATTATGCTAACCTCATTTACTGATGAGAAACCATTGCCTAATCTAGAAACACCACACGCACAAATAGATTTCGCGCATTCCCGAAATAAATGTATGTTATGGCGATAATTGTGTGAGTACAATGTACAAACCAACTCAAATAAAGTCAATAAAATATAAACCCCAAAAGAATTGAAGGATTAAGCATGCAGTTTTTGATTTGAAAATGGAGCCCGCCAAAATCTTTATATTTTACAATCGATTGGCTCCATTCCGATATCCACAACACAAACTAGAGATGTGCAAACGCTGTGACATGTTACTCTTCAATACTTGTGTTAAGTAACAAGTACGTGAATAGCGCTCATCTCTATTATGAAATTTTTGTTGAGAAAAAATTGAAAATAATATAGGCGTTGTAAACTGTGAGAAAATTGTAGCATCAATTTGCAATAATGTTGCGCATCTATCAGAATACATACCGGTAAGCACAGAACGTGGCTAATGTGAGCCGGTCGCAAATTTTCATACATCGATTTCGTCATCAACGTCCCATCGCATTTTGGCGAATTTGCATTTTCAGGCGAACCGCTAGAAAAGCGGTTGTATACTCAACGAAGGTTGTGAGCTGCAATCACTCTACGCTATGCAACATAACTAGTCAATCGCGTCGCACCGGATCTGCCGGTGGTTCACGCTGGGAGCAGCACAGCAATCGCAGTCACGAGGAGTTTCTGCTGGGAGGCAACCAGGCGAGGGGCTGGACAATACCGCCCCACTCGCGTGGCTATGGAATGCTTGTGGTGCGAGTTCTAAGGGGCGCCCTCAAGCTACGTTACATTGTTCTGGGCGGCGCTGTTGGCGGAGGCGTTTCCCTGAGCAAGGTGTGTTGTTTGTTTTTTTTCTTAATTATTATATAATTTGCAAAATGCATTTTGCACGTGCAGAAATATGAGGATTGGAAGGATGGGCTGCCGGATTTTAAATGGCTCGAGGATGCACTGCCTAAGGGTGAAAAATGGACTCAGTTCTCTAGGAATCTAATTGAAGTCGGAAACGCTGTGAAGGATGTCATTGAAATCGGTGAGTTTTTAATTAATATACATTTTTTTCCTCTACTCTCTCACTTTAAATTGCCATAACAGTTAGTTTTAATTTACTGAACGCGGGCTGAAGGAGCTTCCAATTTTTCTTTGTATTCATTATTTATTTCTCACGAGTCGTTTAATTTTCACATTCAGAATACTTATCATATGGGTATTTCCACAAAAGGCTTTACTCTAACATTAACTTATTGGCAAAAAATCTTATTTGTTGATTTGCACAATGTTACTAAATAATTGAATAATATAATTTATGGGATCGTAATTTATAACTGCATTGCCTAACAAAAGCAAATGTACCTAAATCATAAATTTATTTTGTATACATGTAAAATAAATGTCACGTTCCATTTAATAGTGGCCTTATATATTGAAACATATCTTATTTCAATACTTTCATCAGAGCTCAGATTTATGCTAAAATTAGTGATACTAAAATTCTACATTAAACTAAAAACAAGTAAAAAGTAATAGAAGAAAAGTGGAAATGCCCATATTTCACTTGGCTGCGTTGTAATGCATAGTTTTGGCTTGAGAATGAATATTGACGATATTGGGGTTTGCTTGTAGATCCGAGGCTTAAGCAGCTGAGCGAAGATAAGTTGTCGGAATGGCGCTCGTGGTTCGATAATCGACTGGACGATGCAATTGAAGCGGCCGATTATCAAGGAAACCAAATTGTTGAAAGTAGGTTACACTAAATTTAAATATTCTATTTACTGAACATAATGCATTTAAAGTGAGAGAATCTATGTTCGCCTATTATTAATTCGTCTTATAAACTTGAAACCTAAAATCCAAAATTTATATTCCATTTCAGCCAAGGAGGATATCAAGTCGAAGACAACTGTTGCCGCGCTGGGCATATCAGTGGACGATAGTCGTAAAAAATATGGTTAGTCGGCAATCAAGTTATTCGTTAATTAAATTGTTTATTTACTTTGGATTTGTTTATTTTGTTTGTAGACAAACTGCAGAGCCAAGTAGAAACACTGCAGACTGAAATTATGAACGTGCAGATCAAATATCAAAAGGAGCTCGAGAAAATGGAGAAGGAGAATCGTGAGCTGCGTCAGCAATATCTCATACTCAAAACAAACAAGAAGACGTCGGCAAAGAGAATTAAGAAATCTCTAATTGACATGTACTCTGAAGTGCTGGACGAATTATCCGGCTATGATACGGGCTACACCATGGCCGATCATTTGCCGCGTGTTGTTGTTGTCGGCGATCAGAGCAGTGGCAAAACATCTGTGCTCGAGTCTATCGCCAAGGCGCGTATTTTTCCTCGTGGTAGCGGCGAAATGATGACACGTGCCCCAGTTAAAGTAACCCTGGCCGAGGGACCATATCATGTGGCACAATTTCGTGACAATGATCGTGAATACGATCTAACCAAAGAATCGGATCTGGCTGATCTGCGGCGCGAGGTGGAGTTCCGAATGCGCTCTTCCGTTCGTGGTGGAAAGACGGTTAGCAATGAAGTAATTGCCATGACGGTCAAGGGTCCAGGACTTCAGCGCATGGTCCTGGTGGATTTGCCAGGCATTATTTCGGTAATCAGATTGAAATTTTGTAGTCCTTTATTTTTCTATAATGTATTAAATTTTTACAGACCATGACAGTTGATATGGCATCAGACACAAAGGACTCCATTCACCAGATGACCAAGCATTATATGAGCAATCCGAATGCGATTATTCTATGCATTCAGGATGGCTCTGTTGATGCAGAGCGCAGTAATGTCACCGATCTGGTTATGCAATGTGATCCCTTAGGTCGCCGCACAATATTTGTTCTTACCAAGGTTGATTTGGCCGAGGAACTGGCAGATCCTGAACGTATAAGGAAAATATTGTCGGGTAAGCTATTTCCTATGAAGGCCCTTGGCTACTATGCCGTTGTCACCGGTCGCGGCAGGAAAGATGACAGCATCGATGCCATTAGACAATACGAGGAGGATTTCTTCAAGAATTCTAAACTGTTTCAGTGAGTAGTACTACAACTACTAAGAATGTGCAAGATCTAACGGATAATATATTTGCAGCCGACGTGGGGTTATAATGCCACATCAAGTGACGAGCCGAAACTTGAGTCTAGCTGTTTCGGATCGGTTCTGGAAGATGGTGCGTGAAACTATAGAACAGCAGGCCGATGCATTTAAGGCAACCCGATTTAATTTGGAAACCGAATGGAAAAACAACTTTCCCAGGTGAGTCGGCCATGCTGATAGAATGTTCTCCAAATAAATACTTATATCATATAATTATTGTAGACTTCGTGAATCTGGTCGCGACGAGCTATTTGACAAGGCGAAAGGCGAAATACTGGACGAAGTGGTGACGCTGTCACAGATCTCAGCCAAGAAATGGGATGATGCACTCACACTCAAGCTATGGCAGAAACTATCGAATTATGTGTTCGAAAATGTTTACCTACCCGCTGCACAGTCAGGTTCTCAAAGTAATATTCTGTAGTAATAAGTACTAAGTCCTAAGCCACGTCCAGGATCTCATCTAGTGTATCACCATAATTGTGTCGTGCTTGTGTGTTAAGAACCCAGAATTTAAATCTTTAACAATATCCAAATCACATCTCAGTGGGAATCATACCGAATTTATTTCGTGCTGAATTTAACCCTGTGTTAATTAAATCATGACTTAAAATTTGATATTTATATTATTATACTCCCCAGTTCCAATTTATTTAGCATCATTCAGGTTCCTAAAACAAAAATGTCATTCAGCATGTTATTTTTTTTATTATTATTTGTCACAGTCATGTGCGAATAAGGTGCGTACTTGTCGGAAAGTGTGACTTGAAGATGTGAAACAAATTTAACAATTATCGTGCCAAAAACTCGTTTAACCGGAAGTCTTAATTTGAACTGCGTTAATTTGATCAATGTGTGCGGAAATATCCATTCCTAATTAGCATAATAATTAGTATAATAACAACTCCAAATACGCTGGCCGACTTTTACTTAATGTTTATTGTCGTTTTGTTCATCACTTTTGCATCTATTCTATGCTCTATTAAGATGACAACTGAAAGAGAGACTAACTTTGAATTTTCTTTTAGATTCCTTCAATACCATGGTGGACATCAAGCTGCGACAATGGGCAGAGCAAGCATTGCCTGCCAAGTCAGTTGAGGCTGGCTGGGAGGCACTGCAGCAAGAGTTCATATCACTGATGGAGCGGGCGAAGAAAGCAAACGATCACGACGGTGTATTTGATCAGCTGAAGAGCGCTGTTGTCGATGAGGCCATTCGCCGGCATAGTTGGGAGGACAAAGCCATTGATATGCTGCGAGTGATACAGCTAAACACATTGGAAGATCGCTTCGTGCACGACAAAACTGAATGGGATCAGGCAGTGAAATTCCTGGAGAACTCTGTCAATAGCAAACTTATGCAAACTGATGAGACGTTGTTCCAAATGTTTGGACCCGGACCGTGGACGCGAATTGCGCAATGGAAATCAATAACCCAGGATCAGCAAAAACGACGCAGTGTCAAGGGGGAACTGGACAAAATACTTAAAAATGATGTGGTGCGTGATCTAATAATAACAAATTTAAAAAAAAAATTGTATGTTAACCAACATTAAATTGCAGAAACATCTGCCCACCCTTAGCTACGATGAGCTGACGACTGTGCGCAAAAATCTGCAGCGTGATAATGTGGATGTGGACACCGATTATATACGTCAAACGTGGTTCCCCGTATACAGAAAGTGTGTAGAATATAATTAATACATACGCACTTAACTAATGTTGAACATTATATTGCCTTTAGACACTTCCTGCAGACGGCGCTGCAGCGTGCAAAAGACTGCCGCAAGGCGTATTATCTCTACACGCAACAGGGCGCAGAGTGCGAGGTGAGTGTGCAAAAAACAACCAATCCTTTTCATGACTAACGGCCTGTGCTTTTGCACTGTGTTAGGTATCCTGCAGCGATGTGGTCCTCTTCTGGCGCATACAGCAGGTGATCAAGGTGACGGGAAATGCGCTGCGGCAGCAGGTCATCAATCGAGAGGCGCGACGATTGGATAAGGAGATCAAGGCTGTGCTGGACGAGTTTAGTGAAGATGAGGAACGGAAAGGTTACCTGCTCACAGGCAAACGTGTTCAGCTGGCCGAAGAGCTAAGTATGTTAATTGGCATGACTCTTTCTAACAACAAAACTAATCATCTTATTTTTTCAGTTAAAGTGCGGCAGATTCAGGAGAAACTAGAGGAGTTCATTAATTCATTGAATCAGGAAAAATAGGTTATAGATGGTGTGCCATGACCAAAGACACAACTGCGTTATCTATTTAATGTTGTAATTTAAGCTGGAAAACAAATCGATTCGTTCATAATCACGATTTTCCTTACGGTTTAGTTATTACGCTTACTTTGTGCAACTAAGAGTAATAAAAAACGATTGTTAGTTTGTATGTTGTTTCGAGTTTAAATTTATTGATAGGATTTTGGCTCTTAAATCACCTCATAATCCTTGACTGTTGTCCTATGGCAATTCTCTTGTCCATGTCCATGTCTTTCATTCGTTTTTGGTTCACAGCTCTTACATTTTTGTAAGGAGTTTACTCACAGGAACTATGAACACAAACCAACCAAAATGTAACTTTACTATCTGTGAAGAAAGTTAAAACAGCTGAAATAACTAAACTTTTATTAAAATGGAATATTGCACATATCCTTAAAATTCTATGGCAAACATTGTGTTATTGAATAGTGCTATCAACTGGCCCTACGGCAACCTAATCGTTCTTGAAATTTCAAAAAAGAAAATTGATTTAAACTGATTAGCGATCGTTGTACAGTAGATCCTTGGGATTCTGGCTTCGAAAATATGTAAAGATATCCCAATTTTTCCCTTCGCTTGTATGTCCTGGGTAGTTAAGCTAATACGTGAACCTAATTGGTGTGAGTGGTTGGTGCACACGCTATCCTAAACCGCAGCTTGCAAAGAAAACAAAATATTTAGGAAAACGGATTTGGTACAAAAGAAAAACGCGAAATTTTATAGTTTTTGTAAATTACTCAAATGTTTATATAGTGAAATGTATAACTGTATAACTAAATAGATACATATTTAGAAATATTTTCTATAGTTTGTTTTATTGTTTCGTTTTCTCTCATTATTATCATTTTTATAATAATATTTTAAAATATTGTAGTTGATAAACATAAGCACAAAAAGCGCTTTACTTTGCTTGAGTATGTCTGCATATACACATATATTAATATATATATATATATATATAAATAGTGTGTGTTTGTGTGAGTGTGTGTATAAGCGGGTCACAACACTTTTTTCAGATTGTCCAACGTTATGTTTGTTCTTCATAATCAACTATCAAAGAGTCGAGTCCAATAAACGGATTGGAGTTGGGTTCGGATTCTACGGTGCAATAACCTTTTGGCTCACTGCAACAGCAACATCAACAACGGAGTGTGTGTGTGGGTTTGGTTTGTGTGTTTATTTAGAGCTAGAACTTACATATGTACAAACTAAGCAACAAGTCTGGAGCAGAAGCTATCAGTTTAGTTAGTTAAACTTATCAATTAAACAAATGCAACGTCCTCTTTTCTTTTTTTAAATTGGCAGTCGAATTGTGGCCCAGCCATGCGCTCAGCTGCTATAAATATGATTCTCATATTTCTAATCATTATAATTTTCGTTCATTTTGTTTTGCACACCCACTTAAGCACTTAAGATTGACCATGTTATATGGTAAATATATATATGTATATGTATATTTAGTATATATACAAATGTAGTTACAATTTGATAGATCAATGCTAAATCATGATCTACTTCACATTGTGTGGGTGTGTTTGTTTTTTATGTTGAGGCGAGGCACTCGATAAAGATAAAGGCACAAACATTACACTTAGGTTAAGGCCTAATCTAGGCATTAATATAGTCTACTTAATATAGTTGAAGGTAAGGAGACATCTCAAGTACTATATGCTACAACGCTGCTCCGCAGCAAGCACTGACAGCAGTTTAATCTACAACTGCTCCTTGTCCTTCATCTTCAACTTCATCTTCTTCTTCATCTTCTTTATCTGTTTGCCGTTCAGTTGTCAGTTACTGGTAACAGTTCATCCATCTTCAAGAACATCGAGTGATTGGCAATTAGTGTTGTATTAACCACTCAATGGGACACAGTGTCAGAAGACGTTTTGCGGCACTTTGTCGTAATTTCCAGTTTGTCGAATTGGTTAATTCTGCTTTCACTCACTCAATCTATCTATCTATCTAATCTTCGTTTCGATTGCTCGTCGCTTAGGCCGTTGACAGCTCCTCGTTCTTTGCATTCCGTCGGTTCTCCCAGTTTGATACCCAAGTGAGTGGATAGCACAGGAAGGCCGACAGCAGAATAAGTCCGCCAGCAAAGTAAAAGGCCACATTATAGCTGTCGGTCCATGCGAACAAGGCGCCTATAAAATAAATAAAGAAAATATAAATTTAAATACTGTTTTTTGTATATTTTTTAAAATTAACTTAAAGCGTTTTTAAAAAAAACGAAAATATTTATTGTGCAGGTTTTCCAGATAATTAATGATATGGATGTCAATTAATTTATTATATTTTGTAATATATTTCATTAAGAAAGCAACAAGTACTCACCAGCTATGGGACTACCAATAGTAGCGGCCACGCCCTGGAAGAGCATCAGGAAACCGAATGCATTCGTCAATTTCTCCAATCCGATCAGCTCGACGGCAATCAGCGAGCGCAGCGCTGAGAAGCAGGCAATGCAAATGCCAAAGAGTACGACGAATGTCCACTGGGTGGTTGAATTGATGACGACACCACTGAATATGGTGGCCAAGCCTCCGGCGGTGAGGGCGACATTGTTGAGCCACAGTGGCTTGACGGCTGGGAAGGAGCTTAGGGAGCCGCAAACGATCCTAGCAAATGTGTTGATCATGCCAATGCCAGAGATGAGGGACAGAGACGATTCCTTGGACATGCCGGAGGCCATTGCGCGACTTGTCAGGAAAGAGAAGGGCACAAAGAAGCCCATCATGGTAAGAAAACCGCTGACAGCCAAGCACATAAAAGCCGGGGATTTGAGCAGGCTGGTGTCCAACATGGTCGAGAGTGTGCGACGCACTGCCTCGGGACAAATACGGCAACCCTTCTGCCTATCCTCTAGCATATCCTGCTTGGTGGGCAACCGTGTGACGGACATGTGATAAGCCAGCGATGTCTGCGACTGATATTGCGGTATGCGTGTCAGGGAGCCCGTAAAGAATGCATCATCTCTGTACATGGGACGTGTCGAGGAATGCGACGGCTGATGACTGCCGTCTTGGGCGGCGGCAGCTGCCCGCTTCGCCAGATCCTGTGGGCGACGTCCCGAGACTGTGTGACGACGTGCCTGAATGGTAATTGCCTTCACCTCCGTCTCCAACAGGTTATCATTCTCGGCCTCCTCCTCGTTCTCGCCAACGGTGGTCAGCTCCTTGTGCAGATTGAATGTCAGCTGCTGTGGATCGCCATTCGGTGTAGTTGGCTGCGATTTGCGCAGCTGCTTCAACTCGGTGCCCTTGCTGGCCTGACCAGATGGCCGACGCTCCAGATTCATGCCCTTGAAGATTTCCGCTGCCGTGGGATAATGATTACGCTGCGAGGCGCCCATATAGGTATTGTGTGCCGAGTTGGGCATGGAGTAGGCAAAGCGTCCCTCGGGCAGCGGCTTCGTGAATGCAGCCTGATGCAGTTGGGGCGTTGGCGCCACTGTATTACCGTGTCCATTGAGTTTGACCTTCTCATCGTTGCTGTCGTCTGTGACGCCCAGCGTGATCGGTTGGATTGGACGGAAAGCGAGTCCAAAGATTGCGCACGAAAGAATCATGACTCCCTGGATAGCTAGGGTCATACGCCAGCCGGTATTCTCCAGCAGCATATTGGTAAGCGGAGCAAAGACAAAGGTGCCCACACCGGAGCCACAAAGAGCGACTCCAGTTGCCAGGGCACGCCACTTTTCAAAGTAGAAGCCAATGATAACCACAGCGGGTATGTAGACCATGCAGAAGCCAATGCCACCTAGAACGCCGTAGACCACACACAGGTACGTCACGCTGGTGGCAAAATACGAGAGTCCAAAGCAGCATGCCGAAAAGATGGCGCCAGCAATGGTAACTGCACGGAATCCAAAGCGATTGGCCAATGCACTCACAAATGGTCCGGCCATCAAATAGCAGCCGCTGAGCAGCGACGATACGAAGGTCACATAAAACTTTTGCACATTAAACTCTTTGGCGATATCGTCCTGTATGAGGCCCGAGCAAAAGACGATGCCATCGATGACGGTGCAGCAGAGGAATGAAGCAACCATTACCACCCAGGCCCAGCCACTGTCCGGCGGCACCACCACCGCTGCCGTTTCAATATCCTCCTCCTCATTGCTCTTGTCGTTGTCGGGTTTGCTATCCGGATGCTTGGACACGAGCGCATTAGCTACAGCCAGCTCATCCTGTGATCTCGTATGCTGAGTGGGCATTTCGCTGCTGCAAATCAAACAGAAGCGATTATTAACAATAATAAAATTTGTATTTCGTAATTTCGATTATGCAAATGTTTATCAGCAATTCAGTTTTGTTGTTGCATCTAATTTGCGCGTAGCCTTCACACAGATTGCGTTTACGCCCACCCAGACAAAAAAAAACACTTTCCATTTTCAATGCTCTGATTATATTTATATATATTTGTCACGTGAATATTTCTCCTAAATATTATCTATTTTTTTTGGTATCTGTATTATTGTGGCGAACTTTTGCTTATTGAGTCGACGTCAATCGGTGGGTGGGTGGGTGTTGGCCAGATGGGTGGGCGGGTGTGTGGGGTGTAGGGTTGGTGTCAAACGTCAACGCACTCACCCATGCTCAATGACAGGGGCAGTGCCAATGTCAAGCAGAGAACAAAACAACTACGTCAAAAGCTGCTTACAAAAAAACACTCGCCAAACAATTAGAAAAAAATACATATTTATTTTTTAGCAAATAAAATAAATAACAATAATGACTAGAATTTTAAGCAATTATGCTTCTTAAGTTGTCCGTCAACTTTTCCTGCCACATACAAAAATACTTTGTCTATTTGCACACAAATATATTTCTTCGATTTTGTTTGTTTTTTTTTTTGGCTAACAAGCGCGTGGCCTTGATTCTTTATTTTTGGCTTAATCTTATCTGATCTGTACCTGAATTCTTAACAAAATAGATTTATAGATATTAATCTACCATAAACTGCGAGGTACTGCAACATTTTGGTGCGAAACAATTTATTTATTTATTTAGCTTACGAAATGTCTGAGCTCTCTGAGAAATTTAAGATGTTATTTACAATTAAGATATAAATGGCCTTTTCTAAGCTCAAAGAAAGTTAATTGCTAGACTTGAAGTGTCATATCTCTCATGTGACTAATAGAGCCCACATATAAAAGACAGATCTATGCTACAAGTAGACATTTATGAGACCTAGGCTCGCCAGTACACAAATACCCTATAATTCCTTTATAAAACTTTAGGGAATTATACACAACAATTTGCTCAGCTTTAAAAATGTTGTACGTGTATCACTAATATGTGTAATCATGACACAAACTAATCCAAATAATACAACTATATAAAAAAATATCTGGTCTTATCTCTATCAACAGTTATTTTGATAAAGAAAAAAATCCAGATACAATTAAGCACCGATAGGAAAGATTTATGGTTTTGGAGATTTATTGTAATTAATTAGTACTTGATAAAAACAGATTATTTGGCACATTATAAGCACTTGACAACCCTGCACCAGCATAATATTGTATGTTTTCACAAGTACAATCACTTTTGTAGCTTTTGTAGCGGTTTTATTATTTTGTGTTTATTGCATGGCAACTCCGATCGTAAAATCTTAAAGCGCTGACGAATTGCTGCTGATTAGAGAATTGTAAACAGTTATTTTTTATGCCTAAAAAGCAGTAAATATTACAAGAAGCACGCTGCTTGGACAGACGCACAAGTCAAATGCTTTTCGCAGATTTGTTTTAGCCACTGTTTGCGAGTGCGTGTGAGTGGCAGATAAGAGGGCCTTAACGGATTTAGCGGACGCTTTATCAGGGCCAGATAATACGTATCTTTAACCTTCTTAGCAACCCGCTAACCAACTAGCTAACTTGGCATGTGACTTTCGATTATTGAATTTTCTTGATTAATTGAGTTTTGGCCGACGTTTTATGCTCCGTCATAAATAAGTATTTCATATATATATATATATATATTTATATTAGTTGAAGATTAGACGTCGTAGATGATGAAACCATTTAGACTTTTGTTTATTATGCAATATGATTATTATTATTATTATTATTGGCGGGTATCGTATCGTATTTCATGATTGCTTTTTATGTACACACGTTTGTGCCAAATGGCCGGCCAAATAGGAAATGGCTCTGCGCTGCCAGACCAAGAAGAAGCCGTTTAAGTGTTTCTGTTTCTGTTTCTGCTTCGGCTTCTGGGATCGCACTCTTAACTGGCTTGCCATGCTATCCTATCCTATCCTATCCCATCCTATCCCATGCCGACTATAAATAGACCGTTGTCAACTTGTTGAACGAAATCGAACCATTTTGTTTTGCACAATGTGCAAAGCACTTGTGAACCGGAGGACGCGCCCAGTTTCACGTGTTTTGCTCTTCCACATGGTTCCTGACTCGTCATCTACCCTGTGCACAGACCAAGTGGGTAAAATAGACACCACTCTTGGCTTAAAATGCAACTGATTACTCCAGTTCAATTTTATGTCCCTTTTTAAATAGTTATCCAAACTATTTATGACTACTGCAAGCATTTTTTAGAGGTGAATCTATTAACTGACAAATTCTAATTTGTTTTTAATGTTATTGACAATCTGAATTAAACAATCTCAGAAGGGTTTCGTAAAGAAGTAAAAATTATGATCGATATTTAATAAGCATCTTTTACAGAGCATCTGCTAGTCGAGCAATTTTCAGCTGAATCCTGTTCGATTTTTTTATTTTTGTTTTCTTTGCTTTGGGTTAGGCGCGAGCACGTTTATGTCATTTATGCCGTAGTATTTTGTGGCAAGTTGGCGAGTTGTTATCCTACGCCTGGTTGTAAGCTAATCCCGCTGTGCGCAAATAGTAGCGCCTATCCATCAACGGACGCTTTTTACACCACCTTTCGCCCCCATTCACACACACAAACACACACACACACACACCCTTTTCTGGCGTCAGTCAAACAGTTGTCAGCGACAATTGCGCCTGTTGACGGCTCTTAAATTGTTGCCCGCCGATTGAATTAACAAATATAATACGTAAACACATATGGCCATGGACTGACTGACAGAGACAGAGAGAGAGAGAGAGAAAGAGAGAGATAGAGAGAGAGAGAGAGAGAGTTCTCAAATTGCTGGTTGTTTTTCCTGTTGCGGGCTTTTCCTTTAAGCAAAACTATGCATACACATATAGATACACAAGTATCTTTGGCCATATCTGTATCTGCATCTTTGTATCTGTATCTGCATCTGTTTGCTTTCGTATCTCATTTATGAAACATATGTATACTTCTGTGTCTCATTTGTCCATATGTCCATCTGCCTTCTGCTTTTGTTTCTTTGTTGCTACACACACATACACACACACACTCACACACACACACACACATTTGGCTACAGAGCAATTTGTAGCTACAGCTACAGCACTCATTAAACGATTTTATGCTGAAAATATTAATTAGCTAACGCCTTTGTTGGTATTACCAACAACCAACAATAATAACCTGTTGGCTGCCCCCGAATAAGGCAAGCACACTAATTCCAAATGCTTTTTTAGCCCCCACATGAATGAGCGCCACTCACTTCACAGTTGGCCCAAATTTTGTGAAACAGTTTGAACAACTGTCTTCTGTGTGTTTTGATTGTTTTTGGTCTCGATTGCAAGCCACGTTCTTTGAACGGCCTTTCACCCAGTGTTTGTCAGTTACTCAGGCTGAATCACTGCCACAGCTCGTGGCTCATGTGAGTCGCGCATGCGTCACACAAGTGTCAGAGAAGGAGGAGGAGGCTGGTGGGGTTGAGGAGAAGAAGGAAATACTGCATAATTTCAGGATTATTTTAAAATGACATGTGGCATTGTGCTTGAATATTAAAAGATAAGTGCATTTGGATCATTATTCGAAGCATGTAGGTTTTTTTTTTTACCATACCATCAAAATTTTGAATTCAGTGGAAAATTATATTTATTTTTGCTGACCAATAAAAAAATCACATAAATTTTGATAAGAAGTCATGTCGCCAGTAAAATTTGCAGTTTATGAATTTAAAAACAGATTTGGCAAAATTACGACCGCATTTTTGTTCACATTTAACTATCTTAAGATTAAAGTACAATTGTCAGTAAGACTACTGGAATTTTGCAGTTCATAAGAAAGATCTCTCTGGTTACGCACATATTTAATATGTACATTTGACTGCTGTTTGATACAGAGGAACATTATCAGTTTTGTTTTTATTGTTGTGGCTGATGCTGTCGGCTCTATCGGCATGAACAAAGACCTGTCAACTCAGTCAACTCAGTGGTGGCACTGCCAGTGTCAATGAACAATTAGTGGAGCGATCAATGGTCGCTTGACTCTCTACTCTATATCATTGTAGAGCTAAGAGACCGAGAGCCCGAACCCGAACCCGAACCCGAGCACTCTTTGATCGGAAGTGGCACATGCGATTCTAAATCAATTAACATGTTGAAATTATGGAAAACTCAACTAAGTCCGGCAATTATTGACTGTGATGCAATTAAATGGCGCACAATGGGTGAGAGGCGTTCAACAGATTTTTCCAACAAGTGAGTGTAAATTGAATATTAATTGGGTTAGTCGCATTTTGGTATTTGTATAGGCGCTAATTTGAGGTATAACGGGGCAATATCATCACACATATATATTAGCTACAGATACAAATACAGATCGTGATTGGATGAATGACCCCGTCGCTTTGACATTGGCGCTAGATCACTGTAGAATTTAATACAAATCTGATAAGAAAAGTTAAATAAAAAACAAGCTGCAATCATATTCTAAAATTGTCCAAACAACCTTATCAACGTTATCAATTGGTGGCTGAGGCGGGGGGGCTCTCAAGCAGTGAGTATGCAAATATTTACTAAGTGATTAGCCATGTATCTCTCCTGATTTTATTTTATTTGTTTTCTTTCCAGCGCTGTGGAAAGATTTAATGTGCTCAATTAAAAGCTAAAAAAAAAAGGGTATACACGCAAACTCACTGAGGCTTATCCAATAAAAAATGAATAAAACCTCAAAAAATAACCGCAAGAATTTGGAAAAGCATAGCTGAAAGCCTCACTTATTTGGCAATGACTGACTGACTGTCCGACTGACTGCGTCGAATTCACATGTACATGCACAAAACATGTTTACTCCACAGACAGGCAAACAAACTCAAGTATAAATTACTCATAAGTATATATATGGAAACAATCTATAGTTAATACCGATTGCAGCTTAGCCTAGTTCTGCATTTGCTGTTAATTAATCAAAATATTTGCCAGCATGCCACAATCTACTTTAAATGTAATTAGGCGTTAAACAATTTGGGTCATTAGCATCTGAAACTGAAACTGAAGCTGAATCAGTTTCAGCTTGCACTTCTAATGCTTCTTGGCGACGCACTAGCGTCATATCCTTCTTGGACTACGCTTTTTAGACGATAGATTGATATGGAAATGGTGTTAATCTTAACCACAACGTTCTTTCAGTTCTATCAGTTCTCTCAAATACATTTTACAATAAAAAACTTCTCTAGTTCGCTTGCTTTATATAGTCATTTGATCATCTTTAAATTATTTAAAGCCTTTCAGTATTCTTGTTTAAACGTTTAAAATTATTATATAATGACAGCAAAGTGTATTATCAAGTCAATAATGCTCATTTCTTGCACGAGTTTCTCATGTGACATAACCAAGATATCAATAACGGTTCAACATTGCGTTGATTTTTAGGCGGCAACCGGTTAACAAAAAGACGTGTTACTTATGAAAAAAAATACTTTATAATAATATATTACGAAATTTCCTAAAACGGCCGGCCAGAGATCAAAAATAAAAGCCTTGACCAAAAGACAAAATGTTTGTCACCCTGATAGGTTTTCAATAGATAACTCAGTGCACAGTCATTTATAGATAGAAAATAAAAAAAAGAAAAAAAAACATAAAAGATTTTTTATAGGTTTCTTTTCGGGCTAAATTTTGCATGCTAAAAAAAACAAAAAAACAAAAGAATTTTTATAGGTTTCTTTTCGGGCCAAATTTTGCATGCTGATTGTGGGTGCAATTAATATAAAAGTAAATTGCTAGAATAACTGGGTTTGAGATTTGCATAACTAGCTGGTAAATGTATCTGGAGATGTATATGCATATGTATTGGTTTACCCTATGCATGTGTATATAAATAAGTTCAGGCTTATTATCGATCTATTTTTAATCTGATTTTCTTCCGCTGTTGCTCAAGTTCAGGGGAGAAAAACGAAAAACAGAAAACGGGAAACAAGAAGAAAAAAAATAGCATCGAAGCAAAGTCAGCGAAATGGGCCCATAAAAGGCACTCGAAAGCCGTTTATGTGTGAAACGTTAACGTGTTTCTGGTTCCTGATTCCTGGAATTAACCTGATGATGAGACTTTTGTGCTTCATGCAGAACTGCAGCAACCAAAAACAAAAACAAAAAAAAAACGAGTTGTCGGCCACATGAAAAAATTATGAAGACCGCCGGGCTAAAGTTAGAACATTAAAAATCTTGTGACTAAGTTCTCGGGAGTCGTCTCAATTGGAGTTAGTGGCAGACGTCGCGACGTGTGTTTTTTTATTTGTATTTTTTATATTCATTTTTGTTATCCAAAAAACTGGTTTTTTCGGCCGGGTCAATACTAGGGGAGAAACAAGCGGGGGCGCGGTCATGTGACACATGCATAAGGCACAGTCTTTTTAGCCATTCATCTGTATTTGTATGCTGATGTGTGTGTGTTAGTGTGTGTCTGTAAGTATGTGCGCGTGAGTGTGTTGGCCCTCTTGTGGTTGCTTACCTTTTGATGTTGATATGTTTGGCGTCAGTTGCAGCTTTCAATTTGTTTCCTGCGTTGCGTTGACTACTTGAATGTTTTAAATTTTTTTGTTTTTTAATTGAAAAACGGGACACGCTGTCTTCTTGGACGGTGTTTTTTGTTTTGTTTTTAATTGTTGTTTTTTGGGCTATTTTGGGCGGCCAGTCGTGGGCAGTGCTAAGAATTTCTGAAGTGAGAAAGCGAAAGCAAATATGAAACGCACATACAGAGACAGAAAAAAGCGAAAGTTAACTGTGAAAAAGCGCCACAATTTAGAAACTGAACCGAACGCAGAGACGAAGCGCGAACGCGCTTATAAATACTTCTAGTTTATTTATCTGTATCTGTATCTGTATCTGATTATCTGTACCGTTTTAGCAGCTGTTCGTACCGATTCGGCTCAGTATATATATATATATATATATATATATATATATATATATTTATTTATGTAGTATTATAAAAGTTCACGCATACGTACAAATGTGTAGCATATAAAATATACGACCTGCCTCCGCATGCGAAAGGCGCGCTTTTCAATAAAGTCGGTGTTACTCAATATATGTGTAAATTATTCTATAATTTTGTTATTCGGTTTCGAGCGGTTGTTTAGTTCCGTTTTGTTTTCAGCGGTGCTTCGCTTTTTCCTTTTTTTTTTTTAGTTATGTATTTCTTATGTTTTTCGAAACGTAATGATCGCGCGCTAACCGACCGATCCGAGCGACTGACTGAAGATTACTAAAGTGAAATGGAAATGTGTTGGCAGTATAAACCACAAAGCAAAAAGCAGCAACAGCAGCAACAGCAGCAAGACCAGCAACAGCAAGCAAGCAGCACCAACGACAACGCAAGCAGCACAAAAACAGTACGCAGCAGGCTGCCGCTCTATACGAAGGCACTTCAACACGAGAACTCAGAACAAGACAAAAAAAGAAAAACACATACACATAGGCATACTCAAACATGATGTGTTTGTATTTGCTGTTGGCATCTGTGTGAGTTTGTGTTTGCTTTCGATGTTGTTCGTTCTTGTTCTCGCATTCTTGTAAACGCACATTATCAGACAGCTAAACACACCCTCCTCCTGCTCTACACTTCCCACAACCAAGTCGTTATCGCTCATGCGTCGTCGTGAATGAAAATGACCCAACAACAACAATAGCAGCAGCAACAACAGTGCTATCGTCAAACAGCATAAAAAAACGTTACAACAAATACCGGCAAAACTACAGAAACATGGCGCTCTGCCCATGCCTAAAACCAGTGCGCATGTGTGAGTGTAACTGCAGCCGTGTACATGTGCGTAGCATAAAACAAGAGCGCTCTCTCTCTATCTCTCTCTACCTCTGGGGCTTTCGCTCTATTTTACCATGTGCCCGCTGCTTCCCTTCGCATGCGTTCGCTTTGCACGCTTGACAAAATGGCCTGCCAAAAACAAACAAAAATAGAGAAATAAACTCAGAAGTTGAACAAACGTATACGCAATGCGTTGATTTCGGTTCCGATGGCAATATCAACTCAACTACGTTGTTGTTGTTCGTATTTCTTAGCCGAAATCTTTCAATTTCGTTGCTCCACTCTGAAACTTTTGCGATTGCTCATTTCGTTTCTTATTTTTCGTCGCACTCTAAAAAAATAAGAGTTTTTTTTTTATAATTTTTGACTCGAGGCGTGTTTGCCTGTGTGTTTTTATATTTCTTTTGGTAATTTTGGTACATTCAGTGTGTGCTGAACTGTGGCTTTTTCCACTTACAATAGATAAACGAATATTTAAGTATATTCATTCACATTTTATCATGTTACCGTTTTTTTTTAACAGTTTACCGTTTAACCATTACATTGCAAATTTGAAATAGTTGCAACAAATTATGAAACCGAGCAATAATCAAACAATTTTTTAGATAACTTAGTATGATTTGACAGAAAATCCATCCAAATAAAATAGCAAAATCATGAAAATTGGAATTCATTAAGCGTGCTATGAACTTGCATATGATTTAGTAAGCACTTGCGATGTGCGTTGTGTGACTCAGAGAATTCTCGAAAATTCTCTGCAATAATTATATATAAGGGCTTCAGCACTTATCATATAAATATATATATAATACATTTTGGCTGCTTTTGATTGATAATCAACCAGCCGAACGTTTAAAATATAGAGCAATTTCCTGACCAATTTTAAGATAAGAATATTAATTTATTTTTAGCGTTTTCTATCATTGGAAAAGGAAAGATTAAATAAAAATCAAAATACGAAAACTGAATTTATTTTTCATATGTACACTACTGAGTACTTAGTGTCCCAATCCATCCTCCAGCCTACATTTGATTGAACTAAAATGTAATATCAAGTTCATAATATCAAATCATTTATTTTGGGAAACTATAACTTAGCACTCCCAACCGATCATAATCTTCCTGCCCGGCTGTATCCCACATCGCCAGTTCCCCCTGAAAGTTAAGAAGACGAGAAGAAATCGATATATTCCTTTATTGTATTAACGGCGTTTTTGAATAATGAATCATTAGTCAATCGAAAATGATTTTGTAAGCTTGAGAAGAAAATGTGGGCCCACCGCAAGCATATGATATAATAAGATGTGTACTAAATAACATACACTGTGTAAGCATGCCACTGCTTTATAAATAGGTGCGTGCAATTGTTGCAACATTACTCATAGAGGGTACACAATAATATAGCGATGTAGTTTTACTCAAATCTTTGATGCTTCAACTTCTACATCTTCAACATTACTTTGAAATATCGTCGGCATATGACGGACTGAAAAATGTTCTTTAAAAAATTATAGGGACTCTGGCACAAAAATGTTCTCCAAGGTATCTGGCAAATCCATCGAGAAGCACATAACTATGACACTAATCGTAATGGATAATAATTCTTTTGCGCGGCAGTATCAAACTGTGTTAATTCCACCTGGAAGAAAATAACTAATCCATTTTACTATATATATATATATATATAATTAATCAAGTATGAGCTCAAACAACACACACAAAAAAATTAAATAAATAGTGGTATAGTTTTTTTACAAACTGTATTCGTTCTCCTTCCACATCCGCAACATATGTTTCAAAAACTGTCGGCACATGAGAGAGTGGCAAAATATCTTTACAGAAAACGGATAATAGACAGGTCTTGCCACACGCCGCATCGCCCACTATAACCAGTTTCTATCGTATAGAAGCAATGACAGAACTCTACGAAAATATATTGAAAGTATTCTGTAAATGAGAAGCATTTTGTAATTGAAATGGTTTACTTTACTTTCTTATTTTATGAATGCGGGTATGTTTGTGAATAATTTACTGCGCTTTAGGGAAAATGCAACGGGGAATGCGAAAAACGAATAAACTAAAAGTATTTATAATCAATTAACTAAAATATAATTCTCATTTATGTAATTATAATAAATTAAATGAAATTTTTACAGGAAATTGAGATTAAAGTAGATAATATTAAATAATTGGACCCGGAAGTGAACGTAGTTGTTTTTGAAAATTAACAATTTCAAAAGTTTTTATAATCAAAAAGTAAGCGTTACACTGTTGGTATAATAAATATTGTGTTAAAGCAATTTACAGCTAAAATCAAAACATCTCGTTCTCTTTGTGCTGTTGTTGACCTGCAAGGAAACCCGCGTGGCTGTCTCAAAAACTTCGCGAACACCCTCCTGCATTTTGGCGGAGCATTCGAGGTATGCAAATGCATTGATAATCTCCGCCATGGTCATACCATCCTCTGTTTTGACGGGTTGTAACCTTTGCAGAGACAGTTCCTGTGAGTGACAGACAGCATTTAAGTTAAGTTTAAAAAGTTCTGAGTTTGTTCATAGCTTGCCTTGATAGTTTCCGGATCGTTGCGCAAGTCGCATTTGTTGCCAACCAAAATAATGGGAACATTGGGACAGAAATGTTTCACCTCTGGTATCCACTTGTCTTGAATATTGTCCAAAGAGTAGGGCTGATCGATCGAGAAACACATTACTATAACATCAGTATCCGGATAGCTTAGTAATCGCAATCGATCATAATCTTCCTGGCCAGCTGTGTCCCACAGCGCCAATTCCACCTGGAAAAGAGAAAAAATTCGATTTAGCCATATATTATGAATCAAGCAAGAGCCATTTTTAATGAGAGAAAAATGGGGCCAACAATGGGGCAGGCACGTGCTAAAATAAGATGAGTACTAAATAACTGCAACACATATATAAATAAGTGAACACATTTCTTGTTGAACTCTTGCAACATTGCTCACACGGCATATACAAAAATAAGGTGGTGCACCTAAATACGAACCTTTGATCCTTCTACTTCTACATCCGCAACATATGTTTCAAATACCGTCGCTACATAATCCAATGGGAAATTGTCTTGACAATAAACGGTCAATAGACAGGTCTTGCCACATGCCCCATCACCCACTACAACCAGTTTTTTGCGAATAGAAGTCATGACAGAATTCTACAAAAATATAGTGTAATCACTCCGCAAAGCCAGTAGTATATTAGAAGCAATTCAATTTAAAATGGCGTAGAAAAATGGCTTAGAATCTTTGCTGCGCGATTGTTTAATGAATGCAGAAGTATTTTGTTTATTTATGAATTCTTGATTGCCCTACAGAGAGAACGATACTGCCTATGCGTAAACCAATATGCTGCAAAATGTCTTACATTAAAAAAAAAAGAAAACACAAAAGTGTTGTATGCTTTCAATAAGTATTTTGCGAGTTATGGACATCATAGCTAATATATTAAATATTTGTAGGGTAGTAACTATTCGAATGACAGTTAAAGTAATATTTTACTCGATGGGCAACACTTTAATACAGAGTTGCTGCGGTAAGCTGGCAGCTCTGCAAACTATCGTACAAGCTTCGGCATTACGATATATATCGATGCCACAATCACCCCTGCAAGCAATGCGAAGAACAAGAAATCGGCTCTTCCTCTTTCTTTTATTTCCGCCATTGCCTGAGATAGTTGGAAAATCATGGGTGAGTTGTCAAAAAGACTGTTTTTGTGTGAAATACGCATATTGCGTCGTTCAAAATGAGTGCAAAACGATTTACAGCAAATATGTTGCAGTTAATGTAAGTGAATTTCAACTGGCCGGCATTAAAATGTCTTCAATACGCTCAACACCAAATCTTGCAAATTAAGTCTGTAATTTTTTGACTGCTTAAAATCGACAAGTACCAAGTGAATCTTTCTTTATAACAAGTCAATGATTGGTTTTACATAAAAGTTAATGTATAGCTCAATAAATTCAAGTGTTATTTGTGTAAATTTTGGAGTGCATCTGAATTTATTGTATGTGCTTCAAACTAACCTTAAAATGGCGCCGCTGAACTCGCCATTTGTTTACAATTGTGTTGATTGTTTTCTATGGGGCTGCAACAAAAGTTAACTAAAACCAAATGTTTATTTTATATTACAGGCAAGCCTAGAGGTCTGCGCACTGCCAGAAAGCATGTGAATCACCGTCGCGACCAGCGTTGGGCCGACAAGGACTACAAGAAGGCCCATTTGGGTACCAGATGGAAGGCCAATCCCTTCGGCGGTGCCTCTCACGCTAAAGGCATTGTCCTTGAGAAGGTGTAAGTGAACATTTATCAGCGATGCATACCAGAAGTGTTTTCAATTCGGTGTATATATATGTATATATATATATTATAGATCTGTTAAGCCTACAACTCTCGATGTCTCGCAGTATATTTTTGTGTTTTGTTTAGTTTTGAAAATCAAATCACAGGATTATACTGTGAGTTATCGCCAGCAACAGGGACAACCAATTTCAAATTTAGCCATGCAAAAATACATATGGATTAAGGCAAATTAAACTGAATTTTTGCATTACTCTTTTCGCAGTGGTGTTGAAGCCAAACAGCCTAACTCTGCCATCCGCAAGTGCGTGAGGGTGCAGCTGATCAAGAACGGCAAGAAGATCACAGCTTTTGTGCCCCGTGACGGTAGCTTGAACTACATTGAGGAGAACGACGAGGTGTTGGTTGCCGGTTTCGGTCGTAAGGGTCACGCCGTCGGTGATATTCCCGGTGTCCGTTTCAAGGTCGTCAAAGTTGCCAACGTATCCCTGTTGGCGCTGTACAAGGAAAAGAAGGAGCGCCCAAGATCTTAGATGACGACACATCTATAATTTTCCAGAATTAGGGTTTTAAAAAACCAAATAAAAAAACAAAAAAAAACGTAAATTTTGAAAGATTTTGTTGTAGTATTTTGGGCATTTAATGTTAATTTTATTATCAGTTTTATAATATAATATATAATATTATGTTTAAATGCCTAGGGGCCTTATAATCTAACAGTATGGATCAGATGGTCCTCGCCCTGTTCATGGATAACTGCCACCGCCGTGATTGAAATTGTTTGGTCCTGGACGACGCATCGGGCGACGGCCGCGCGAACGATTCGCGAATATGCGATTGCTGTTGGGGGAGCCACTGGGCATGTTATTGTGATCCTGCATAAGGGGATGACCACCACGCATGTTGCCCGGGCCGGCGTCGCGCTGCCAGACAATGCGTGCTGGCCTGTTAGTGTTGTTGCTGTTGCTATTGTTGCCGCGCATTATGGAGCGACCGCCGCGACGAGCGGGTACAGCACTCCGCAAGGTGCGGTAACGTGTGTTCTCCGACGGCGATGTGGCTTCCGCTTCGCGACCCTCCTCCTGTGCACACATTGAGGGGAATAAACATTTATCAAATATTGTAAAAAGTATGAAAATGTTTGTTGGGTTACCTCCACTTCAACGGCCTGTTTTTCGCCCTCTGACGACACGCCATCCGCACCTTCGTTAACCTCAGATGGGCCTTCAGCCAGATTATCCTGATTATCAGACACCACAGATTGACTGGTGCCCACATTGGGATCTAATTGAAAATGGGAACATTTTATTTTATACGTTCCCTCATTCTCCTTAAGATTATCATCTTTTTACACACTTACTTTCATTGCTAAGCTGCTGGGACGATTCCTCTGCCTGTTCAGCTGATGTCTCTTCAGCAAATGCTTCGTCTGCCTCGCTTACATTCTCCGCGCCCGTCGGCTCGCCTTCGTCCGGATTGTCTTTGGCCTCGGCAGTGTGGCTGACACTGATGCCGCTGCTAGTGCTACTGCTCTGCTCAGCTGCCTCATTTGGTTTCTGCGGTGAGCTGCCCGCGGCAGCTGTGGTGCAATTAACGCTGGTGCTGGCGCTGGTGCCGGCAACATCATCTGCTGCCGCAGCAGCCTCTGCTACAGCGGTGCCATCGACCTCAGCCTCGACGCAATTGAGTTGTTGCTGCTCACTAAAGTTGGACACTTGTGGCGAGCTCACAATCTCAACAGAGCTGCGTGAGAATTTGACGAATAAATATAATCTTGTCAAGAATCAGATCTCGTCCACTTTACTCACCTCTCAGTGCGACCTCGCTGTGCCGCAGCCGTTGATGTGGAGGGTGCCTGCTGCTTCCAGTTAGCCTCGGCCTGTGGCATTTGGAGTGTATTCGATTCGCAGCTTCCGCTGGTTATGGCCTGGCTCTGATTGTTTTCCTGTTGCGTGGACACGGTGGTGGCGGGTGAATTGGCGAGCAGTTGGCTCTCGGCCTGTGCAGGTACCTGCACCTGCTCTACGTCCACTTCGTTGTGCTCATCGGGTGCATCGTCGGCACCATCGTTATCCTCCATTTCGTTGTCCTGCTCATAGGAGTCCTCGTAGCCCTCCTCCTGCTCGGCATCGCCGCCTTCGATTGGACCCAGCACATCTTCCTCCTCATCATCATCGGAGTCAACGACCTGAATCTCATCTTCCTGGTCACGTTGTGACGACGTGGGCATCTGGTCCACATCCATCCCGGAGTCACCAATGTGACCGGCAGACAATTCCCCACCATGCATCGGTGCACGCATCCGTTTGGTCATCTTGGCTATTTTTTCGGGTACACCTTCCTCGGCATTGGTGGACGAGTCGCCTTCAACATCGCGCGGACGTTTGGAGCAGCCCGCTTGGGTGGTGGTCACGTTGCTGCTGGATGGCGTGTGGCGGCTGTGACTGCTGACCACCGTCGAGGAGCTGCTGCTGCCCGATGTGCTCGGCTGCTGCTGATTGCTGGCATCCTGCACGTTGGGCACCGTCGGCGTCGATGTTGTGGTTGTGCTGCTCGACGATGAGCCTTCGACACGTGGCGAAACAAGAGCCACCACCTGCTGCTGTGCGCCGCCCACAAATAGTTGGGAATCATTCTGCTGCGGATGCTGAACACTCTCTGCCTCCTGGGAGCTTTCTGCCGCCGCTGTTGCGCTGGCACCCATCGGCGGTATGGCGGCAACGGCGACCGCAGCGGAGCTAGTCGATGGCATATAATCGGTATGCGAGGATGTCGGCGATGAGGAGGCCATTGATTCCAAGGCGGTACTGCCAGTGGTATGCACCTGCTGCTGTGGCGGCACCAGCGCCGTATTGCCCACAGCTGAGGAACTGGTGGTGCTGCTGTTACTTGTGCTGCTGCTTCCGGCAGCTGAGGCTGCGGCTGCCGATGAAGTGGACGTCGACGTTGAAGTTGACGAGGTGGTCGCACCAGGCTGTTGACTGGTGGGCAGTATGGCCGCCGTGCGACTGTTCTGCACAGATATGGGTCGTATGCTGGCCAGGGGTGTCTCGCCGCCACGCCATGGCGTCACTGTTGCTGACTGCTGCACTGTGGCCGAACCGGACATGGGTTTCACGTTGGCTGTGCGTGGCGATGATTCCGAGATGTTGCCCTTCTCGGCCATGCCCACGGAGCTGGTGGATGGTTTGGTGGACTGTTGGTTGCCCAGTTGGCGCTGCAGCTGATTGATGCGCATGTGCAGTGATTCGTTTTCGCGCTGGAGCCGAGCATTGATGTCCTTGTTGCTGGCAATGTGCTCCTGCAGCTCCTTCTCCAGACGCTGCACGGTCTCATCGTAGCTGTTCTTGACGCCGGCGAAAGTTGACTCTTGGTTGGCCAACTCTGTTTTGGTAACGGCTAGCTCATGGAGCAGCTGTTCGATCTTTTGCTTGGACTCGCCGCTCGCCTGTTCCACGATAGAGCGTGCCTTGAGCTCGTCGTGCTCTTTTTGCAACATTTCGTACCGCTCCTTGGTGCTGCGCATCGTGTTCTTCAGCTCGTCCATTTCGGAGCGCACCGTCTCCATTTCGGCCTGGAGCGCGGTGAAATTATCCTTGTAGCGCTTGGCCAGTTTGCGCAGCATTATCTCCTTACTGTCCTTGTCCTGATTGACCTTATCCTTCGCCTCGAGCTCGTCCTGAGCCTTGAGCAGTTCCTCCTCCTTTTGCAGCAGCCGATTCTTTAGCTCCATTATGTCCTGTGTCTGCCGTGTGCTAGTTTGCTTCAGAGTAGTTGACTCGTCCATTTGCTTCTTGCGCGCCTCATCCAACATCTGTAGATTCCTATTCAACGCTGGGATCTCGTTCTCGAGGCGCGACTTTAGTGCTGTTATCTCGTCCAACACCCTCTTGTTCACCTCCTTCTCGGTTGTTAGCAGCTTTGCTAGACTCTCGCGTTCCGATTGCAGGCGCTTGAACTCCTCGGGATTCCTGTTGCTCTTCTCGACGAGAGCATTGGCCCGCTGACGCCACTTGATGGCCTCGGTGCGCAGCGAGGTGTTCTCTACATTCAGCTCCTCGATCTTTGAGGTCAACTCCCTGTTTCCACTCTGCAGAGGGAACAGATCCTTCTCTACGCTGCTGATGCGCTGCGTCAACTCTGCGACACGTTTTGTGAGCTCATTGCGCTCCTCGCGCAAAATGCGATTGCTGTCGGTGATGGCATTGAGGGTCTCGATCTTGCGAAGCACTGCCTCGTGCTTGGACGTAGAGACGACATCAGTTTCGCTCTTGGAGCGCTCCTGCTTGAGACAACCGTTCAGCTCGTCCACCTTCTTCTGCACCAATGTGTGCTCGGACACGAGACGGGAATTTTCCGCCTTCAGTATGTCCAGCTTGGCCGCATATAGATCCTTCTCCTTGCGCAAGAATTTAATAATTTTCAGCAGCTGCTCACTGCTCTTGATATCATCCATGGCTGTCATTGAGCTGCTCAGATCCATAGTGGATGTGGCCGTCTCCACCAGCGATTCGTTAAGCGACATAGTGGTCGACGATGCAGTCTGGGCGAGCGCAGCTAACTTTGTAGTCAACGCCTCAATCTGATCGTGCAGACTGGCATTGAGCCCATTCAGATCAGCGACACGCCTCTCCGATTCCTCCATCTCCTTTTGAAGCATGATCTGTGCCTCGGCGTTCGCCTTCAGCAGCTCATCGTGGGCACTTTGCAGCGATTCACGACCATTCTTTAGTTGCTTCAGTTCGTCTTGCACCTGACAAACAATATTCAATTATATTATTATATTATATTGGTTTTCATTGGAATTAAGAAAGTATATCTCAAAGCGAGTTAGGCAAAGCTCAAGAGAAAGAAAGTCGAAAACTTAAACTGACTAACTGGAAAGAAATCGAATTCTGGAATTAGGATCTTCTGTGTAGTCTTCTCAATATCCGATTTACCAAAGCTGTTTGGGAATTATTCATTCTTTTTACCCTTTCTTCATCTTATTTACCTTCCCTGCTACTAATTATTCCTCGGAATTTACTACAATATACTATAAATTAAGTCTCGTGATTTTGTAATTAATTTATAACAACTATTTTCTTGTTATGATTCGATTTTTTCTAGGTTTTCCCAAATCCTTGCAACAAAAGTTGATTAATTTTGAATTAGTTTTTTTTAAATATATATATAAATGAATGTGAATGACTTACCTTCAAGAAGTCGGTGTTAAATTTGGACAATTCTTGGATGTCGGAGGAGTGCAATACCATTTCATTGGCATACTTTACTTCGACGGCATTGAGGGATTCGGCCAGCGTGGAGTTCTGGTCGCGCAGAGTTCGAATGACACGACCCGATTCGGTCAGTTTCTCCAGCACAGTCTTGAGCTCTTCCTGTGCGATCTTCAGCTGATCCGATTGATTGGTGGACTTGCTTTGTTCGGTCACATTGCTGAGCATCACCTCAGCTTCCAGATCGGTGACGCGCGTCTTCAGCTCAGCTTCGGAGCCCTTGAGTTTCTTGATCTCCGCCTCGGCCTTGGCCACGATATCGGCGTGCATATCGTGCAAACGTTTGATTTCATTCTCTGCCGATTGGGACATCTTGTAGAATTGATCACCGTGCTTACGCACCTTGGCCAGCTCCTTGCTAAGGGATTCGATTTCGATTTTAGCCTGCTCGTAGCGCAACTCGAATTCGCGCGCCTTTTTGTTGGCCGCAGTGATTGGGTTTTCATCTTTAGACGGGGTGAGGCTCTCCTGCAGTTTCTTGCTGAGATCGTTCACTTGGCTGACCTTGGCGGCGAGCTCCTCGCGCACACCAATCAATTCCTTATGCCACTTTTCGGCATGCTGGCGCTCCTCCTCCTTCAGCTTGTTGGCCGTTTCTGTTTGACGCTTAAATTCGTTAAGCGTTTCACGGAATTTCTCCTCCTCCTCCCTGAAATGGCGACGCTGGGCGGACAACTCGCGCACAGTGTCGTCGAGTCGCTGCTCGAGGCGCAGACGTCCCTCCGTCTCCGAGCGCTCCAAATTGGCCTTAATGAACTCCAGATTGTTAAGCAACAGTGCCTGATTCTGATGCTCGCGATTGTAGCCTTCTTTTTCGGCCTGCAGACGTGCCGAGGTGTCCTTTAGCACGCGGTTCTCGTGGCGGAGAGAGTGCGCCTCCGTTTCGGATGTCACCTGTTTGTTGTGGGCCGTCATCACTTCATCCTTGAGCATGTGAATGGTCTGCTCGTGCTTAATGATCGTTTTCTCATAGTTTTTGGTGCGATCCTCAAGCGCGGCAATCTGTTGTTTATAAGCAGCGATGCTTTTTTGAAGCAGCTCAATTTGCTCCTTCTGGAATTCGTTGGCATTGAGTAGTCTGCAATTGACGGAGGTGAGCTCACGGACCTCCTTGCGCATCGTATCGAATTGCTCCTGGACGAGTGCATCATTCTTGCGCTTCTCGCTGGTGTAGTATTCATAGTTCTCTTTGAGCTCTAAATATTTCTTCGACTCACTCTCCAGCTGCTGCTCTAGGCTGCGTATGCGTCGCTCCAGCTTTGCTTCCGCTTCCAGTTTTTGGGCATTGTTTACAGCCTTCGATAGCTCCGACTTGGATTCGTCAATGAGTATGGTGGAATCATCTATGTCTACGATCTGGCAACCCAGTTTCTTTTGTGCATCAAAGTAGAGCTTCTTGTAGTGCTCACACTTGGCCATCAGAGTGGCAACTGTGTTGCTCTTCTGGATGAGATCCTCGTCCATTTCAGCGAAACGTTTTGTGGCCTTTTCCAATTTCTCCTCGTAGGCCTTCAGCTGCTGTTGATCGTTTCGCAGCTCATGGACTTCCAGTTCGTTGGTCAATTCCCGTATCATCGATAACAATTTCACATTCTGCGACTGTAATTCGGTAATCGAATCGAATGTGACAAGATCACGACTGATGAGCTCACTCGAGTTGTGTATGATGCCAGACTGGGACTCATTGCGCGGTCGATTGACGCCAGCACGCAGACAATTGACCTCGTCGAGCAGCAGGCAAACCTGACGACTCAAATCCAATTGGGATTGCTTCAGTTTATCGTTCTCCTTGACGTGGCGCGTCACATCGAATTGTGTCTCCTCCAGTTCCAGTTCGATGCTCTGTTTCTGCTCGACGACCTCATCGCGCTGACGCTGCAGTTCAGTATGTGCCTCGTTCAGTTTGATGTAGTCATCGTCCTGCTTCTTGAAGACAGGCGCACGTTCATTGATCTCCTCGACAATGGACTTGATCTGTAGTTTGAGCTGGGCATTCTCACGACTCTTTCCCTCGAGCTCTTCGGAATTCTTCGCATACAGCGAATACAGCTCAGTCAACGACATATCCGAGCGCATCAGACGATTAGCTATAGCCGCAGTTGGTGCCATTTTGCATATGGCGCTCTCTAGGCTCTGCTCCCGGGCCTCCTTCAGCAAATCGCCGGCGTGTGCAATTTCTTGCTTCAGCAGGTCAATTGTTTTATTGAGCTCAGTCAATTTATCGGCATGTGCTTCCTTGCACTGCTGGAATTCAGCCTCCAGTTCACCGTACTGGTCTGTGGTGTCGGTCAGCATACGCTTAAGATCCGAGATGCCCTTGAGCAGCTCGTTGCGCTCGGTGATATTCTGGGAATCGGCATTCTTATAGATGTCAAGAAGTTTCTGCTTGGTGTCCAGTTCTTTTTTGAGGGTGTCAACGAACTTTTCGGTTGCCGTATTGTGCTGGAACATTGATTTATTCTGGTCCTCAATCTTCTTGTTCAGATCCTCAATGCATTTTAAATATTGGGCATTCTGGCCTTGGATTATCTGCAGCTCGTCGCATTTCTCCTTAAGACGCACCTCCAGATGCATGGTGCTCATGTTGTTATCGCGACGCAAATTCTGTAGTTCGGCATTGTTGCGATTCAGATCGCTGCTGAGCAACTGTATCTCATTTTGGAGCATGGCACGCTCGCTCTCCAGTCGTCGTTCCTTTATGTCCAGCGACATCTCTTTGCTTTGCACCTCATCCAGGCGAGCTATAGCCTCGCACTTCGCTGTGATGGCGGCTCTCAGCTGCTGCTGATATGTCTGCAGATCCTGCTTAAGGCGTTCCAGCTCACCATTCTGCCGTTCGACCACTTTGAGCAGCGAGTCACGCTCATCCACAAAGGACACCTTCTCCTTGCGCAACGTGGCCGCATTTTGATCATAACTCTTGACAGATTCCAAAACTTGATCACGTTCAGCGGACACTTGATCCAACTGTGTGCGCAATTCTGTCACATTTTGCTCAAAGTTGGTGAATTTTACCTGATTATCGAGAATTTGGTTTTGCAACTCTTCATTCTTTTGTTCCGTCTCACCTTAAAGGAGCGCAATGCAAAAAAGAGGAAGACGATATAAATAATTAACAAAGAGAACGATGTAAAAATATAGTGGATCTAATATATATATATATACGGAGTCGAAGTTGCCCCACTGTTGGCAGCAACTTAACTTACTGAGACAATGAGCGGCCGCTCGCTCTTTACAATATTCTTCGAAGAAGCCGTCAATATAGAATTTCAATTTGTGCTGCAAGCCGGTTGGCAACTGCAGCAGCTCATCCGGCGCAAATATATGTGCCAGGGATTGTGGACCACTGAGATCCATGATTGGAATGCTTTTTTCCTTAATACTATTGTTCAGTTTACGTTATTTTTAATTCTTTAATGGTGAAATACTTTTTCGCAAGCGAAAAATTTCTGTATATGTGTGCAAGTGTGTACACATGACCAGTGTGTACACCTCAAGTTTAGGTAATTTTAACATTTTACTTTGTACTGTTTTTTTTATTTTGCATGTGCCGGCTTTTTCTTCGCATAAATTTGTGGTTTTAAATATGTTTACATATGTTGCACTTACTTAGGCGATTTGCTGCTGCTCGTTCCTTGCAGTATTCGTTGGAAAATTTCTCAATGTACGAAGAAAGTTTTTCTTGTATCTTGTCTGGCACTACCTCCAGCTCCTCAGGCTGTAAAACGCTCCTCAACGACTGAATGCCGCTGAAATCCATTATTTTTTTTTTTATTTGAAAAATATTTTTTAAATGTTTTTTGTTGAAAAATATTTTCTAAATGTTTTTTCTTGAAAAATATTTTTTCTTAAAAAATATTTTCTAAATGTTTTTTCTTGATAAATATTTTCTAAATGTTTTTTCTTGAAAAATATTTTTTCACTGTTTTAATTATTTCACTGCACAAAAAAACTATTTTATTTAGTCACAAAATTCAGCGCACTACTCAGCGTTCTTCACCATACAGACGTAGTGATGGAATGAAAAAAATATATTCATAGCGTTGACATATACAATTTGAAGCTATCGAGAAATCGATAAGTTTAATTTAGTGCTGCAAAACGATAGGAAATATATTTTGCAGCACTGTTTGAGCGCAAAATGTGCACACAATTTAAAAAGTCTGGACATTTAAAATTATTGCTACATAGCTGAAATATGTTTAATTTAATTATAATTGCATTTATGGGCATGTATTGTGGGTATGAATATTATGCTGCCTGTGGTTAAATACACTCCTTTGTTTTATATCGACATATTTCAAGTTATTCAAGTGCCTGCCAATCAAACCTACCGCAGCGGTTGTTTTTACAGGCGGGTATTGCACACACAACACACAACGACCTCATCACACCGGCTTTGGCTTACATAACCCAACAGCAGACAGCAATCAACATCAATGTGTGTGCTGTAGCAGCTTCATTCAACGACTACATCAGAGACAGAGAGGCTCAGTCTGGACCAACGTGTGCCGAGCTTCATCTCTGATAAGAGAAAACTGCACCTACAGCGATACTTTTGCGATCACTGAAGCTTGTACACTGAGCAAAACCACATGACCAGCAATCAACTGTCTGGCTGTGTGGCCATCACAGTTTCTTCCAGTGCAACGGGCGGCCGATCTGCTTATCAATAATTTGTATTTTGTTTCCCCTTTTGCGTTGCATATAAGCAGAGATTCGCAGGCGATAGCAACCTCAAGTGTCACACGCCCACATTTTTGGAGCAGCAGCAGCAGCAGATGAGTCGCAGCGGGCCATAGGTTGCCGTTGCCCGGACCATTAAGCTAAAACTTGTAACCCACCATCACCGAGGCACGCTTTGATCCTCATCCTCGGACCCCGACGACTTTGACTGCAACTTCAGCCCCAACTCCAGCTGAAAGGCGGTCGGCACACGCTTGTGTGGTTGTGTTTTGCTTTTTTTATTTATTTTTTTTTATTTGTTTTCGTCTTTTGCTTTTTGTTTTGGCTGTTCTGTGCTGGCCTGGCCTGGGCTGGCCAGAGCCCTGGCATAAATCGACGGACCCTGCGAGCGCCGGCGGCAATTATCGCGATATGATAAACAAATATTTTTGCATCTAACCCACGTCGCCGACTGAGAAGCAATGTTTCTGGCATTCTGGCGCTTAATTATGAACTCTGTGCTTCAATGTTTTGAGTGAGTATGCGTTTGTTTATATATATATATATATGTATATATATATATGTATTTATAAATGCCTTACGCGTGGCCGAATGCACTTTTCCCTGGTTTTGGGTTGGTTTTTGGTAAGTACCTGTGCATTGGCAGTTGATCCGATGCTGGGCTTGGCTTTTGCTCTTAGTTGCTGCAATATGCAATTTAGAAGCTTATCGCATTGCGGATACCAATCAGTCGGCGTTTTGGGCTGCATACAAAAGTGGGTGGATAAATGAAATAAAAATTAAATATGGCTCTATTTGAATATTAATATTTTCGCTTTTCCATTTTCGGAGGTTGGTTTGATTTTTGACTGGAGACCAGTGATAAGATGATAAGATTTAATAATTACTGATATAATATTAGTAAATCAAGAATGGGTAACTGAGTTAACTTAATGTCATTTGTGTTCTTTGTAAGGACTTTTATCCCATATCTGAATGTGATTAAATTTCTATGACCCTAATGGATTTAGTGTGTTTGATTATCTTTCCAAGCTTTTAAACAGCAAATTATTCAATTACCAACACATCCGTTGCCAAAGTTCTCACCTTATTAATATAACTTTGTATATACAAAAATGTGTATGATATTTTAATTTTTATTTTATATAAGCATTTTTTAATATTTTGCTTATATTACAGCTTATTCTCATGTACATCTGATTTAATATATATAATATAATAAAATGAACATTATTGGGATCTAACAAATTTAAAATAAATTATATTAATTTAAATCTCTATAAAATATATAATATATTAACATAATTATATTGTTTGGAGGTAGTTATTAGATAAATATTTGATTGTTTGATAAAATAGTATATATATATGGTATATCCTATTATGTATCCTGGTTTTTATAATATTGTCAATTGATTTTCTTTAATATTTTTTTATTTTACTCAATATTTATTTATTTTAGTTTTTATTAAATGCGTAAAACTATAATATTTAATTCCTTAATTTTCTTATAAACAGAAACAAAATATATATTTATATATAAAAAAAACAAAAAAAGATAGATCATTGGATATGTTCATATACTTATTAAAGGTAGTAGCCACAAAGGTTCCGCATTTTACAATATTTGCATATGCTGCGCTTTGTGCTTACTCATATACATAACTTAGTGTGTGTGTGTGTGTGTGTATGTAAGTCATGTATTTGGGGCTGGCACTCACACCAATACACAGGCGTTTGGGGGCCTCCACCAATTGAAACAAACCAAATGCAAAGTCGTCTCTCCCACAACACATTGAAAGACCGAGAACAGGTTTTGTTTATATTGTGAGTGTATGCGACAGCTGCCGGAGACAATGAGGAAGAGGGAGATGGATCGGGAAAGGGAGAGGGAGCTAGCTTTGCTCTCAGCTCGAGACTTTTTTATTGTAAAATACTCGGCGAGAAAGAATATTAAATAAGTTTGTTTCATTTGGATTTGAAAGAACTTGCCGCACGTTGCCTGTTGCTCTGTTGCTCTGTGGCTGAGATCGGGGCTTAGAGTTGAGCACACTTGCCCCAGAATGAGACCTGTGTTCGTTCCGCTTTGCTGGGCAGCTGACAGTGCGCTCTCTGTCTCTATCTCTCTCCCTCTCCGTATCTCTGTATCTCTCTCTCTGGGGTCGGTGCTGGTGCTCAGCTTCAAGTTGGGCCAAGACTGCGCAAAAGGTTTTGCTCGTGCGCTTTTTGGCCTTATGCATTCGACTGCGACTCGGATATCTCAGTTCAGTTGGTTGGGAGAGAGTGAGAACAGCAAGAGCAGCAACAGCAGCAGCAACAGCAGCAGCAGCAGCAGCAGCAGCACACTAAACACCGAACAGTGAAGTTTAATCCAAGTTCGCCAGTTGTTCGCCAGTTGTTAGTTGCCAGTTTGGCAGTTGTCAGTTAGTTAGCTTGCGGTTTGTCATCGGCGTGGTTCATGTGTCTCTCCTGACCGCTTTTTTTTTGGCCTAGCCAAATCTCTCATCTCCGGCAGCAGCTGCGGCTGTTGCGCGTTGCGCTTATAATCATAAATATCTACATACTAGTGCAGCGTGTGTATCTGTGTGTGTGTGTGTGTGTGTATCTGTATCTATAGCTGTTGCTATAATAGTTGTATATAGTAGGTCCGTTTTATATGCCAATGCGTTGTGTTGTACATTTTCCCAAGTGTATTGTAAACTTGTGAGCCAAAGGCAGCAGCAGCAGCAACAACAACAACAACAACAACAACGGCGACGGCAAGCCGCTCTCTGTGTTGTTTTTGTGAAATGTTGAAGCCCTTGATTTTAAGCACCAGATACGTTCATTAGTCGTCGCAAGACTTTTCGTGATTGTAAACGCGTTTCGCCAACCTTTTGATATTGGCTAACGTGGGATCGTAGAACCAATTGCCAACGGTAAAAAAAAAACAGCATTAACTATAAACAAAATTATATAATTAAATGAAAAATCCTCAAGTATAAAAATAAAGTGTATATGAATGAGCAAAAGCCTGCTTCTAATAAAAAAAAAGTGCCTAATTGTGTTAAATTGATATGTGAAAAATGTATAATTTAAGCAAAAAGTAAAATCATTGCAAAATCCAAGTGCTTAATGTGGGTTAGGGCTTAAACTAGCACAAATTAAAATACAACACACACCCGCACAACAAATAGACACAAATTCACACATGCCAGTTAAAAGACAACAGTAACAACAACAACAACAACAACAACAGCAACGAATGAACAAATTTATTGTTGGTACTCTGGGCCAAATGGTACCACGGCCAGCAGTCGCTTAGGGAAAAAAGCTAACGGAATAATGCAACATTAAGCAAAATGCTGCTGGCCCTGCTAAAGCTAAGGCAAAGCACAAACTACCACCACCAACACCACCACCTCCACCACCAACAACAACAACTAAAACAACAGAGAGAACCACAACAGCAACAACAAAAACATCAGCAACCTGCAACCATCGTCGTCGTCGTCGTCGTCATCGTCATCGTCATCGCAGTCACCGTTACCACGAAACGTAGCCGTTGCTGTAGCCGTAGCTGGTGTATAGCCGTATAAAATGGAACCCTCATATGATCACGAACATCCACATCATCTGCTAACAAATTACAAGTAATATTTACATTTTTCCCATGCAAAAAACAAAAAAAAAAAGAAAAAAAAACAACAACAACACATATTTTTTTTTTTTGCTGTTTAATTATATCCAACCGTAGCGAAGATACATATCTTTCAAGATAATAACCATAATGAAAAATGGAAAAATGCACTGGTAGTGGTGAAGAAATTCTCTAGATGTCTCGTATATGTCGCTGGCTCTCCCATATAAACATACATATATACATATATACATTTATATATATATATGTATATATATATATTAGTTTAAGCACAGACTATGTCTATTACGGGGGGCATTTCAAGACTTAGTCACACATACAAAGCTAGAGATGGAGATACGAAAAAAATCACAACACGACAGCTACAGCAACTGGAAGGGGATGTTAAAGTATATACATATATTTATTTATATATACTATACATATATATATGTATGTGTCGAGGTGCTTACGAAAGTTAGCTTAGATTTTGTTTATACTTAAAGATATCCCCCCGCATCCAGCTCCGCAATGGCAACACACATCTACTTAAAGCACTTGCACTTGTGTGCGTGTGTCCGCTTTTTCGTTTCACTGTGTGCGTTCTGTGTGAACATATAAATAGATAGTTAGAATAGAACAAGCGTCTTGGTTGGCTCTCAAAAACTCAAGCCTCGGCCGCGAACTCGGACTCGGAATTGGTCAAGTGGAAAGTAAACCAAAAGCACAACGCTTCTGAGCCGCGTGGTCAGCAAGAAAGTCGAAAAGTATGAGAAAAGAAAAATAACCCCAAAGGGCAACATCAAATATATATAAAATAAACATTGTATATAAATTGTGGAGAGGTCACCAAGCGGTTTCGCTCATTAAAATGATTTAGTTTTGATCTAAGCTCTCTGATAGCTCCGCTAGATATTTACATAGACAAACATTTAACCAACTAACCTTACGTAGCATCCGGTTACGGCTTGAATTTATATTTCTTCTATGGAATATATATATCTTATTTTCCATACATTATTATTTTTATACTATACAAAAAGGAACGAAATATTTTTTCGCAATTCTGTCACACATTTTGTCACAAATTGTGGAATTCGATGATCTTTTTTTTGCTCAGCTAGTCATCCTTCTGTGGAGGATGATAAATGCGAAGGCCACACGGTTTCGGGTTTTCTTTTGATGTTGCTCTATAAATCAATCCACCAAATACGTAGACACATCAATTTAACCAAGTTTCAATGTGGCCAACTTGAGTTGATTTGCATTTCATTTTTTATTGTGTTTCGTTCCATTTTGTGAATGGCTAAACTAGTTTAGCTCTTTAGATAATTTTTGCCATTCACTTTAATACCTAGAATCGATAAGAATTACCTTTTATTAAATTGTCATGCTTCCAGCTAACAAGATATAAATCAGCAGTCGACAAGTTAATTAAATTTTTAACTTATTATATATATATATTAAATAAACGCTTTATTTTAATTATTTGTATGACAATAAACTTCCAATAATATTTTACTCTGTGTTAACAAAGTGTTTATATGTTTATAAGATAATTAAACCGATTAAATTAAACAAATAACACTTGCTATGCATTTGTGGTTGGTGTTAACATTATTGTTTTTAATGGTATAATGATTCCGAATTAAGTAATGAAATGAGTGGATTTTATTATATGCTGAAACCTAGACCTATAGCTTAACTATATTTATGGCCAATAATATAATACAAAAACTTAGATTTTACTAATTTAGTCTCATATAATTTAAATAAAGCATATAGTATACATAAGCAGTTCAATAAGATCATTATAAACGAATTGGAAGGGAAAGCTGACAACGTTTTGTTAAATAAAACTACTTACATTTCCGAAGGCAAACTTGTTGAATAAATATTTGATACTAAAGGGTTAACCAATAATTAATTCAGATTTATATATGTATACTTAGTTATACATTGTATTATATATTTATCTGCACTAGCACAAACCCTACATGCCAAACTAAGCGAAGTAGTATTTTTTTTTTTTTTTTGTATGTGCGTGATAAAATCCATTACATTTCAGTACATTTTCTTGAAGTCTGTCTTTTTCTTGGTCTTAAAATGGCTTTTGTGTGTGAGAACTGGGTCTTGCGTTATTTCTTTGAGGACGGTTGTAAGCCTCATTAGCCGAACTCATTCGCAGCAGCGTTTCGGCCTCGGGTTTTTATTTTTTTTAATATACATTTTTTTGCTGTGCGCTCTCGTGCATTGGAATATGATCGGTCCAGCCCTGAAGAGACCGCCACCGGAGAGAAGTGCAGCGCCAAATACTTGGCTTCATTAGTTTAATTATATACGGGGAGTTGAGTGCAGGAATCTTTATGTGCTTATCCATGTATGTAAATAACACAACTATAGGCAGATCAGAGCTATCTCGGTCGTCTCTTTCTCTCTCTCTCTCTCTCTCATCCTCTTGCTCTCTATTCCTCTCTGGTGGCCTCTCATTCGACAGTCAAGAAATTGCCACAGGTAGCTGCGTTTACCTTTTCTTGTTGTGCTGTTGTTGTTGGTTCATTAAAGCAAACGCGCTAAGATGGCGGTTACCCAGGCCGGATGCTGAAGCTGTTTATGCTTATTGGTCAACAACAAACAGCATCTGCATACAAATACATTCGCACAGATACAGATAAAGATACAGATACTGAGGCACGCACATGCTTATGCATATGTATGCGTAGCGACTGCGTTGTTAAGTTATTCCAGTACATCACACCTGGGCCGCAGTCGCCTTGGCACCACAACAACAACAACAGCAACAACAATAACAACAACGGCACCAAGTCAGCCAACAGCAGAGCCAACAACACACAGCAGCCAACACTGAGGTCTTAGCCTGGCCCGTTCCGTCCCTGGGGCCAGACTGGTTTTTATGTTGTTGTTGTTGTTGTTGTTGTAGAGGCAACGTGAAATGAGTTGGAAAGAAATGTATTCGGGTTTTGGGGCGCCTGGCACCATCAGCCAATAGACTGCAAATGGAGCAAAGCAGATGCTGCATCTTATGCAGGCCACACCCACTCTCTGGGCATCGCAGAAAAACCAAAATGGCTTTTATTACCACAAGTTTACAACAACCATATTCAGCTCAATATGGCCGGCAATAACGCGAAACGTTTTAATTAATGCCACCCGAAAATGAGTAAATCCAGCTAATAAGTGAATTAAGTTAGTGGAAAGTAGATATATTTAGAATATAATTTATATATATATATTTTCGATTATTTTAAAAATGGTAACTAATGCTTATATCATATATCTACAACTAATCTAATGACACATATTAAAAAGAAAACCGCCATAATTATAATCACTCCCAATCGTGAGAGTATAAAATAAGTATAATGTATTGTTAAAAAAGTTACATACAATCTGAAACTATATTCTTATCTCTGTTGAGTCCAGATTTGTCCCAACTCAAAAAAGATGCTAAGAATGTGAAGAATATTATAAAATTAGAATTGATTTCCAAAAATTTAAGATAAACTTTAGGGATTTGACAACAGTCGCAGAGAGTGCTTCTGATTCAAGAATAGCCAAGTTAATAATTAAAAACTTTTTCACTTTTGGTAAAAGGAATAAAGCTCCATAGATTGTGTCGATTGTTACCAATTTGAAATTGACAAAGGAAAATTGTGCCGCATTTAATAGAAATAATATTGAAGCTTAAATACAATATTGTTGCAATCTAACTAAATTCTAAAGAAAAATCTATAATCATTATAAAGATAATACTTAATAATATTTACGATCTTGAATAGGTAAAACAATACTTACGTCTAGTTAGATGAGACTTGGATAGGTTTTATAGACTAATTTTTAAAAATAACCTAAACAAATGCTGAAAATTATATTTTAATTATTTAAGTCCTTGAGGAGGCTAGATGAGCAGTAAGTTAAACGGGAACTTATAAAATGAGATTTATGTATATGAAAAAATAAATATAATATATAGATGGAATAAAATGATCTAAAATGGCGAATATATGTAATATGCAGATGCAGTTAACTCTTCTGATTTCATATAACAAAGTCAAAGTAACGTTCACACGTGCCAGATATCTGACAAAATTTATGTATGTTTAGTTCCGTAGTCTAAGAATTTTCTCCAGACTTGAAAGCAAATGTTTTGGAGATATTTGGAACGTGTGAACTAAGTACTACAATTTCACATATATAAGCATGAACTTTACTTACTTTCGCTCGTTGGACAAGTTAACATAATAACTATGCAGATTTTAAACATTGCATTATCTGATAATCCAACTCATAATTAACACTGAATATTTAAAACTCGGTAGAAAAATCGACAACAAAACGATGCGGCCTTTTTTTTTATATTTAGTGTGGCAAGCAAATCCGATTCGGATGTGGATGGGGTTGAGTGTAGGGGAATGAATTGTGGCGGGGAGGAATAAGACTTAAAAGGCTGTCTTCGCGCAGCGACACATGAATCACAATATGCTAAAGGGCTGACACTCTCTCCCCCAGATCAATGCGGCTTCTGAATGAAGTTTTTCGGGCTTGTTAAGAGCCAGGGCCAAAGTTGCCTACTTTGCGGCAGCCTCAAGTTGCCAAGCTGTGAGTTAGCCAAGTTAGCAGCAGCAGCAGCAGCAGCAGCAGCAGCATGTTGCCGGCGCAGTTGAAGCCACCAGCAGAGTCGCCCCGTTGCGGTTGTCGTAAACAAAACGTTGCCACAGTCCACAAGTCCACAGTCCGCGGACGTTCAGTACTTGGACAGTAGACAGCAGACAGTGGACGGCAGACAGTGGACGACAGACAGTGGACAGGGAGACAGGGCATATAAAGGAGGCACAACGAGTGGAAAACAGACAAACAGACTGTTGTGGACAGAGGACCGCAATGTGGAATATGTGGCATTTTGCAAAGATGTTGACATTTTGCGCGCATAAAAATGCCAACTTACCGGCCACTGTATGTGTCCTATTTTAAAATCAGGGCCATGGCTAAGAGACGCTGCTCGGTCCGGTGGCTAAGCCCAAAGCCAAAGCCAAAGCTAAAGCCGCATCGTCGTGGATCGTGAGCGCGCGCTTAGGATAAAAAGCAAAGCGAACCAAAGCAAGACCCAAGTCAGAGCCCAGAGACCGGCCAGTTGGACAGCCGTACAGATCCGGACGGCATAATTTTGTGTGCCTCGGTAAAGTATTTAGCAGCAGCGGCAGCATCAGCAGCAGCAGCAGCAGCCGCAACCGAATATCAAAAACGTAACGATGTCACCAGGAACCCTCAATAAATTATCCAGTTGATGCTGTGTAGCTATAGCTGTAGCCTGGGGGCTAGGTCTGTGTTCGCTTTTTGGGCCTTAACTTTGTCGAGTTTTGTCGGCTCGAATGCTCTTTTGGCCAAAGAAAGCATGAAACTAGAGCGCCTAGTTGCGCCAAGGCAGCCTGCCCCTGCTGCTGGCATGGCCTATGGCTGCAGCTAAGCAGCTAACAATTAGGCCGAGCTCATGTTTGCTCAGTCTCTCCAAGTTGGTAGGCAAAAGAGCCAGACAGTCAGCCAGCGAAGACAATAGACCAAAAGTGTAGTGGGCAGCAATAAATTCAAACGGTAACAAATCGAGCCAGGGGCCAAAAGACACGCACACACACACACACACACACACACACACTGAGACTCAAGCGAACCGAGACAGGAGTCGGATGTTGAAAGTCGGGCGTCCAAACGTCCGGGCGTCGGGGGTTCTCCCTTAGGGAGCGAGAGTCTCAGGGCTGAAGCATTGGTAATATTTAAACTTGTCTCGTTTGGCTGCTGCGGCTGCTGCTTGAATTCCTGGAAGCCGAATTACTTTGAAATGTGTCGATATGTCGCAACTTTTAAAAGTTATGCATAAAGGTCTGGGGGCCCAGCTTCTGCTCCAGGTCCAGCTCCACAGCTCCAGCTTCAGCTTCAACTACAGCTTCTTTGCTTACCCTGCAACCTGGCGGCCTCCTTTGATAATACAATAGCTGCACGCGCCCAATTTACATTTATGTCCACTGACATTAAGGAGCGCAAACGTGGCCGGGCAGCCTTCGGGCAGCTTTTGGACCTGGTCCAGTTTCCAGCCCTTCGTTTGCCCCTTCTCTCAACGTCTTCGCCATTCTCCCTCTGCTCGTTGGTGTCTGATATGAACGCAAAGTTTAAACCTTTGTTTTCGTTTTCGCTTTTACCCTCTTTTTTTTATTCTGCGTACAAACGTGAAAATTGTCAACGTATTTAGCGGCGATTTTAAATATCATTATAAGGCCCAGCATTGCCGACATTTCTTGTACGTAATTTTTAACAGTAGCTCATAAAAACAATGAGAAACATGCCTCAGCGATTTTATCTCTAATTAGGATTTGCACAGCTTTAACAGGCAACACCTTCCAATCCACATCCAAAGAGCTTGTAAATGTTCTCTTTGATATTGAACAATTTATTTCGCATACTACACATTTTTTTGTATTATTGTCAGGATATCTTCAACGACATAATTTAAAACCATATTTTCTACTCTTTCTAAATTAAGTGCGTTAAATACACATCAGGTTAAGAAAAATATACATCCAGTATATATTAATTAGTATCAGGTTTATGATTGCCAAAAATGTATGCTATTTCTCTAGGTTTCGAATTCAATATATATTTATGGCTTATGAAAATAGAATTTAAATAGATTTATTCTCTGTGAATCCTTTAAAAATAAATATTGTTAAGTTAAAAATTATATTTAAATTATTTACAGACTAACCTTCTTTATGTTCAAATATAACAGAATAAAAAATATTTCACATCTCAATTAATAGTTAGCTAAGAAACTGACTAAGCCAGTACTCTGATTAATATAGATCTCTCTTTTGGAATGAGAGATGTATCTCAAAGGATATAAACACGAGCATATTACAAAAACGATTACTAAATAGTACAGTTTATATAGATCTAAATTTGAATGGAAACATTAATTCAGTTGATTTTTTACCCATTTTTCATGAATAATTAGTATAAAACACAGATTTAAATAGTTTTTCTTTTAAAGTGGATCAGCTCTTCCGGGTTTATACGAAATTTATCAAAAACAAAATAAATATCCTTAAAATTAATATTTTCTTCGATATAAATTCTACAACTTAATAATTTGCATTTTATGTCACTTACCATTTTAGTGCTAAGAAGTATCCACTTGTGTCTCGAACACCGGAATATAGCCACTCCACAGTTGGTAGCGATTATCCGGAGCATGTGGGCTATCTGGGATCGGATGGGCGACTGCTGCACGAGAGTCCCAGCGATAGCATCTACCATGTGAGGCAGGGCAGCGAGCACTCCTCGCCCAGTCTACACTCACCAGCCATACAGAGCGCCGGCTACGAGAATGAGCACTCCATGAACGAAGCGGCGCTCTCTGTGCACAGTCACAGCCACTCACCGATGGTGTCCAGTGCGTATAGTGTGGGCGGAGGAGGTACCTCATTGATCAGCAGCAATATACCACTCCTGGGTGGGGGAGGAGGCGGCACATCAATGCTGAATAAGTTCTTATCACATCCACATGCAAGTATGATTGTTGGTGGCCAGGATGAGTGTGGAGTGGGAGTGGGCGGCGCATCGCACTCACCCATTGAGCCATCATCGATGTGGAGCTATGACTACAAGGGTGACATATGTGCACCAAATTGTGGCTATCTGGACCGGCACAAGGCCATGCCCAGCGATTTGAAATACAGACCGGGACCAGGTAATCAGTCAGTAAAAAGTGCCAAAGAGTCGCGCATTCGCCGGCCAATGAATGCGTTCATGGTGTGGGCCAAGATCGAGCGCAAGAAGCTGGCCGACGAGAATCCTGACCTGCATAATGCCGATCTCAGCAAAATGTTGGGTAAGCTATCCAGACAGTTCCCACTTATTTTCGATAGTTCCAACTAATGTTTCTGTTTACAGGCAAAAAGTGGCGCTCCTTGACGCCGCAGGATCGACGTCCTTATGTGGAGGAGGCAGAACGTTTGCGGGTCATACACATGACTGAGCATCCGAACTACAAATACAGACCCCGTCGGCGAAAGCAATCCAAGTTGCGAACCATTTCATCACAGCCGGGCAAAGAGCCGTCGGGCGAGACGACAACGTCCCAAACCGTTGCTGCAATGGCTGCGTCCAAGACAACACCGAAGTTGTCAACGCCGCCACTGTCTGCAACTGTCACCAGTGGCAGCTACAACACGCCTACCGACGACAGCCGCAACTCGACGCCCCAAAATGTGGGCGGGTTATACGAGCAGCCGTTAAAGCCGAGCTTCTCGCCCAGCTCCGTGGACTGTTACAGCAATGCGGATAGCACGGATCAAATTGAGAGTTTGGCTGCCACTTGCAATGAATCCTCGCCGGTCCCAACAAATCCCAACTTCGACAGCTCCCTGCTGCTCAAGAAGCTGACGAAACCAGCGACGGCGGCGCAAAGCCGAGCCAGCAAGCAGCGCAGCGAGAAGCTTGCCAAGTCGGACGAGAAGACAAAATCACAGCAACAACAGCAGCAGCAACAGCAAACAAGTCTATATGCAACATATCCGCTGGCCAGCTCTGTGGCAGTTGTTGCCGCACGTGGCATGTATGTAACGTGCAACAATCGTGGTCTCCTGGATCATGGGCATTCCGTCAAGGGCACTTTCTATCCGCCCGTGTCCAGTGCCAACGATGATGATGCCACCATCTCAATGCGTAGCAGCAGCTCACTGCAACATCAGCAACAACAGCAACAGCAGCAACAGCAGCATCAGCAACATCAGCAACAACAGCAGCAACAGCAACAGCAGCAACAACAGCAACATTGCAACAGCAGCTCCAGCATGTCCACTGCGACAGTCACGTCAAGTGCAGCAGGATCCAGCTATACGGTGGCCATGGCTGAGAGCAACTGCGGCAATGATTATCTATCCAATGCGTATGGCATGCAATATGAGGATTTTCTTCGCTATCAGAGCAACGAGCATTTGGACTACGATCAGCTGAAGGAGACATCGGATAATAATGGGACACAGAAGTGTACCAAATATCCGGACACCAATCAGAATTACGATGACTACGAGGCGGAGGCCTATAATAATGCCATGTTGATAACGGCTGCACCGCCACCAACAGCACCACCCACTGGCACCACCAGTTACTACACCCAGTTGCCCTACTCAACCGGATTGGCTGCTGCCTTTCCCCTCCAGCTAGCCGTACCGTTCCAGCAGACATCAGCGCCAGGCGGTGCCTATGCACAGCCCATGCAGAGCAGCTACCTCCACTATGGCAACTACTATGAGGCCAATGGAGCGAGTGCACAGTTGCTGCCACAGCAGACAGCAACAGCAGCGGCACCATCACTACCACCACCACCACCAACTGCAGAAACAGTCATGCAGCAGCATCATCATTCCCACGCCCACGCCCATGCCCATCCGCATCCGCATCCACATCATCATCATCATCATCACTTTGCGGCAGCGGGCAATTCCGGACCGGGTATGGTTGGCGTGGGCGTTGGCGTTGGCGAAATGCTCTTCGAGCAGCAGCATCAGCAGCAGCAGCAGCGCAAGGATGATGAGATTAGCAATATTTTGGCGGGAGTACGCAAAACCTGTTACAGCAACTGACAGCAATGGCATCAATCCTTGCTGGGATTGTTACGCATATTACGCGCATTCTCTTAAAAATTTGTTATATTTGAAAATGTAGAGGTTAGTAGCGCTTTGGTTTAGGTACGATTAAGTATTGACCCTATCCCACTCCTGCTCCTCCTCCTCCTCCTCCACCATCTATTTACAAATTGTACTATATATAGAGTTTTTTATTATTATGTATATCAAATATGAAAAATGTTCAACTTAAGCTAGCTTGCATTGAAATAAAATGAAATTTGCGAATTTGCGATGATATTTAATTGTATTATTTATTTTATATATCTTAGTCAATAATCCACATCCCTAATCCAAAAGGTATTGATTTCAAAAATACGTTTAGTTCTGACAAAGTTAGGAAAGTGCAAAATTTTAAATCGTTTCCAAATGAAATTATAATATGCATTTTTGAAAACAAATCGTGATTCCAAATTGAACACAAATGTAATGCTTTTGGAAAACAGTTAGGTTTATTGTATTTATGGAAATGTGGAAAATTTCAAAATCATCTCCAGATGCAAAGGATTTCAAGAAGAGCACTAGATTCTAGCTCGATTCAAAACAATCGAATAAGATTCGTATTTAATGTTTGAGCATAATGAATACCAATGATTTTGGCCTGGTGTGTGGAAGATAAGTTTGACATTTGTGACCATATGACAAGTGACACCAGTGTCCAACCAATACACACAAGGACAGCATCTGCCAGCTGGCGACTGCGCACTGTTCCCCACTGGAGATTGGGAGATTGAAAGTGAAAAAAGAAGAAGAAAATAATTTTCTTTTCTTGCTGCTGTGCTGTGCTGGTGGGCTGAAGGATTTTCCTTACAACGTTACATAAAAATTTCAATTATTCAATATAATTTTTCTAAAATAATTCCACGTTTTTTCGGGCTGCTCGAAAAGAGATGCTGCTAAAGTTCCAGTTCTAGTTCCAGTTAAGCTAAGTGAGCAGAAATGTGCAAAGTTCTGATAAAAGCATTTGCATAGAGCGCCATTTATGTGCTGCATACACAAGAAAATTCACACACACATACAAATATCACAAGAAAATTAATTAAATTTAGTTAATTAGTCAATAATGTTGCTTATTATTAGTTTGTAAATGTGACTAATTGGAAATCAACAGCCGTAATTCGACAACATTTCAACATTTAGTAAAAATCGATAAGCTTCAGCATCTGTACAAATTCGCACTACAACTTGATAGACAAAAGGGGCCGCCGTCATCCACCCAATACCACCCATACGCATTAGCCAACCACCCACCCACCTAACAGAGCTCGCTCTCACTCGCTCACACGCTCTGTGTGTAATCGCCAACAACAACAACAACACCACCAACATGTCATTCATAACGAAATTGAAAGCAACGCCAATGCCACCAATCAGGAATATACTCAATGTGGCCATGCAAACGGCCAGACAACAAATTCCAGAGCGCAAGGATTATCAGCAACCACCCGGCACAAGTGGCAATCCCCAGCAGAATTTTGCTCACGGTCAAGGTCACGGTATGTTTCCACCAGGAGCCGATGCTGGCGCTGGCACTGGCAACGGCGATGGCACCCATCCGGCCACAGAGATGAACTCGAATCCCTTTCGAAATGCGACCAGTTGGTCCAATGAGGATGCGGCTGAGGGTGACTACAAAAACGAATACCAGAGCACATCGTTTGTGGGCAATGAATACGATGGCAGATATCAGCAAACCGATGGATTCAGGTGCGTAACACACAGTTGCACAATTTGCACCCAATGATGCAGTTGCTCATTTGTTGTATCTTCTTTCATTTTTGTAGGCAAAGCAGCATTGCCTCGGATGGCAGCTCGTTTGTGTGCGAGGGTGAGGGTGGCGGCGGCGCCTGTAAGATCGATGAGTTCCAGGCGGGATGGAATGTGACAAATGCGATTCAAGGAATGTTTATCGTATCGCTGCCATTTGCCGTCCTGCACGGAGGATACTGGGCCATTATTGCCATGGTGGGCATTGCGCACATTTGCTGCTACACGGGCAAAGTGCTGGTGCAATGCCTCTACGAACCGGACCCGGCCACTGGACAGATGGTGCGTGTACGCGATAGTTATGTGGCCATTGCCAAAGTGTGTTTCGGTCCCAAGCTGGGCGCCCGGGCCGTCAGCATTGCCCAGTTGATTGAACTGCTGATGACGTGCATCCTTTATGTGGTCGTCTGCGGGGATCTGTTGGCTGGTACATATCCGCAAGGATCGTTTGATTCTCGTTCCTGGATGCTGTTCATTGGCATCTTTTTGCTGCCCATGGGTTTCCTCAAGTCACTGAAAATGGTATCAACGCTATCCTTCTGGTGCACCATGTCACATATTGTGATAAACGCGGTGATTTTGGGCTATTGCCTGCTACAAATTGGGGATTGGGGCTGGGCGAAGGTACGCTGGAGCATTGACATGGAGAATTTTCCGATTTCGTTGGGCGTCATTGTGTTCTCGTACACATCGCAGATATTTCTGCCCACCCTCGAGGGCAACATGATTGATCGCTCCAAGTTCAACTGGATGTTGGACTGGTCTCATATAGCAGCTGCTGCATTCAAGGCCGGCTTCGGTTACATCTGTTTCCTAACCTTCCAGAACGATACGCAGCAGGTGATTACCAATAATTTGCATTCGCAGGGCTTTAAGGGCATGGTCAACTTCTTTCTGGTCATCAAGGCCATTCTTAGCTATCCATTGCCATACTATGCTGCCTGCGAGCTGCTGGAGCGTAATTTCTTTCGTGGCCCGCCAAAGACCAAGTTTCCGACCATCTGGAATCTGGATGGTGAGCTCAAAGTCTGGGGATTGGGCTTCCGCGTGGCCATTATATTATCCACAGTGCTCATGGCCATATTTATACCACACTTTTCGATACTGATGGGCTTTATTGGCAGCTTTACGGGAACTATGTTGAGTTTTATTTGGCCCTGTTATTTTCACATTAAGATCAAGGGTCATCTTCTCGATCAGAAGGAAATAGCTAAAGACTACCTCATTATAGGGCTAGGTGTGCTCTTCGGCGTTATTGGCATCTATGATTCTGGCAATGCCTTAATCAATGCTTTCGAGATCGGTCTTCCATTTTAAGCAGTATTATTACGATTGTTACAAAACAATTTATAGATTTGTTTACGAAAGCACTAATCAAACTGGGTATATATAAAAAATTATACCTAGGTATATATTTGTTGGGTTTTATGGTCTGCATTTTTGGCACTACATCCACAAGTCTTCCAAACTATATAGTTAATATTGTATTTAATGCCAGAGATGCAGTCCATGATGATATATATATGAATGAAAACGAAACAATAAACTTAGTCTATAAGAAATGAAACGCAAGTCTTCCAAAACAAGCGAACAAATGTCTTCCAAACATGAAATATGAAAATCCTAGGCTAATTTAAGTAACGAGTAATTAAAGAGATTATTGATATTTATTGTATGAGCGCATATTATATATATACACATATATATATCTATATATATATATAAATATATATAGAGGGAAAAACTTCTAAAATGAACACAATAAATCATTATACAAATTGAAATGTATGTAAATCTATTAACATATAGATAGAACTCATTGATTATTTATATACCAGCATATAGTATATATACATATAGTTGAATGCGTTTTTTTAAACGATATTAATTATACAGTTGCTGTACTTATACATACGATAATAGCCTTTAAAAACGACACTAGCATCTTTTAAAAATTCTTAATAAAAACCATCATCTCACGTTGAATAAGCGCTCGTATTCAATACTATCTTCTAAGAAATAATTAGTTGGGGTTTTTCTGTTTTTTGAAAATAATATGCATTTATTGGTTAATCTTATTATTATTGTTGGGTTTTCGTTTAGGTAAGTAGATATTGTATAAAAAATATTGTCATGGAATCTTAGGCACTATGTGATATGTGATATGAAGACAAGACACGACAAAAAGTAAAAAACGTACAAAAATACGATTTCAAAAGTTAGTTGGAGGATTTATAAAATTTATGATCGTGTGTACTTCTGGTATGTTGGAATGCACCTTGTTTAATCTTATGCACAGCACACGTTGTTGCTGGGGCAGTTATATATTCGCTCTTATAGAGACTGGAACCGGTGAACTTATCGTTGCCCAGACTGATCGACGATTGATTACTGCGACGAGCGGTCACAACTCGTTCGCGCTGGCCATGGACATTGTTGGAAGAGGAGGAGAAATCGATGCCACTCGATAAATGTTGGGTGCCACTGCCACCACGATGACGCGTCATGAGACGCTCGCTCTGAGATTGGGATTGTGATTGCGATTGGGATGGTAAATCGATGCCGCCGGACACATAGGTGCGCGTAACCGTAGACCTATCTAGATTTGATCTGTTGGCATTATGGGTGGTGTCACCCGAAATAATGCGCGACATGGATGAAGTAGATGAAGAGGTTTTCACTTGATGTTCCTTATTTTCCTTGTGGATGCTGCAACTGCGACGCTCCGTGGAATGACCTGCGCTCAAATCCGACTCCCGGTTCTGACGATGAATGCTACTGTAGCTCTGGCGATCATTCGAGTGACCAATGGTGCTCGATGGTTGCTCGTGTAGATTGAGGATACTCTTACGTTGCATTTTGCCAGTTGATGTCAGGCTACTGTTGACGGCATTCGAGTCACTTGAAATATTCTTGCGATGGAATATGGTGTTGGACACATCCGCTTCCGATGAGAACTCACTCTTTCTGTGATGGAAATGCTTGGATGAGCTCATTTGGGCAGTGGAGCTGCCTGTCACATTGCTTGAATTGGTTTGCATTGAACTGCCACCGACCACACGAGATGTTGTACTGCCTGCGGACACATTGTCAGTCAATGTACTTCCACCGACCACACGAGATGTTGTACTTCCACCGACCACACGAGATGTTGTACTGCCGGTGGACACATTGTCAGTCAATGTACTTCCACCGACCACACGAGATGTTGTACTTCCACCGACCACACGAGATGTTGAGCTGCCATTAGTGACGTGATCGGAGGTTGAAAGAGCATGAGATGTTGAACCACCGTTGACCCTGCTGGTAACTGTACTGCTTGAGACATTGTGGGATGTTAAGCCACCCGATCCCGTCACACTGTCAGTTACGGTGCCATTTTGATTTCTTCTGGTTGTGGTGGAGGATTGCAGAGCGCTACTTGCATCTGTTGAACCTCTGATTTGTTCAGTGTTTACAGCAGTCTTTTCCACTACATTTAGATTTCTTTGCAATGATGTTGATTCCTTATGTATGTTTTTAGTGTTTTCGATGTTGGTCGTCGTCGTATTTCGTGATACATTTTCAATTACATTTATCTTTGCTGGTCGTTTCACATATTCCGTTTCTGGCTCCTTTTTAGTCCGACCACCGACAACAGTCGTCACCTTTTTCGTTGAAACAATTATCAAGCCATCGACTGGGTTTTGGCTATTAGAATCCACTTGCTTAACTGCGTCCTTGCCCGACACAAAGTTCATCTGGTTTGTAGTTTTGAGAATTGAAGTATCAGTTCCCAAATTGATGGTAGAGCTATTGTGCTTGTATTTTTGTGTACGCTGTACTCTATCGACGGAAGTCTTATTCGTTGTTGTCGTGTAATCATCCTTTCTTGTCACCGTCATGGAACCTTCGAGTTTTAAATTATCCACCGGTCGCTTCGCTGGTTCTCTTCTAGCGCTTTCTATTACTGTAGTGCTGTCTGTTTCGGTTCTATCAGTTCTCTTATAAAATTCACCTTCTGGTTTTAAGTTATCCTTGGGTTTCTTTTGGATTGGACGTTCCGCTGGCTTAAATTTGGGTTTTTCGGGTGCATAGAATGGTCCTTCGGTCTTCAAGTTATCGCTTGGCTTCACCTGTTCGGGTCGTTTAACATGCTGATATTCATCCTTTCTGGTAAATGTCATTGTACCCTCGGTCTTAAGGTTGTCTTTTCTTATGACAGTCTTAACCTTTTCTGCTGGTTTAAATGATTCTTTTTCTGGAATATACATTTGGCCTTCAGGTCTTAAATTGTCAACATGTCTCTTTTGCTCTGGCCGATCTGCTGGCTGGTATTTTGGCTTTTCTGGAGTATACATAACACCTTCGAGAGGCTTAAGATTATCCTGCGGTCTCTTCTGCTTGGGTCTCTCAACTGGCTTAAAGCCTGGTTTCTCTGGAGCGTAAAACTCTCCCTCAGGTTTCAAATTATCCTCTGGCCTAACTTGAGATGGACGTTCACCTGGTCTATACTTCTGTTTTTCAGGGCTATAAAATTCACCTTCAGGTTTGAGATTATCCGTTGGCTTAACCTGTTCTGGTCGGACCACATATTGATACTCTTTCTTCTCCACAAATGTCATTTCACCTTCAGTACGCAAATTATCCTTTCTGATAATCCTTTCATTTTTCTCCGCTGGCCGGAAAACTTGCTTTTCAGGGGAAACAAACTCCCCTTCCGGTTTAAGATTGTCCACTGGCTTCTTCTGAACTGGACGCTCAGCTGGTCTAAAGCCTGGCTTATCCGGAGTGTAAAACTCTCCCTCAGGTTTCAAATTATCCTCTGGCCTAACTTGAGATGGACGTTCACCTGGTCTATACTTCTGTTTTTCAGGGCTATAGAATTCACCTTCAGGTTTGAGATTATCCGTTGGCTTAACCTGTTCTGGTCGGACCACATATTGATACTCTTTCTTCTCCACAAATGTCATTTCACCTTCAGTACGCAAGTTATCCTTTCTGATGATCCTTTCATTTTTCTCCGCTGGCCGGAAAACTTGCTTTTCAGGGGAAACAAACTCCCCTTCCGGTTTAAGATTGTCCACTGGCTTCTTCTGAACTGGACGCTCAGCTGGTCGATATCCTGGTTTATCTGGTGTGTAGAATTCACCCTCGGGCCTCAGGTTGTCTTCTGGCTTGACTTGAGATGGACGTTCACCAGGTTGATATTTCGGTTTTTCGGGACTATAGAAGTCTCCTTCTGGACGCAGATTATCTACTGGCTTCTTCTGAACTGGACGCTCTGCTGGTCTAAAGCCTGGCTTATCCGGAGTGTAAAACTCTCCCTCAGGTTTCAAATTATCCTCTGGCCTAACTTGAGATGGACGTTCACCTGGTCTATACTTCTGTTTTTCAGGGCTATAAAATTCACCTTCAGGTTTGAGATTATCCGTTGGCTTAACTTGCTCTGGTCGGACCACATACTGATACTCTTTCTTCTCCACAAATGTCATTTCACCTTCAGTACGCAAGTTATCCTTTCTGATAATCCTTTCATTTTTCTCCGCTGGCCGGAAAACTTGCTTTTCGGGTGCAACAAACTCCCCTTCTGGTTTAAGATTGTCCACTGGCTTCTTCTGAACTGGACGCTCTGCTGGTCGATATCCTGGTTTATCTGGTGTGTAGAATTCACCCTCGGGCCTCAGGTTGTCTTCTGGCTTGACTTGAGATGGACGTTCACCAGGTTGATATTTCGTTTTCTCGGGACTATAGAAGTCTCCTTCTGGACGCAGATTATCTACTGGCTTCTTCTGAACTGGACGCTCTGCTGGTCTAAAGCCTGGCTTATCTGGTGTGTAGAATTCACCCTCGGGCCTCAGGTTATCTTCTGGTCTGACTTGAGATGGACGTTCACCAGGTTGATATTTCGGTTTTTCGGGACTATAAAAGTCTCCTTCTGGACGCAGATTATCTACTGGCTTCTTCTGAACTGGACGCTCTGCTGGTCTAAAGCCTGGCTTATCCGGAGTATAGAATTCACCCTCAGGCCTCAGGTTATCTTCTGGTCTGACTTGAGATGGACGTTCACCAGGTTGATACTTCGGTTTTTCGGGACTATAAAAGTCTCCTTCTGGACGCAGATTATCTTCTGGCTTCTTCTGAACTGGACGCTCTGCTGGTCGATATCCTGGTTTATCTGGTGTGTAGAATTCACCCTCGGGTCTCAGGTTATCTTCTGGCTTGACTTGAGATGGACGTTCACCAGGTTGATATTTCGTTTTCTCGGGACTATAGAAGTCTCCTTCTGGACGCAGATTATCTACTGGCTTCTTCTGAACTGGACGCTCTGCTGGTCTAAAGCCTGGCTTATCTGGTGTGTAGAATTCACCCTCGGGCCTAAGGTTATCTTCTGGTCTGACTTGAGATGGACGTTCACCAGGTTGATATTTCGGTTTTTCGGGACTATAAAAGTCTCCTTCTGGACGCAGATTATCTACTGGCTTCTTCTGAACTGGACGCTCTGCTGGTCTAAAGCCTGGCTTATCTGGTGTGTAGAATTCACCCTCGGGCCTCAGGTTATCTTCTGGTCTGACTTGAGATGGACGTTCACCAGGTTGATATTTCGGTTTTTCGGGACTATAAAAGTCTCCTTCTGGACGCAGATTATCTACTGGCTTCTTCTGAACTGGACGCTCTGCTGGTCTAAAGCCTGGTTTATCTGGTGTGTAGAATTCACCCTCGGGCCTCAGGTTATCTTCTGGCCTGACTTGAGATGGACGTTCACCAGGTTGGTACTTCGGTTTCTCAGGACTATAGAAGTCTCCTTCAGGTTTGAGATTATCCGTTGGCTTAACTTGCTCTGGTCGAACCACATATTGATATTCTTCCTTCTCTACAAATGTCATTTCACCTTCGGTACGCAAATTATCCTTTCTGATAATCCTTTCATTTTTCTCTGCTGGCCGGAAAACTTGCTTTTCGGGTGCAACAAACTCCCCTTCAGGCTTCAAGTTGTCTACTGGCTTCTTCTGAACTGGACGCTCTGCTGGTCGATATCCTGGTTTATCTGGTGTGTAGAATTCACCCTCGGGACGCAGGTTATCTTCTGGTCTGACTTGAGATGGACGCTCACCAGGTTGATATTTCGGTTTCTCAGGGCTATAAAAGTCTCCTTCTGGACGCAGATTATCTACTGGCTTCTTCTGAACTGGACGCTCTGCTGGTCTAAAGCCTGGCTTATCCGGAGTATAGAATTCACCCTCAGGCCTCAGGTTATCTTCTGGTCTGACTTGAGATGGACGTTCACCAGGTTGATACTTCGGTTTTTCGGGACTATAAAAGTCTCCTTCTGGACGCAGATTATCTTCTGGCTTCTTCTGAACTGGACGCTCTGCTGGTCGATATCCTGGTTTATCTGGTGTGTAGAATTCACCCTCGGGCCTCAGGTTATCTTCTGGTCTGACTTGAGATGGGCGCTCACCAGGTTGATATTTCGGTTTCTCAGGGCTATAAAAGTCTCCTTCTGGACGCAGATTATCTACTGGCTTCTTCTGAACTGGACGCTCTGCTGGTCTAAAGCCTGGCTTATCTGGTGTGTAGAATTCACCCTCGGGCCTCAGGTTATCTTCTGGTCTGACTTGAGATGGACGTTCACCAGGTTGATATTTCGGTTTTTCGGGACTATAAAAGTCTCCTTCTGGACGCAGATTATCTACTGGCTTCTTCTGAACTGGACGCTCTGCTGGTCTAAAGCCTGGCTTATCCGGAGTATAGAATTCACCCTCGGGCCTCAGGTTATCTTCTGGTCTGACTTGAGATGGGCGCTCACCAGGTTGATATTTCGGTTTCTCAGGGCTATAGAATTCACCTTCAGGTTTGAGATTATCCGTTGGCTTAACCTGCTCAGGTCGAACCACATATTGATATTCTTCCTTCTCCACAAATGTCATTTCACCTTCGGTACGCAAATTATCCTTTCTGATGATCCTTTCATTTTTCTCTGCTGGCCGGAAAACTTGCTTTTCAGGTGCAACAAACTCCCCTTCAGGCTTCAAGTTGTCTACTGGCTTCTTCTGAACTGGACGCTCTGCTGGTCGATATCCTGGTTTATCTGGTGTGTAGAATTCACCCTCGGGACGCAGGTTATCTTCTGGTCTGACTTGTGATGGACGTTCACCAGGTTGATATTTCGGTTTTTCGGGACTATAAAAGTCTCCTTCTGGACGCAGATTATCTACTGGCTTCTTCTGAACTGGACGCTCTGCTGGTCTAAAGCCTGGCTTATCCGGAGTATAGAATTCACCCTCGGGCCTCAGGTTATCTTCTGGTCTGACTTGAGATGGGCGCTCACCAGGTTGATATTTCGGTTTCTCAGGGCTATAGAATTCACCTTCGGGTTTGAGATTATCTGTTGGCTTAACCTGCTCTGGTCGAACAACATATTGATATTCTTCCTTCTCCACAAATGTCATTTCACCTTCGGTACGCAAATTATCCTTTCTGATGATCCTTTCATTTTTCTCTGCTGGCCGGAAAACTTGCTTTTCGGGTGCAACAAACTCCCCTTCAGGCTTCAAGTTGTCTACTGGCTTCTTCTGAACTGGACGCTCTGCTGGTCTAAAGCCTGGCTTATCCGGAGTATAGAATTCACCCTCGGGACGCAGGTTATCTTCTGGTCTGACTTGAGATGGACGTTCACCAGGTTGATATTTCGGTTTCTCGGGAGTATAGAAGTCTCCTTCTGGACGCAGATTATCTTCTGGCTTCTTCTGAACTGGACGCTCTGCTGGTCGATATCCTGGTTTATCTGGTGTATAGAATTCACCCTCAGGCCTCAGGTTATCTTCTGGTCTGACTTGAGATGGACGTTCACCTGGTTGATACTTCGGTTTCTCAGGGCTATAGAATTCACCTTCGGGTTTGAGATTATCTGTTGGCTTAACCTGCTCTGGTCGAACAACATATTGATATTCTTCCTTCTCCACAAATGTCATTTCACCTTCGGTACGCAAATTATCCTTTCTGATGATCCTTTCATTTTTCTCTGCTGGCCGGAAAACTTGCTTTTCGGGTGCAACAAACTCCCCTTCAGGCTTCAAGTTGTCTACTGGCTTCTTCTGAACTGGACGCTCTGCTGGTCGATATCCTGGTTTATCTGGAGTGTAGAATTCACCCTCGGGACGCAGGTTATCTTCTGGTCTGACTTGAGATGGACGTTCACCAGGTTGATATTTCGGTTTTTCGGGACTATAAAAGTCTCCTTCTGGACGCAGATTATCTACTGGCTTCTTCTGAACTGGACGCTCTGCTGGTTTAAAGCCTGGCTTATCCGGAGTATAGAATTCACCCTCGGGCCTCAGGTTATCTTCTGGTCTGACTTGAGATGGGCGCTCACCAGGTTGATATTTCGGTTTCTCGGGACTATAGAAGTCTCCTTCTGGACGCAGATTATCTTCTGGCTTCTTCTGAACTGGACGCTCTGCTGGTCGATATCCTGGTTTATCTGGTGTATAGAATTCACCCTCAGGCCTCAGGTTATCTTCTGGTCTGACTTGAGATGGACGTTCACCTGGTTGATACTTCGGTTTCTCAGGGCTATAGAATTCACCTTCGGGTTTGAGATTATCCGTTGGCTTAACCTGCTCTGGTCGAACCACATATTGATATTCTTCCTTCTCCACAAATGTCATTTCACCTTCGGTACGCAAATTATCCTTTCTGATGATCCTTTCATTTTTCTCTGCTGGCCGGAAAACTTGCTTTTCGGGTGCAACAAACTCCCCTTCAGGCTTCAAGTTGTCTACTGGCTTCTTCTGAACTGGACGCTCTGCTGGTCGATATCCTGGTTTATCTGGTGTGTAGAATTCACCCTCGGGACGCAGGTTATCTTCTGGTCTGACTTGAGATGGACGTTCACCAGGTTGATATTTCGGTTTTTCGGGACTATAAAAGTCTCCTTCTGGACGCAGATTATCTACTGGCTTCTTCTGTACTGGACGCTCTGCTGGTCGATATCCTGGTTTATCTGGTGTATAGAATTCACCCTCTGGCCTCAGGTTATCTTCTGGTCTGACTTGAGATGGGCGCTCACCAGGTTGATATTTCGGTTTCTCGGGACTATAGAAGTCTCCTTCTGGACGCAAATTATCTTCTGGCTTCTTCTGAACTGGACGCTCTGCTGGTCGATATCCTGGTTTATCTGGTGTGTAGAATTCACCCTCGGGCCTCAGGTTATCTTCTGGTCTGACTTGAGATGGGCGCTCACCAGGTTGATATTTCGTTTTCTCGGGACTATAAAAGTCTCCTTCTGGACGCAAATTATCTTCTGGCTTCTTCTGAACTGGACGTTCTGCTGGTCGATATCCTGGTTTATCTGGTGTATAGAATTCACCCTCGGGCCTCAGGTTATCTTCTGGTCTGACTTGAGATGGACGTTCACCTCGTTGATACTTCGGTTTCTCAGGGCTATAGAATTCACCTTCAGGCTTGAGATTATCTGTTGGCTTAACTTGCTCTGGTCGAACCACATATTGATATTCTTCCTTCTCCACAAATGTCATTTCACCTTCGGTACGCAAATTATCCTTCCTGATGATCCTTTCATTTTTCTCTGCTGGCCGGAAAACTTGCTTTTCGGGTGCAACAAACTCCCCTTCAGGCTTCAAGTTGTCTACTGGCTTCTTCTGAACTGGACGCTCTGCTGGTCGATATCCTGGTTTATCTGGTGTATAGAATTCACCCTCGGGCCTCAGGTTATCTTCTGGTCTGACTTGAGATGGACGCTCACCAGGTTGATACCTCGGTTTTTCGGGCCTGTAGTTGTCGCCTTCTGGCCGCAGATTATCTTCTGGTTTCTTCTGAACAGGACGCTCTGCTGGCTGGAAGCCTGGCTTATCCGGAGTGTAGAATTCACCCTCGGGCCTCAGGTTATCTTCTGGTCTGACTTGGGATGGACGTTCACCAGGTTGGTACTTCTGTTTTTCAGGGCTATAGAATTCACCTTCAGGCTTGAGATTATCTGTTGGCTTAACTTGCTCTGGTCGAACAACATATTGATATTCTTCCTTCTCCACAAATGTCATTTCACCTTCGGTACGCAAGTTATCCTCTCTGATGATCCTTTCATTTTTCTCTGCCGCCCGGAAAACTTTTTTATCAGGTGCAACAAACTCCCCTTCGGGCTTCAGGTTGTCTACTGGCTTTTTTTGAACTGGACGTTCTGCTGGCCTAAAGCCTGGCTTATCTGGAGTGTAGAATTCACCTTCAGGTCTTAAGTTGTCTTCAGGACGTATTTGCGAGGGACGTTCTGCAGGACGGAATTCCTTTTTTTCGGGTCCATAAAACTCTCCTTCTGGTTTTAAATTGTCTGGATGTCGTACTTGACTTGGGCGGTCTCCAGGTAGGTATTTGGGTTTTTGGGGGCTGTAGAATTCACCCTCTGGCTTCAGATTGTCTGTGGGCTTTATATATCCAGGACGGACAACGTATTGATATTCTTCTTTTTCCACAAATGTCATTTCACCGTCCATACGCAAATTATCTGTGTGTATAATTTTTTCACGTTTTTCGCCTGGTTTGTATGGCTCTTTCTGTGGAACTAAAAAGTCCCCACCGACTGTAAGATTGTCTTCGGGTTTCTTTATAACTATGTAATCTACAAATATGTCTTCATTTTTTTTAGGAATGTTATCATCGTTCTTAGACCATGTGTTAGTCCGAATCCTTGTGTAAGATTCGTCGACGTTATCTGTGTAAACAAAACAATAAAAAGATTAGTCCAAAAGGTAAATTCAGTAGAAAAATCATTTCACAGCACTTGCCATCTATTTCAACAACAGTAGTTTCTGTGGTTTTTGTTGCGCTTGTGGAGCAATGATGACGCCTAAGAAATTAAGAATCTGTAAATCAATCCATTACGAGAATATACAAATTGACATACCCGCAAGTACATATTTCACAAATGCATCTCTCGCTGTGTTGTGTTGTTCTTTTGTTTTTATTATCGACTCCGCGCTGGAATGATATTGATAATGATAATATAATCTTTTCGGATTACATTAGTATTTAATAATAATCACTTACGGTTCTTGAATCGTCTAAGCGTTTTTTATCAGTGCGCACATTATCGATTTCATCATAAATATTCTCTGTGATATTTTTGTGTTTCGATGTTTCATTCAGATTCAATGTGATATTTTCATTGTTCTCCGAAATGGATGTATTCCTTTCAATTTCCACAAACTCATCCACATATATTGTCTTCTTGGGTGCCTCCACAATTTTCTCAATAACATCCGTGTGGACTTTCTCATCGAGAACTCGCCAGTCGTTAATGCTTGCATCGAATATCTGAGAGGAATAAAAAGAACAGTATAGTTAATTATGTTTACACACACACCCCCAAAAAATAGTGTGTAACACACACGCAATATGAGCAGCGATACACACACGCACCTTTGAAAAGGCTCAATGGTCGAACTTACCTTTGTTACTTCTGTGGTGGTCGTTATATTTGCCACATCGGTATTATCTTTCTCGATTTCCCGAGCAATGTCATTCGGCACAAAAGCTTTCGTATCTGTGTAGGATTTCTCGTCGACGACCGTCCATTTGCCGAGCTTCGTGTCATACACCTTTGTCGTGTAGGTTGTGGTTGTTGTATTGATGACATCATCGACTATTTCAGGATAGCCAACATCAGAATTGCTATCCACAATGCGCTCATCCACCACACGCCACCGATTGTTCCGTTTATCGTATATCTTCTTTTTGTATGTTATTTTTGTGGTGCCATCCGAATCTCGGCTAACGTAACGCTCAATGGTCGGTGTCTTTTTGTTTGTGGCATGTGTGCTGCTATCGCTTAACTCGCTCCAAGTCTTCGTCTTCACATCGTACACCTCCTTTTTCGATGTGGACGACGTCGACTGTTTTGTGCTGCTGCTGCTGCTGATGCGACTCTCGTTAACCTGCTGCTTGCTGCTGGCTGTTTTCGCTGTTGTTGTTGTTGTTGCCGATGACGTTGCGACGTTGTCCACATCAAAGCTAACAGCTGTTCTGTCTCGCAACGTTGATGACGTCGTCGTTGGCTTTGTTGTGGTTGCGACCGGTTCGCGCGGCGACGTCATTGTTGTTGTCATCGTTTTAGTTGATGACGAATCACCAGCAGCAGCAGAAGCAGCAGCAACAGACTTTGGCACGCTCTGAGATTCGCTGCTGCTGCTGATGATGTTTGTGTTTGTGTTTGTGCTGCGTTTGTCAATGTTGGTGTTAATGGTGCTGCTAGTGTTGAGGTTGCTGCTATCGCTGACAACCTGTTCGGCAACATCAAGCATATATTTGCTGCTCGAAACCGACGAAGATGATGTCATACCGTCTGCTCTCTCGCTTGCAATGAGCGTTTCGTTAGCGTTGCGTTGTTGCTGCTGCTGTTGCTGTTGCTGCTGCTGTTGTTGGCTGGAACTGGTTGTTGTTGACTCAAAGTAACTGGAGTTGCTCGCCTCCTGGCGGCTGCTGCTGCTCGACATTTTGGATGTCGATGCATACGTTTTGGATATGCTGCCACCGCTGGCGGACATTAAGAGGCCGCCGCTGCTGCTGCCGCCAGGAGCTACAATCTCAACCACCTCAATGGGAACAGAGAGGACCGGTTCCTTTTTCTCACTTTCGAGCAGGTCGATAGATGATATGATCTTCTCATTTGAGTAGTCTTTGGAGAACTTGCTGCTGCTGCTGCTGCTGCTGCGAAAGACTGCTTCCGACTGCTCCGACTTTGACTGAGATTTAGCTGTGTATGAGCTGGATGTGTAACTCTTTTCACCGGCTGCTGTCACCAGACTTTCCCCCTGCATCAACTGTCCCCCAATTGATGTGCTGGGCGCATCAGCAGAGGCAGACACAGTTGGCGCACCAAAAGAGACAGATTCATGCTCCATTGATGTTGAACTGGTGTTTGTCGTTAACGTTGCCAACGCATTCGGGCCAAGTTTTTTGGTTAATTTAGTCGCCGAGGCCGATGTTGATGTTGTTGTGCTCGATCTATCCGCTGGCGGCTGAGTTGGCTGCGTCTGCGACTGCGACGTAGACTGCGACGAGTGCGACACTTGTTTCTTTTTATTGCTTTTTGATACCATTTTGTTGTTGGCTCGGTTTTCACACAAATGAGGTAATCACTGAATTGAATAATATTGATATACTACTCTATTTTTTATATTAATTTTTATTTCTTTTTGTTTCGTATGCGTTTTGTATGTAATTAATCACAATTGTCGGCTGGTTTTGGCACTACATTTAACAACAATATTAGAATTATAATCTCTCTCTCTCTCTGTCTCTCTTTCTCTGTTTAGCTCTCTTGGTGTCTCTTGAATGTCGAAATACTTATTTTTAATTTATGTATGTATATATATATATATGCGAGCCACAGTTCAAGTTGAAAATGACAAAAGGTGGCGCTCACACACACACACACTTAGACAAAAACCACACAGAGTGCGACACTTGTATCGGTGAGTTGGGAGCATAAGCGTAAAAAGCTTAAGAAACACAAACACAGAGACACAGGCAGAGACAGCACAAAAAACAATTAGTTAGATAGAGAGAAGAGACTTTGTTCGCTTAGATGCTCAATTGGGCAAAGTCGTTTTTATATGTACATTTATATGTACATATTATTCGTATTCGTTGAGCGGTATTAAAAGATCCACAACCGTCGCGAAGCACAACTCAAAACGTACTGATCAACGTTGGCGCTGTCTGGAATCGCTTTCGACCGTATCTGTTGCCGCTCTGCCAACAGTCAAAAACAAAAAGCAGCGCAGCGGCAGCAGCAACGCTCGTGGGCTTTGCTCCAAAGCGTTGGAAGCTTTACACGCCTGCTTGCGTGCGTGCGAGCGAGATGGTATAATGCGGAGCTTCGACTTCGCCTTCGCAAAAGGCAAAAAGCCAGGCCAGATCGGAACAGAAGCAGCGACGCCGTCTCGCGTAGGTTGCCGTTTGAGTTATTTGTGCTGCGCCGGACTGTGTAAGTGTGTGTGTGTGTGTGTGTGTGTGTCTAGAGAGTTATAAAAAGTAACAGAAAATGTATTTGCGTAGGTAACTTTAGCTGCTGAGACACGCTCGTTTTTTGCCTGTTTTTGCCACGCAGCGAGTTCAAAATGCCAATAAAAACGATATTACAACAACAGTTTCGAAAGTAACCGCAAAATGAGACAAGCAAACAGCTGCTTGATGATCGCCAGCGGTGTTATTATTTTTTAAACGCTCCCGCTCCACATTGCTATTACTCTCTCTCACTCACTCACACGCTGCCGGCGTCCGAGGGTTTTGATCCAATCTTTAGAACGGATCAAAAATGAGCGCACTGACCAAAATTGGCTAGTTTGAAGAGACGTCGACGTCGTCGTCATCTGTCTGCCGGATGGATGCACAATTAAATATTAATACATGTAAACATATAAGTATCTATGTGTCTCATATATGACACTGAGTATTAGTCAGCTTTGCATATACTTTCCGATCGTCTGGCTTGGCGCTAGACGTGGGCGCATCCATCCGTGCTTATAATTCAGCTCAATAACAGCAGCAAAAACGGCCACAGCCTGCCAAGATTTATTTAGTATGCATGGAAAAAAAAAGAGAGAGAATTGATGCTGAATTTTGAATTTTATTGCTCAATTGATTTATAACGGCCTTAGGTGGGTGTTGCTCAGAAATTATGCTGCAACTTGTTGTGCCCATAAAAAGAGCTCTCAGTTTATTATATATATACTTATATATTCATATATATATAGCAGACAGAGCCTAGGCTTAAGCGATACGACCTCTAAAAATCTAGACAAGAAAACTAAATTCAATTGTTGCTTAATTTACAAAACGACTCTCCTCAACCTATGACGTCACCCGGCCAAGACTCATTTTCATGCGAAGCTTGCGCTAACAATAAAAACTCGTTTGCTGCGCCGAGGCAAACAAAAAAATAACCAAAACATAAAAGATATTAGCAAAATAAGCCAAAGTGAAAAAAAGAAACAAACACACAAATTTAAGTGGAAAATAAAAAAATAAAAAAAACGCATTATGGGCACACAAAAAAATACAGATTACAAATTCAAGGCACAGCTGAGGTGACCCGAATTCACCAAAGAGTGAATTAAATACTCTGTGGCATATACAAAAATGGCAACCAGTTGGAATCTGGTGCATTCGCCAATTTAGATTATTCAGAATATGTGTGCAATTAATGATCAACAACAGCTACAAAATACACAGATGATGACATCTTTTGCCATGTCACGGATTTTCCATGGAATTGAAATTGAAATACAGCAATGAAGGCAAACACGTAAATTGTGTATGTGCCACTTGCTTAAGCGCAAGCTCAATTAATTTTAATTTAATGCCAGAGGAATAAAAAATCAACTGAAAATATGTTTGACATCAAGGCAAAGGAGTCCATGTCAGACCCTTATATGGGCCGCAGCCCAAAAATTGTTGGCCTTACACTTGTCAGGCAAATGCACTTTTAGGGCACAATTCCATGCATAATTTACGGGTACTGCTCAATAAGGCCAGATTTTCTCTCCCCCGATGATGTCATCGCTGCAGTGTCCCACGTATCTGTACAATAATATTCAGAAAGTTTAAATACTTTTATAATTTACTAGGCAATTATAGCCGATATCAATTGATTGAATGAGATATAGCGACTCTTTTGGCGGATACTCAGCGCTTCGAATGCTAGGCAAATTGCTACGTGATCGTTTCAACTGTTTCAACTGTTCATATCGGCCATATGGCCAGGTCGAAATATTTTTGGTTGGTAACTTCGTGACTTCATGTAAAAACAACGCTAATTATTTTTTTTTAGCTAGCTAACTAAGGCTAATAGCTAAAAGTGGGGATGGGTTAACTATCAAATACCCTGTGCCAAACTTACTTTTATCTTTTTTTCTGGTAACTGCAGCTAATTCTATATTTACGTATATACTGAGCTCCTAATCTACCATATCTTATTTGCTAGGCAAAACAAAATACAAATTTTTAACATTTTACTTTTAGCGCCGGTAAGAGATCTTCGTCCACAAAGGAGTGTCTTATCTACCGAGAAATTCAACGCGTATAATTCATGAGATTATTTTTATACTGCGCCCATGAAAAAGGGGTAAAAAGGGTATAATGGTTTCGTGTAAATCTACGTAACAGGTAAAATTAAGCACAAATATATTATATTTATTATTGATCAGGACCAATAGCCTCATCGATTGACAATCGTATTTCAGAGACTATAAGAGTTAGAGACTTGGATTTGAAATATTTTGTATATCCGGCGCAAATCAAGTTTGCTTTATTTTATCGATAACTATCTACACATCTCGACTACCGACACATTTAGATTTTCGATAGAAATAAATGACACCATATTTAAAGATTGCTATAAGAAATAAATACACTTGCTGCGTGCTTACATTTGAGTGTTATTTAAAGGGAAATTTTTCAATAAAATTATAATATATTTAACAGCTGGATTTAGGGTATATCACAGGCGAGCTGACTCGACTACAACTCTCTTACTTACTATGAAATGATTTACTTATAGAGAACTTGCTTTGAAAAACTAGTTTGCTTTTACTACCTGGCAAATGCAAGAAAGAAAAAAAACAATACTTTAATTAATATTAATACTTGATTATATAATGTTAATTGTGGCTAAAAGCTACCCTGTATTAGCTTAAAGAGAATTCAACTGACTGATTCACTATGCAATGCCTTTGACTCAGAATATGATACAGCTTTTTGGTTTAATCAGCGGTTCTATTAATAAACTATTAATACAATTGCCAAACAACTCGCAGCTGTACAAAAATACAGCAAATTTGGCAACCACTGCTAAATAGAATAAATTTGTCTAGTCATTTTTCTGGTTGTTGTACTTGATGACTATTTTTGCAATTATCTATGATATAAACAAACGAACTGATAACAGTCACTGAAATATTTAACAGATCTTAGATATGAGGATTTGTTGTGGAATCTGAGGGAAAGAAATGTATCCGAAATAAAATAAAAATACATACAGTTACACATTCTTTTTTATTATTCATAGTCGTATTTTCTTTAAGGCTTACATATTAAAATATATGCTTAATATTAGGCTCATCTATTTATCGGATTATGTTATCGATTTACTTTTTGCATTCATCTAACGCATTCCTAAGTTTAAGGTATAAGGTTTTTATTTATATTATATTTTTACAATTTTGATAATAAATGTTATTTGTTGGTTTCTTTTTCCTCTTTTTTTGTTTGTTTTTGCCACAAAAAGCGTGTTTTGATTGATGGAACTGCAACTGCGATCTTGTGGGTTTATTGGCGTGTGTGTGTGGGTTTGTGTGTGTGTGTGTGTCTATAAACTAATTGCTCTTTATTTTTTTGCAGTTTTTGTGGGTGTGTTTGTGGTGTCGTCTATCATTTTGTTATACAACTAACGTTACTTACAGCTATTCATGTTTTTATATATTCCCTTTGCTTTTAACTTTCTTTATTTATCTCGGCTCTCTTTGCTGTCGTCTTCCATTTTTAGATATAGTATTCTTTAGTTATTGTGCCAGGCACCTACTCAAAGTCTCGCTGTCGGCGTGGGCGCCCAATCGAACTGGCTACGAATTAAATATCTCTCTATATATTCTTCTTCTTATTTAGACCTGTTTTCTTATTGACTTATGTTCTAGTTGTAGAGTTGCATGTTGCATGTTGTTTAACTGATTTTTATTTTATATACAATCTTGAAATGTTCGACAACGTGTGTATGTGGCTCTGTGGATGTATCTTTATATGCATGTGTGTGTGTGTGTGTTGGACAAACGCCCACGATCACGCCCACAACAACATGATCGAGACGCTGAGTGCTATTTCTTTTATTTTCTTCTGTTTTGTCGTCTAACGTATTTATAATTACTATTTAGCGTGCCTAGAACTAAACGTAGTTGTAGTTGTTGTTAAGCATAATAATTAGTATTTATATATTTGATTTTTTTCGTTTTTTGTTTTCTTTTTTTTTGTTAAAATGTATACACAGCTTAAAGGTAGGCAATATATAAATGTGTGTGTTTATTTGTTTAAAAAGTTTCAATTAAAAACTAATTAGGTAAAAATTTTTGCAACTTAAGACAAGGTTCTTGTTTTAGATGCGACCGACGCATCACGAAAATTTTAACAGGAGAAAGTTAGTTATAGATACAATTTAATCTTTATATATTGTTGATGTACAAATGTATGTGTGTGTGTGTGTGTGTGTGTGTATTTGTGTTTGTGTGTGTGTGTGTATTTGTGTGTGTGTATTTGTGTGTGTGTATTTGTGTGTGTGTATTTGTGTGTGTGTATTTGTGTGTGTGTATTTGTGTGTGTGTATTTGTGTGTGTGTATTTGTGTGTGTGTATTTGTGTGTGTGTATTTGTGTTTGTGTGTGTGTGTAACGTAACGCTAGTTAACTATTTATGTGTATATATAATTAAAAGCTAAACGGTAACTAAATTAATACAAACTAAGGGAATAGCTTACTTCATATTATTTGCCCATGGATATATTTCTTTCACTTTTAGCTGTTGTGTGTGTGAGGAGTGTATGTGTGGGGTGTGTGTGTGGGGTGTGTGTGTTGGCTGTGTGTGTTGGCTGTGTGTGGGGTGTGTGTGGCCCGGAAAGCTGCCCTGCTACTTATTTTGCATGTTTGTGTGGGTGGGGTGGGTACATATGTATATGTGTGTTGCGGATTGTGTGTGTGCGGGGAGCAACAATCTCCCGCCTTCCGCAATTGCAATTGCACATTGGCTCTGTATATTTACAAAAAGTTACAACAAAAATGCTAAAAATTTACTGCGCCTATGAAATAAAAAATAATAATCATCATCGTTTCCAGGCATCATGACTTCTTATTATTCCGCATGCATTGATGCCTGTTGCTGTTGTTGTTGCTGATGCTGCTGTTGGGCGGATTGCTCCTCCTGCAGGACATTTCGGCAGATCTCATACTTGATGACCTTCGCATGACCGCCGGGCATTATTTGTACCTCCAGCTGTGTGGATTGTTGTCCAGCTGCCGCCGCAGCTGCTGCTTGTTGTTGTTGTTGCTGCTGTTGCACGTCGGCCTCCTGTAAAAATTTGCAATTCAAAACTTTAGCATACTCTACCAAGAAATATCGAATTTGATTTTTCTTCTATTTCTCGCTCTGTCTTCGTATGCAATTTGTATGCAATTAATCAAAATAAATGTATAAAAACTAAACTAATATATTACGCTCAAGCAAAAATTTAAGTGGATCTATCAAAAGTGTAACTTTTTGTTTTTGTTATAGATTGAAAATATAGGAATACAAAGATTAGAACAGAAAACTTTAGAATTTGGTATAAAAAAAAAGAATACAAAAAAATTACATACAAGAGGACAAAAAAGGAGAAGAGAAGACACAGGCACAGGATACGCGCAATACACAAGAATACAAAAATAAATAATAGTAAAACATAAATAATTGCTGTATAAAACATATTTATATATATAGATATATAACTAAATACACATAACAATGAGACGTAAGTAGAATAATAGGCATTTTATATACGTAAATGACAATTAGCCATAAAATTTGGAATATTTTTTTATTTGTATACACACCTAAAACGCGCACAGTGAAGCCTTTTTTGCGTACACGCGTCTTACAACAAATTTTGTAATGTAGTATTTGATCTATTTGTTATTATTTGCTTTATTTGGATTTTATTGGTTTATCAATTTGATTTTATTTTTTCCGTTTTTTTCGAGTCTGCTACTCACACACAAACGCACACGCACACACAAACACACACACACACACACACTTATAGGACGATGAGACAATTTATTTATTGCTGCTGCTTTTATTTAAATGGCAATCCGAGTGTGTGTGTGTGTGTTTGCTGTGTGTGGCGAATGTGTGTGTGTGTGTGAGTAGCTTTCTCTAGCATTTATTTATTGTTCAGTTGATCTGATCGATCTATTTCTTTATTGTTTTATTTTAGTAAGAAGTAGTTGGTACAACAAGCTGCAAGTATTCGAAGTTAAAAAATAGTAATGCAATTATCATTTCGTGATTGTTTTTCTTTCTTTTCGTTTTTTGTTTTTTTTTTTGTTGTGATTTGTATTGGTTTACAGAGGGAGGATAATAATAAAATATCAAGCATTAAATAACGCAATACAAGATGTTGAAAACATATAAATATATATATATATATTTATATATATGTATATAATATATGTAGTTGCAGTTGCTTTAATTAATGTTAACTTATGTTTAGACTAAGTTAAACTTTAAGTTGGACAGCGTTAAGATTTCCATAGACAGAGAAGAGATTAACCCCGACAAAAATAGGCAAAAGTTCTCCTCAGCAGACCGACTTTCCGACTTTCTGAAGCATTATGTTTTTATTTTTGATGTTGATACTCGTTCAGTTAACAATTGCTTGGTTCGTTAATAGCTTAATTAAATTGCATAGCTTAGGGACTAAACTAACTGCGCTCCCACATAACATGTAAATCTAAGCCTAATCCATTTACAAACTAAGCCAGATTTCTTCTTTATCTTTATATCTTTTACTTTAACACGAATAAATGAAAGCAAAACGAAAAACAATCGAAATATCTAAATATATATATATATAAATACATATATATATTTTTATTACTATCGGATTTGGGGTTGGGTGTGTGGAAATTTGAGCTTAGGCTTAGGCTGGGCACACTTAGCATACCTGTTGCTGCGATATGGCTGGCTTCGTTTCCAAATGCTGGCGCTGATGCAGCATCAGATGATTCTTTTGGAAGAACGCCTTTCCACACTCGCAGACATGGGTGCGCACCGTGCAGCCGCCATTCGGATGCCTGCGATTGTGCTGCATGAGGCCGTGCTTCGCGGCGAATCCCTTGCCGCAGCTGGCGCAGAAATGCGATTTGGGTTTGTTGGCCGGTGAGACGGTGACGACATGTTGTTGCTGCTGCTGCTGCTGCTGGATATGCTGCAGATGATGTTGCCCGTGGAGGGGCATTGTGGGCACGGCGGTGACCACCGCTTGCGGATGCGTCGAATTGGCGGCCTGCACCAGTGTGGTCTGCGACATCACCTGACCGGTCGATGATATGATTTGCACCGGCACCGGACTCTGCCCAACCATATTCGGATTGGCCGTAACCACAGTGCCCGGATTTAAGCTGGCCGTACTCAAAAAGTGTCCAGGCAGCGCCGCAGTCAGCGCACACAAATCGGTCATCAGACTCTTGTCGCCGGTGTGCAGTCGCAAGTGCAAGGCGAGCGCCTCCCGACTGTTAAACGCGCTGCCGCATTCACTGTAAGCCATAAATAATATAAATTAGCCTTGGTATTCAAAACGAGTATTTTAGTGGATCACTCACCGGCAAACGAATTGTGGACGCGCCACGCCATTCGCATCGGTTGTGGAGACGGTGAGCAGCGTTGAATTAGCCGGATTGCTGACAACGGTGATGGTCTGCGGATGCCCCGGATGATGATGCGGCTGTTGTATCTGCTTAAATATCAATTTAATTATCAACTTGCTGCTTTGACATTTGCTTATCTGCTTATACCTGTTGATTGGCTATTATGGTGGCGCTGCTCGTATTGGGATTGACACCATTGTGCGCCGCACGCACATGCTGATGCAATTCCGCCTTGGTGAGGAAACCTTCGCCGCAGCTGACGCAGGGATGCGCCTGCTCACCGGTATGTACGCGCCTAACAAGGTAATGGTAAATGGGGTAAATTAGTTGAGGTAAATTCTCTTCCAGACGCCAAAGATCTGTCTATGTTGAAGTCGTGATTTACCTCATGTGGGAAACTAGTGTGCGCTTCTGTAGAAACTCTTTGCCGCAAACGGTGCAGGAGTGTGGTATCTTGCCGTGTATGCGTCCGTGATTAACCAATTGAAATTTTCGTGGAAACGAGGCACCGCAATCAGGACAAACAAATGGATTCAATGAACCATGAAAGCTGCAAATTTAATTAGAGAATAAATAATCTGAGTTTGCTAGAGATTTAATGATTGATTGGACTTACCGCGAGTGCATAATCAGATGATTCTCCTGTGCGAAACTCTCACCGCATTCCTCGCAGACGTAGGGACGTTCGCCGGCGTGAAATTTACTGTGCGTGACCAGATGCCGTTTGAGGGGAAAGGATCGTCCGCACTCCTGGCAAACGAACGGTCGCTCCCGGCTATGGACCCGGGAATGCGTCAACAGATGATGCTTAAGCGTGAAACTCTTCTTGCACTCCTGACACTGATATGGCCGATCCGTTGAATGCAACAGCAGATGCGTATTTAGACAGTGTTTGTGCGCAAAACTCTTACCGCAATGTGTGCAAATATGGGGTCGTTCACCTAGACAAAGAGATGGCGGAGGGTAGGAGTACGGAGGGAGGAGGAAGGAGGAGATTCGATTAGACCTGCTCGTTACATAAATGGGTATGTGCTAGGAACAAGAACAACCACCTGTGTGCACGCGTGCGTGTGTTGTCAAATGATGTTTGAGCAGAAAGGATTTGCCGCACTCGTCACAACTGTACGGGCGCTCCTTTTTGATGGTGGCGTCGGTCTAAAATTGAATATAATCCGCAAAGTTCAGAGAAGATAGACGAAGAGAGATGTAGAGAGAGAAAGAGAAATAGAGACAATTTAATTACTAATCAATTTCGTGGGCTCAGCATATCATTATGTATATTTAAGATATATATTTTGTGTATTTGAGTTTATGTGTGTAAGGTAAATGTTGGGCTTACTTCGCTGAAATGCATTGATTCCTGTAGTTCGGTCTTTGGGGACAATTCTAATGTGCCTGGCTCCAACTTTAAGTTGTGTGCGTCGCCCTGCGAGTCCTCGTTCTCTTCGAGTCCTTGTATTACTTTCTGTACTTGAACTGAAATACCAGGAAGTATGTCACCTAAGAGTGTTGTTGCACCGCCAACGGAACAATAACCAAATGGAATTCCAATACGATTGTTATCATCCAAAATAAAAAGAGAAGAAAAACACACAAGAAACAAAATCAAAATTACGAACTTAACGAAACACAAAAACTCTAATCAAAATCAAATCACATGAAAAAACCAAAAACAAAAAAAAATTAACAAAAAAGAAAAGGCTATAAAAAATGAAAAAAAATTGTATGCAAATTAAAAACGAAAAGCAAACGTAACGTAACGTAACGTAACGTAACGCAACGTAACGTAACGTAACGGGTAAGCAACGAGAACCGAATACCAGAGAGAGAGACAGAGAAAGAGAATACCAGTGCCAAGAGCAGTGTTGAGCAATTGAGGAGGATGAGGGAAAATAGGAGTAGGGGAAAGGAGTAGCAATTGAAAGGAGGAGCTGGAGAGAGGAGGAACAGGAGAAAGGAGGAGCCGGAGGAGTAGGAGAATGAGGAGCAGGAGCAGGATCAGAGGGAGGATAATCGAAACACAACACAGATTTGAGATGCTTACTTGGTGTCGCGCCTGGCCCTGAATGATGATGGTGCGCTCCGTCGCCAGCGTTGGTGATTGCTGTTGTGTGCGTCTGATGATGATGGCCGTGGCCGGCTGCAATGGCGCGCTTAATTAGTATCTCATTGCACTCCTCTTGGGTGAGATGCAGTGCACCAATTGAGCTAAAATGCGATTTGGCTGCTGCAGCGCTCGCCGCTGCTGCCGCCGCCGCCGATGTCAATACGGTTTGTCCAGTTTTAGCATCAACAATGCTGCCACCATTTGTCAATGTATGATGATGGTGATGATGGGCTGCCGCCGCTGCCGGATCACCTCCTGCTGCTGCAGCTGCAGCTGCTGCCGCTGTTGCCTGATCGACCAAAAGATCTAATTTGCGCCACAGCCGCCCGCCGCCGCCGCCATTTACATAAGATGTGATGGGTGATGGGATGGGTGATGGGATGGTGGTGAGTTGAAGTGAGGTGAGTTAAAGTTTGGGGAGTAAGAAAGTGGGTGGTGGGTGGAGATAGGTGGAGATTTGTGGTTGATGCATGACAGCAACACAAATCGAGCGACAAACAGCAACAACAGACAACACAGAGAGACAGACAGAAATATAGAGAGAGGTAGACATAGAGAAAGAGCGAGTGGAGTTTAACATTTTAGTGGATCGTTTACAGCGAGCGAGCGAGCGAGCAGACAGTAGCGAGTGGAGCGAGAGAGAGATACGGAGAGTAATAGAGAAAGGAAGAGAGAACAAACGATTAGCGAAAGAACAAAAAAAAACCCCTGCATGTTGATCGATCATCGATAACCAATAAGCGATAATCGATTACACACAACACATCAACAACGCGTGCAACACTAATTATTTGATTTCTCAAAAACAGACAAAACCACTTACAATTCTTATCGAGCGAATTTATGCTCAACACCTGCTGACCAGAGTCCTGTTTTTTGACCACCGTCGATGCGGAGCCTGTGGTAATTACTCTGTGAATGGATAGATATAGAGATAGAGATAGAAGAGAGTGAGAGTGTGAGAGAGATCATCGAAGCAGACGAGAAAAAAAAGTAGGCTTTACTTTGATTTGTAATTTTTTTTTTTTAGCTTCAGTTTATGTTTTATGTTTATTTTTTTTTATGATATTTTTTGTTGTGTATTGAAAACGCACCTTTGTGTTCCGGGCGCAAATGTGGAATCGTTTACGACGAACATGCGACGAACGACATTGCCCTTATTGCTGGAGAGTGCGCCCTTAACATCCTTTTGTACGGCCAATGATCCATCCGTGGATAACAGATAGGGCATCTAAAATGGGTGTGTACACATTGTTTTTTGTTTTTTTGTTTTTTTTTTTGTTTCTTTCAGTATTTAACTCAGGCTGGACTCGGGCACAAATACTCGGCACAAACAAACGATTGAGATGATGATGTTTTTGTTTATTTGTTTAATGGAGATGTTAATTCGATTTTGATTTCGATATCGATTGTTTACTTGATTTTCTAGTTTTTTTTGGTTTGCTTTGCTTGATTAATTGTTTGATTGTTCAATGTCTGTTATTAGTTTTATTTGATTCATTGATTGATTTGTCCCCAAAAACCGAACAGATTACAGGAAATGCAAGTGCAATGTTTAAATCAGCGTGTATTGTTCAACACTGGTCGCCGCTGCATAACACTTTTTTTGTTATAAATTTTTAATTAATCCAATATACAAATAGTTGTTGAGGTGGAAATGGGTGTTAGGGTTTGTTAAGTAATTATTAAACTAATTCTATGCTAAATGATTAGTACAAAAAAGTACAGTTGCCACTGCAATTATTGGTTGATAGTCTTTATGTATTTTAAATGTTGCGCTTTGTTGTTCTTGTTTTTTTTTTCTGTTTTGTTTTGTTTTGTCTTGTTCATATTTTGTCTTATTATCACGCTACACCTGCGCAGCAGCAGCGGTGGGGCAACGGCAACAGTTGATAAAGAATACAGATACACAGATGCCAAATGAAAGGGAAGCAGCAAGCAGCGGTGGCAGCGGCAGAGGTGACAACAGCGACAGCGGCAGCAGCAGCGGCAGAAGAGCAAGAAGAAGACGAACACACAAACACGGTGGAGGCAAAACAGAGCAAAGCGCGCGCTTTTTTTCTGAGTGTGTGTGTGCTTATGTGTGCGTATGTGTTCAATTGGACTTTTGACAGTTTGAGTTGAGCGCCAAAACGTAAGCAAAGTGTAATCAAAACACACGCACGCATCGCACGCACACCAATATGGCAAACTGGGTGTGTATGCGTTCATCGGAGCGAGAAACATAAAGAGAGAGCGAGCGAGAGCGTCGTTTTCCTTCTTTTAGGTGTGCGTGCGTTGGGCGTGTGTTGGTATTGAATATTTAACGAACGGCGAAATGACGACTGTCGCACACATTCACACACAAAATGGTTGCCAGCAGAGCGGCGCGGCGAATTCAAACACAACGAAACTTTGTCCGCGTGTGTATGTGTATATCTCTGTATGTATGTGTGTGTGTGTGTGTGTGTGTGTGTATTCACAATCGCGCGCAAAGAGGTAGAGAGAGACAGGTAGGCAGGCAGAAACACAGCGAAATAGGGTTGCACTCTGTGCTATGCCAAAGCAAAAAAAAAAGGGACTGCCAATTGTATAACAAACTAGTCCAATACAAAAACAAACAAAATGAACAAAAAAAAAGAAAAGGCAACACAAAAAATAAAAGTATATACATGAGTAAAAACCAATATGGAATAGATATATCTAAGAATTAAATTAGGTTAATATATATGTATATGTAGATAATTGTGGTTATTTATCGATTACCATTCGATGATTGCTGTTGGCAACAATGCCAGACTATAACTTTCGTCTCCTCTCGCCACACACACAATTAATAATTGCGACAAGTAATTAAACTGTCATTACCAGGGAGTAGAAGTTGCATCAATCAGCTGCCACCGCAGCGCAGCAAAAGCAACGTGCGTATTTTTGTTTGTTTGCATACAGCAAAACAAGATACATGCATGCATACGTAAATACACAAGTAAACACATAGCATACGTCGTACGCATACTTTTTACAAATACCAAATTATGAATGTTTACGAATGAAATGGAAACGAAAAATTTTTGTATAGATGTATGGTAAAAGAATTCTAATACACTCGTCGTTCGCATTCGCATGACCAACGCAGTTACATAAAAGTATATGTAGCTGCCTGTTTTTTTCTCTTGTATTTGGGCCTTCGCGTACGTACGTAAGTATGTCTGTATGTGTATATCGTGCGACGTGTATACATACGTGTATACCTACACGCGCACAACCCTGCATGCGTATACGTATACATATATATGACCGATGCACTTATACACACAGCGTGGCAAACCAACGAGTGAGCGAGTGAACGACGTAGCTGTATCTGTACTAGAGATGGTAACGTGATATAAAGGCTTGTCACTCGTTAACCGAATTTTAGAGGGATAACTATTAATATTTAAAAGAAAATCAAAATGAAATTATATTTAAAAGTATGGTATTTTGATTGATTGGTGGATTGATTGATTGCAATGATAATATTGTTTTCGTTTCTGATCAAAAATCGCTTATAGCTGATATATAAATTTCTCTCGTGATATTTGCTTACACGACTACGTCGTGTGACCATCTCTAAGCAGTATGCTTATGTGTATGTGGCGCTGTTGTTAAGGAAACAACATAAGGCAAAGGGGAGAGCAGTAAGAAGAGGACACAACACGATTCGCTGTGGGAAAGCAACAGCAATATTATTACGTGGGTGGCGGAGGGAGAGAGGAGGGTTTGGCGCTAGCTAGCTCGTTAGGTCGATTGGTTATTTAGTAAAGCAGCTTGCACTTGCAAAAAGCACTCCCATTCGATATGTACGAAAATACAAATGAAAAAGGAATAAGAAAAAAAATATAGATGCAACCAAGGAAATTATTCTATGTATACATACAAATTGAAGATATAAAATGTTGGCTCGACTTACCGATTCCCCACTGACAGTGTAGTTAATATTTGGCGATATCTCCAAAACTGATTCTGCGGCACGGTTGCCGTTGTCTGCAAAGCCCCAAGTGTAGCCGAAGGGCGGCGGATTGCTCTGTGCAGCGCACATTATAAATGAAGCAAAAGCAGAAACAGAAAATGTGGGGTGGGGAGTTGGGGGTAGGCGAAAGAGAAAAAAAGCGCAAAATTTCCAAACGCAAATTGTAATTGCACTTTTCTGTTGCTTCTATTTGTATTATATATGTATATGTATTTATACAAAATCACGTACAAAATACTAGCCTCCTGCTGTACATCAAACGTCGCGTTTAGATGCAATTTGCAATATTTCTCTTGTTTTATTTTTCACTTTTCTTTTTTTATATTTTATCGCGACAAATATGCGACGAAAACGAGCGACGAGTGCGGCGACGAACTACACACACCGAAAAGAAAGTCAACTTGCTTCTGTGGCTAAGGCGGGCGCCATTTTTTTCCGTTCCCTCGAAAAATTCACTTCGTTGGCGTTGGCGTGCTTCTTGCTGCTGCTTTTTGCCTCAAATTCGATTCATTGATAAGCGCACTTTAGCAATTGTCTGTCTGCCTGTATGTGTGAGTAGGTGGGTGTGTGTACGCACTATTTATTCATGTACCGTACTTGCAATTAAATTTATAAACAAAATAATGCACAGTTTTTTTTACCCCCAATATATAAATTCACAGACACAGACACCACTGAAAAATTCCTTAGTGTTCGTGTTCGACTTCTGACGCCATTTTGTGTGTTCGAACAGTGTGTACACACTAATTTCCCACAACACCCAGAGTTGCATTACCACAATTATTTAAAAATCGAAAGGACGGCGTTTAAAACACGCATTTTAGGTCCTTGCCATGCTGTCCTTTCAGCGGGCAGTATTATTATTAATCAAAGAATGTTACAACGATTTCGATTATTAAGGTAAATTAATCGATAGTTTGTTGGTAACCTATCGATAGGTATTGTACTGCGGTGTGTTTTCATAACACATTTTGCTTTTGGTAAAATTTTGAATAGATTTGAAAATGTCCTTGTCACCGGCAAGTGGCATTGGTCGCTTCTACAAGCACTCGGCAAAAATAATACGCTTTGTGCGTCTCGGCTGCGCAAATCGGCCATTCTATCACATTGTCGTTATGGAGGTGAGTCTTTGATTGGAATCTCCTGAAAAAAGTATAATTAATCAATTCATAATTTACAGCGTCGCAAAAACCAACATCAGCCTGTCATCGAACAAGTTGGCTCCTATGATCCCATGCCGAACGAGTCCAACGAACGACTGGTGGCTCTCAACACGGAACGCATTCGCTTCTGGCTGGGCAAAGGCGCCCACATGTCAGAGCCGGCTGCAGAGCTTTTGGGCATCTCCGGTCTACTCCCGGTACATCCCCGAACATATATGACTGCCTGGCGGAATCGGAGAGCATCTGCAGAGGCAGCAGCAGAGACTGACTCCGCCAAAGCAGACACGGCCTAGATTTGCAATTATTATAATAAAAGTACTCAATAAATAGTTGTTGATTTTTACAAAAATTTATATTTAACAAGCCGAGAATTCCACAAAAACACCTAGTGTACGTATAATAATCATTATTAAATGAGGCGAAGGGGGTTACGAGAACCATGTGGCATAAGCCCTATAACAACAATAATCGAGTACAAATTTAAAATGAAGAGACAATCCGTGATACAAGCGAGTTGACATTCGGTCCTCCTTTACCAGAGGAAGCTAAAAAATGCTCAAGGAAGAAGGAAGAACTGAGTGAGAATTGTCTAACAGCATCTTCATTTTAATCGTTCTTCAACACGCTGCCGGCCTTCCTCATACCATCATCGATGATCTTGTCAACAGCTGCAAAGGGAAATGTAGTTTTTCAGCATTGATATCTACAAATGAAATAAAAATTACTTACAAGCATGATGCTTAAGGAAATAAGGTCGCAGCAGCTTATTGTAGATGATCACCGAGCCATTGTTCTCAATTGGCAGCATGCACCAAATCAGGAAGCCACACTGATGATTAAGAAAATAATAGCATATTAAATAAACTATTTAATTTAAAAATTAAAAAATTGCTAGTCACCTTTAAGAGCCAGTAGAAGGGTATTATGTGGGTTAGCACATGCGAAAAGAACTCGATAACCGTGAAGATGCCGAAGGTGACCCAGTAGGTCAGCCATTTGGTGTCATCCAACTTGGTGCTGGTCTCAATGGCATGAATCGAGACATACGCCGGATAAAGTACGCCAATAATGTTGCACAATAACTGAGCGCCATAACCAAATATCAGATAGAGTCCACAACATGCAACAGCGCCTAAAGAAATTAAAAAAAATAATAATGGTATTAAATATTTATTATTAGTAATTACTCGATAATGGCTATTTTATTTTTAATCTGACCATATCGCACAAGGGGATTCTCTTGGAAAATTTGAATTAATTTTTCTTCCAATGCCTCGAATGCCATGATCTCTGATAACTGAATGCAGATGTTGCACTTAGTTTAATTGAAAGACGATTGCCCTTTTTTGCAGCCCGTGTGGCTATTATTAACCTTTTAGCTCTTGTCATAAGTTGATTTTTGGCCACGCGCATTTCGCCCATAAATTACGAACTCTTCTCTACGTCTACCGCAGATCACAGATTGCCCAGCTGGCCAGTGTTGCTTTGCTTGGCGACGCATAACTAATGCTCTCCTTTGCATATTTTATCAGACTGAATTATCGTTAGTGACGTCACAGACTCGACTAATTAATTTTGCGCTCTTTAACAAACCTTACCAATGGGCGGATGGATGTGAAGGTGCCGACAGATAACAAACAAGCGCTGCTGATTCACACACATGTACAACACAAACACACACGCACACTCACCTGAGCCTATGTAGACAAGAGGAACTCTAACATTACGACGTGCCGCCTGCCTTTGTCTAATTTCCATCATGTAATCCCAGAGCCACATTAATATTGCGTTTTACAACATAAACCTAGCATGCTTAAAAACACACACACATGTATATTTATATTTATGTGTGCAAAACTGACTCGACCTTTTTATTGCACACGTATGCTAAAATAAATCGCCACGAAAGCACACTCGAAGTTGAGCTTAACCTTTGAACTAATTAATTATTTAATTATGTGTCTTTTAATAATATAATTTTGGGAACAGGTTTTGCTACAACAGAAATTACGCTACTACTCGCGAGAAATGCGTTGTGTGAAGTAAACAAAAAAAAAAACAAAATGAAAAAAAAACTGCACAAGTTTATGGAAAAATGTATGGAAAAAATACATAGAGACTTTGGCTTCGTGTGTGTGTGAGAATCTGTGTGCGATGTAAAAAGTATGCAATTAATAGTAATAAAAGTTGTCAATCTGCCATTCTCGCATTGAGATCAATTTTCGGCGCCCGCGTCTAATGTTTTGTATATCTTTGCCTTGCTCTGATATTATAACAGGTTGCGATTCCTATTTATAAAAGTGCCACACAGGCCAAAAAAAAACCCCACTTAGTCACGCCGCATAACCACGTATTATTCATGGATGCGTTCTAATTGTTCAATGCAACATGTTTAGTTGAGTTTTAAACTGATAAGTCACATTTGGAGCAGGACTCACCGAAAAATATTTTAGACCTGTCGATGCCAGTGCGCTGCTCTACCGTTTCTAGGGGTTTTGTCCATGGGTTCTTTGCGTCGCGCAGCGATTTGTCTACTGTTTCCTTGTAGTTTTCAAACCATTGGGTCAAAATTGAGAATTGAGCGGCCATTATTAAATATAAATTTCTGAAAGTAACTGATTTAATGTGCTTCGCCGACTAATTTCACCAACATTCTTTCAATATTTCGATGCCAGTGTTTACTTTCGATAGAACGCACAATCGACCAACCGCCACAGCGACTCAATTTTGCGTTCGCAGCACTGCCAAGTCAAGTGACGCATGCTTAAGTTTGCAGCGCAGCACGTAACTTTTCAATAGGAAAACGTATACCCTGTAAGAATGATTCATGTGTGGTCTACATGTGCTATTTATTAGCTAACCACAATAAATAATAATAAAAACTCTAAAATACAAACAAAATAACGCATTTTATTTAATAAAAGAAGTGCACAGTTATATTTACTTACTACAGGTATACTTTTCTAACTTTGCAAAATGAGGATTTTTAGTTGGATTTGAGCACAATAAACGCAATTAGTTTCTTAATTTTTTTTGTGGATATTATAGCTTTCAAATCTTAACCATAGATTACAAAAATACACGTTAAGGCACATTTATAGGAAGCATTTGAGGAATTGGGAAATTAAAAACTGTTTGGTGATGTTTTTATTTGTTAAGAAATCTAGCATCAACTCTTTAAAGAAATTTGTACTTAAATTAAGACAAAGAAGACTAGCACACAGCAGTCAAACTGGAGTACACTGCAATCAGAAGCGAAAATTATATTTTTCCCGCACTGCGATCAGTTCGTCAAAGAACAGCAGCACCAGAGTCGAGTGCGGAGCGATTCGCAAATAGTTGGCCCAGAAACCCTTGTACATACCATAGATGCCCTCGGTGCGCAGGATCTTGACGCAACAGTCGAGGTAGCTACTGTAGTAGAGACCACGACCATTCGCATCCACGCCCTGATTGTACAGGCGCGTACTTATCACATCCGGCGGCGTGATGGCCACCGACATCAGCGAGCCCGCAATCAAACCCGAGCTGAACGAGTTGAGGGTCGGCTGCGTCACCAGATCGTATTCCACAAGCATGGTCTTTGTCTTGCCAAAGGTAGCTATCTGGGCACCGGAGCCAATAGCAGCACGTGGTAACGCTGACAGTGATCCTCGCCAGAGACCAACGATGCCACTCTTGCCATAGATCTCTCGCAGCGCACTGCTCATGGATTTGTGGGCATGCTGATGGCCAACTGCAATCTCCTTGGCCGCCTGCGACTGCAGCTGTGTCTTTATCTGAATGAGTGGAAGAGGTTATCAGTTGTCGACTGAGTAGGATTAACCCATTTCGCATGAATCGCTGCTCCTGATCTACTAGATTTAATTATGTACAAAAAACTCTTGTTCGCTTTGCACTTTAAAATGATTATGGAAAGCTATTTAAAAATATTGAATTAATTCAAAATAAATTACAAGTCTTTTAGTTACTTGTTTGCCAATGTAAAAGTTAAAATTTTAAAATTACTATTAATATACATAAAGTAATAATACATTTAAAAAAACATCTTTCAGAAATAATAATAAAAATTGTTATGCAGAAGTATTTTTTCTTAAATGACAAATAAATTACAAGTTATTACTATTTTGAAATTAATACTTTGGACAATAAAACATTTATAATGTGAATAAATCTGTAGCTAAAGCGAAATGAATACTGTAACTAAAAAACAAAAAATTCGAATTCAGTAGTCATGCTGAAAAAATTGCACATCAATTCGAGAGAGTAATTTTAAGTAAAATGGAATCATCGATATAATTAAATCTATAATGTAGTATATAGCAATTATACGTAAAAAAAAAAACACGCGCACATCGCTAGTTGATAAGGGAAAATGTAATTTGTGGTCTTATCTAAGCCCGAATGAGTACAGATCACATTTAATGTTAAGACACACAACTTTCCGCTCGACTTAGATGACATTTGAGGGAATAAGAATATAATCATAAAGAGTGATAAGTTGTCGTCTGCTTTTATATGGCATGCTTTATGTAACCGTCTCTGCACTCACCATAAAAAATGGACTAGAGAAATAGCAGCCAATAATGCCGCCGAGGGCGCCCCAGAAGAGGCCCAATCCGAAGGAGACCTCGCCATGCTTGTTGTGCATCCAACGCTTCTCCATGGCAGTTGTGTAAATGCTCAATCTGATGATGAAATGAGCGATGTTTGCATAAATAGCTTATCTTAATTGATTTACTCACCTGAAGGAGTTGATTATGAATTGAAAATAGAGGGCGGGAGCCAGGCCCTTTTGGAGACCCTTGATGCCATCATTTTTGGCCACTGTGACGAAGGCTTGCACGACTCCCTTGTAGGGCTCCACATAGGAGCCTCTGGCGGCTAGTTCTCCCTGCAGCTGGATGCGCGTCTTTATCACCTCGATGGGATTCGTGAAGAATGTGGCGCCGACGGAAGCCAGGCCGCCAAGTACAAAGTCCGAGGTGGCCATTAGTTCTTAGTTACGCTCGACTAGAAATAGCTCAGCTGGATTCTTAATTAATCGTCGGAAAGCGTTAACCTGTCATGTTAGGATTTACTTAGCGTAGATAGATGAGATTCGGTGAGGCTGGTGAAGGTGCTAACGCCTCAAAGATCTACCGGCGTTTAATCGAAGAAAAACAAAACTATATTTGATTTATTTGCCTCCATTTGGGAGTAACTGCTGCAACAGAGTTGCGGCTAGTAATAAATAATGTAATACGGTATCGATACCCAGCTGTGGGCGCTCAATAGCCTTATCGTTATGCTACAATGTTGTTAACAGTGCGCAGCCGTTACAAGTATTGTGGGTCAACTGCAAAATAAGCCGTTACGACTGCAGTGTTTTATAATATTATAATATAATTGCAAATAGAGACAAGTAACGCTCTGTTCGGTGAGTAGCAATGCATGAGTAATTCCTTAATGCCATTCGATGTATCGATAAGCATTAAGAAGTGCAGCAGCCCTGGCTAGCCTTGGTAGTTGTCAGCCCTGGCCCAGATGCAAAACAACAAAAAGTTCGTCGAATGTAGTTTTAAGCCTTTATTACAATAAACGTTAACGAACAAATGAACGTGCATGTCTCTATTTCTAATCGCGCACTTATAGCACACACGCAGGACGTGTCTAATACGCCAAAACCAACACAATGAGCAAGTACACGCTTTGCTCGCTGCTCAAATTGACGCTTGCAATTGCGTTCTATGCGCCAACTGCAATTGTTTGCTACAAAACGGTGCGTTTGCAGGACAATCTCTGCTCGGACAAGCTCTTCTATACGCTGGCCAAACCGTTCCGTGGCGATCCTACGCTTCGGCTAACCGAAGATCACGATTCCGGAGCGATCATCACCCAATCGTGGAATGTGACGCTGCCCAGCGTTGGTGGCGGTGGTCATTCGTCGAATAAAATCAAATACGACTGCCAGTTCCGGGTGCAGACCAATGATCGCCCACCCCGTGGCATTTATACGATCATCACACGGCTGAAGTTTCGCCGCGATCCAGTGACGAAAAAATGCATTGATTACATTCAGTTCACCAATGGCAATCGTTCGCCCAGCGAACGCATTTGCAACGAAATCTCCATCGATGGTCCAGCGGGTCGGCTGATCTTCGATCAGCGGGATCGAGATGTCCATGTTAATATATTTATCGATAGGGATCGTCATATATTCGAGAGCCCACTGGAGTTGCGCATGGTGCTCACTGCCCATTCGGAGTGTCAATTTGCTGGTGACTTCTTATGCGACCCCAAGGATCACTACTCTTGCATATCGCGTCATTTTGTACGTGACAATATCACAAATTGTTTGTATCCTTGCCGGGATGAGGGCACCTGTTTCCACGATGCCATTGCACACGAGGAGATGGACACCACCAATGTGGCCTTATCGGCAATCACATCACTCATATTCACCATGGTTGGTGTGGGCTTCTGTGTTTGGATCTGCTGGAAATATTGGAAATGCATCACTGTACAGCAGCACGCCCACGAAGCATCCGCTGCTCGTTTCAATCAGCGACATGTACGGGTGAGTAAAACAAAAGTACCCATTACTTCATATATATTTATTTTATTCATATTTGTGCTTGCCTCTGTTAGTCGGACGTGCCCACGATTGAATTGCCGCCAGCGACGTCATATGATGGCGTGCTGGCACATGATTTATCGCCAGTTTCACCTGATCGTCACCATCGTCATCAACAGCAGCAGCAGCCGGGAACCCCAAAAGATTTACCACCCAGCTATGAGTCACTTTTTCCGGAGAGATAAGAGCTACATAAAATGCTCTATTCATAAAACGCTCCTCTCCTAGTGCCAGAACCGTTGAACCGTTGAACCAAAAAAAGATGTTGGCCCCAAAATGAAAACAAACAAGAAAATCAAAACTTCAAACACTTGAAAAACTCGAATTCACGTTTAAAGCAACAGTTCCATTAATAATTGTTAGAAGATTGCATTTGTTGCTAACGAAATTTGCAATTACTATTACAATATTGATATTGATAGCAGGCGAGATGATATAAATGCGATGTAAATATGCACATTTGTTATAGTGTTAGGGATGCTTTTATGTTTTCGATATTCGATTCGCTTTAGGCCAAATCTACGAATATTATTTTGTATATCTTGTAAGACTTTCGGTAAATGTGTTCAAACGCTAACAAATCAAGTACAACCAATACTACTAGAGCAGCTAAATTTGATTTCCCTTCATTTGTTTTTAACTAACAGTTTTGTAAATACGCACATCTTATTTATATATATATATATTATTATTATTATTTTATTTGTTGATATTATAATCGCGTATTATGTTTGTTTTTAAATGTAATAGCTGCCGTTCAAGAATTTGTAGTAGAAATATTTATATTTATAAACACAATCCAATCAATCTCAATTATACACTAATGAAATCTCACGCAATTAGTAATGCAAAATGTATCAATTATAAGGTAAACTACAAATAATGCTAGTTAGTGCAAATTTTGTAGATTCCAATTAAATAATTGTAATATAAGTCCAAAATATAGCGGCATTTCATCTAGTTGTACCTGTAACATACTTATCTATGTCTATATATATATATATATATATATATATATTAAACACGCTTTTGTGTAACCGAAAAAGAAAACAAACAAAAGACATTTACTACGTGTATTGTGAAAAGACAACAATTATGTTATTGCGGGCCTTGTCGTCGATTGTTTAATGCCTATCCATAAGCGAAAATGTTATTGTGTAAGCTACAGTATGTACTCGAAATGTGTAACAGCAATATGTAGAGAACTAGCGGTCAATTTGTCCCGAAACACATGCCCATATACGTATATTAACTATAAATAAAACCAAATTAATAATAAATCTAAATAATATAATCGTTTAGTGGGTGCGGGAACCGCAGCATATGGTGAGACACATCTCAACACCAAATGCTAGCAAACCGAAACAGAAAAGACGCCAAAAAAACACTTCCAGGAACAAAAAGTATATAGAGAAAGAACATATGTATATTCGAATCTCGAATCTCGAATACTCGAATCTGACACGCGCAAACATTGCAAGCAACTTAGCTGAACTTTTAGACAGAGGTCAACAAACCATTAAATAAATGATTTTTAGAAAAGTTTAAGTGTTCAATGCCAATGCGAAATGGTCAAAAATTGGCTTTGCCTTGGTAAACAAACAATATTTAATCTTTATTCACTGAGTCATCGAACACAACTAAAGTCAATGAACGATTTTTTTCAATTCCAATTTGAAATGGTCAAGTTCAGGGCTAGCTTTGAACTACCTCAATTTGAAGTACTTGGCCATAATTACCACTTGTTATAATTGTTAATCATTTTATTAATTTGATTTGAGTACTCGATTTGCTTTATCTATTATCTTTATCTAGCATAATTCAGTCACCAGATAAGAAGCAATCTTATATAAAGTATAATCGTCGTTGCTGAAACGCAATTGCCTGTTGGCGCTAAAATCAGATTAAATTCATAATACGAACAAGCTGAAACCAGTATCCAAAGTTTAAAAGTATCCGATAGCAAATGACTAACTATAAAATTTCGATTATTCGAAGTGACGCCATAAGCGTTAAAATTAATGAAATTCACGATTATTATTTTTATGGTTTTTTACCATTCTACTTAATTACCATATGCGAAATGTTTAACCACAGAAAGTGTGTATTTTAGGCAAACTTTGCGGTAATATAACACCATTGTTGAAAAATAATTATTTAATTTTTATAAAAGATATCGTAACTTAACTCGATTAAAAAAGTTATATTTTTTGTTAAATTAAATGTTTGATTGCTGTTAAATGTTTAATTTTTGTTGTTTTAAATTTGTGTTTTTCCACATAGATTAGCGATTAACTTAAAGGAATTTAAAAGGCGTTTTTTATGCCTTTTAAGTGTAAAAAACATTGGGTAAAAGTAATTCAAGCTAAATAAATTAATTTCAATCAATTTGTTATTCATATGTGAAATAACTTTATTGTTTTTGCTTATAATAAAATGCTTATGACCACGCCCTGAAAACGCCCCAATCTGAAACGCCAAAATGCTGTGAAATACTTTTTGCTGCATTTTATTTATAAACTGAATTAATAATATGTGCGAATTACAAAGAGCGACGATAAAAGCGTAAATATTGGCATAAACGATGATACCAAAACACACACACACACACATATGCAGGTATATAATTATAAATTGCATTACACATTTATGTGTGTGCGTGTGTGTGCAAGTCTGTGCATGTCGACGAACGAGACCCATTTGGATTTCGTTCTGTAGTTACCTTTTTGCGTTGCCGGCTGCGACAATTGCAGCAGTTTAATGTGGTTGATGCTGTTGGGATTTTGGCCATTTGTCTGATTTTTGGTCAGTGGCGCAATTAGCCACGTTACGCTAACTAACACAAGCATCAACAAAACGCAATTTGTTGAAATTACTTTTAGCATACACCAAAAAAATATGTAGAAACCAGTTAAAAATCTGCGATCGAAACTCTGACGTATGTGGTCGCTGTGTGTGTGTGTGTGTGCGCGTGTGTGTGTGTGATTAACTCGACGAACAGCGAAACGAAGCAAAAGTATTGGTGTCGACAAGGGGAGAGTGTGGTGTGGTCCGTGGAAACTACCCATACCCACAACAATACCAGCTCGAGACAGTTGGCTGCCCAAGTTGCTGGAGAGCTGCGCTCAGTCGACAACACAGACCCCAACCAGAAAGATCAATTTAGCGGGCTTTGCAGCGCTGCGTATCGGAGAGTGCCAGTGAACTTGAAGCTACGGCGAATCGAAACCGGGGTGGCAAACTTTACCGTAGTCGCCACTCGAACGTAATTCCCATGCAAATTGTGCGCGCGTGTCGCTGTAAATTCAATTGAAACTCAACGAATTATATTTCATAAATTCTCTTTAAAACATTTATTTCATCATTGATTATTGTGCAGTCAATTGTGCTATCGACTTTTGTTTAAAGGCAAAAATCAAATCGCGGAAGTGATAGTTTATTTTATACAAAAGTCAAAGATTTGCTTGCGCATAGCGCCTGTTTTTCAAAATTGTTTAAAAATTTATATGCAAAAGCTTTATTTGAAAATGTCGACGGAGCCGAAAATTCAGACAATGCTGCTAATTATTGCAAGTGAGTGAAAAAAAATACATATATATTCAATAATGCGGAGGTGTGTTCGAAAGTTGTTGAGTCATAAATGTATTTAATTTAAAATTTGAAATTGAAATTTTAAATAGGATTTAAAATAATAAAGATACATACTTTATAGTGAATTTAACTACACTCAGAGAAAAAATCAAACTGAATTTTAGACACCACTTTAGTCGCCATAACTCACAATATTATTCAAAAAGTGAATTTGTATAACGGAATTTTGGGAAGAATTGTACAGCGTTAAACTTTTATCTGAATTTCAAAAAAACATGTATTCTTATTTATACTTTATATATATATATATATATATATAAAAGAAGAAGTATTTCTTATTTTTTCGCATATTTAGAAATCATTTCTAATACCTAGAAATATGATATATTTTGAGGATGATTTCTATATTTTTAAAGTAGATTTTTTCTCAGAATATAGGCACATGTATCGGAATTATAAAAATTATAACATTAGTGTCGTAATTGGGAATAGTTTACGTTGAATGCGATTTATCATGTTATTGAGCAATCGTTTGTACTTGACTTAAATTATTCATATGCATGTTGCACGGGAAATTTCCGTGGTAATTCTCGTTACTCAATAGATGAAATTGCTATTTCATAAGTCGCAATTAATAATTGCTCATATCTAAACACGGTTTATTAACCAAGTTTGCTGACAGACGTGCTTGTTAGACAGGGTCAAAGCCAGTGTGTCAAAATATTAACAGTTAATACATTAAGAGCAAATATTAATAATTTGTTTAACGTGTGTTGTCACCGAATTGATAAGGAAATTGGGCTTATATTGCAAAACATCATGTTAAGCACTTTTATGGCTGATGAAATTTGAGTGTTGTTGATGTATTGATAAGGAAATTGGGCTTATATGATAAACATCTTGTCAAATAATTTAGTGGTTTGCGAAATTTGAGTGTTGTTGATGTATTGATAAGGAAATTGGGTTTATATGATAAACATCTTGTCAAACAATTTAATGGGCCATTGAGCAACTGAGAAGACAACATCTATATATCTATATCAAATTCAAAATTATCAGTGTTATCAGGTGTTATCTAACGATGTCTCTAGAGATAAGGATAAACAGCTGATAAGTGCTTATTTTTAGTTCATATTTTTTATAAATAAATTAAATAAAATTACAAACATGCGAAAGATAATTTAATCAAAATCGTTTGTTAAGTCAGAAAATTTTATATAAATATATATATTTTGGATCGGGATTGGAATAATAATATGGCTTTCCAACTGTTTATGCTAATTTCCCCACTGGCTGAAGTCTCCAAAAGGCATTGGACTCGACTTGTAATCAACAATTAAATGACGGACAAAACCGACGGCACGTGACCGACTGCTATTTTGTTGAAAAAAATTGAAAGAATCGACGAATTTTAATTACGTTCACTGACCCAAGAAAGAGAGAAAAATTGGAGAAATTCCATATATATATATATATAGAGAAAGAGAAGTTTGGCACGTGTTATTATTTAATATCTCTTGACAGATCAAACACCTGTATAGATTTTCCAGAAGTCTCAATAATTTGAACAGATGGCAACATCGCAAAATATGTGTGAATAATGTTTTTAAAAAAACAAGGTCGAAATGAGTCGAAATGTTAGCCACTAAAAGTTTGTTCAGCTTTTCTTATTTTTATCATTCTATACACTCAACCCATTATAAATAGGTTAAAAGGGAGAAATGAAATTATGGAAAAATATTGAACAGTCTAAAGAAAGTATCTCAGACCCTATAAGGTGTATACATTTTTATCAGGATCAAAACCGTAGACGATATATCCTTGTCCCTCTGTCTATTATTCCTTCTGTGTAAACATCAGAGATTATAAGAGCTGGAAAAGAGAATCTAAGTTCTCGTATAACGCACTTTGCAGGATATATTGTTGTCGAGCTCAGCTGACAATTGCAATTACTTTATTTATATTTATTTTTTTGTGTCGCAAAGTTTTATTTTATTGCTGTCGGCTACGGGACTCGGTTTTTGTCTTATCAGCTCGCATTTTGCATGTTGCATGCCAATAAAATTTGCAGAATATTTTTCCCAGTAGTGTTAACAGAATCTCGTAGCCGGACTCAGCATTATTACTTATTGGATTACTTGAAACTTGGAACAACAACTTGTCTCTGCCCGTGTCAAAGTGTAAAAATTTGAGTGCTATTTCTGCTAGGGGATTAGGATCGGCATATCGCCAAAGCTGCCATTTTCAAAGTGTAAATCGATAAAACCGCCAAAATTTGAAACATAATGTCACCAAAAAGTGTAATGTTGATAACCCCTTTCAAAGATTGGCTTATTTATTTTTTGAACACCCACATCCGGCGCCGCCAGGAAATCCGGCCCTAGAATTCTGTAATGTGGATATTTTCCCCAATTTGTAAGATATAGTCACAAAATTTTTAAAGTATACTACTACTTCTACTTTAAGAAATCGATAAATAATTAGATGGCCACTTCCAATACGACTACCTAAGCCGATACGGCTGTTTCTGTAAAGCTAAAGTCACCTAATTTATAGGGTATATTGCTAGTAACTCCCTTAAAAAAACAGAATATTTTTTATCATGCCTACTCCGGCACTTAAATTCGATAAAAGCCTATATCTATCAGTCTATATGTATCATTTATTAGCTACAGTTACCAAACTCACTTTTTCCTTTTCTACCTGTTACATTTTCTACCTGTTATAAAGTATTTCCCAGTCGGTAACGCCCGACTGCCTCGGTCTCTTTTGCTTTAATTTGTATTATTTCTTTTTATACATATTTTTGTTAATTTTTTTTGTCTGTCGTATAGCCGGCGGTACGCGTGTTTAATGGTTGTCGACAATAGGGTTCGGCTTATGTCTTATCAGCTGGGAATGTGCATTCTATAATTGGCCATGGGCGCTGCTTAATGAGCTTATGATATGGCCACATCGGGCAAACGCTTAACGTTCATCGATCTTTAGATGCCTGTAAAAAAAAAAAATATTGATTGTGTAGTGTATTTGAACTTCTAATTGTTGGAGCATATTAACTGATGAATCAATTACCATGACATTTAGTTTAGATTAAAGGATATTTTATATAAAAAAAATCACCCTTTATTCACAGCTTTATTATACTCTGTAAGCCATTATTAATGGGTACAACAGCTGGCAATAATAAAAGACTAGATTGTTTGTAGTACTTAAATGCATAATTCAAGTTACTCTTATTTGTTTAATGCAGATATCTAGATTGATTTAATAACTTGTGTACCACAAATATGAATAATAATACTAATCAAGTTGTGTTTCTTCAGGTTGGGTTAACAATGGATAAAGCTAAAGTCGAGATTTTATCTCACTGTTATTCTAAGCAAATTATATTTGTCACAATAAATTACATTTATTGTTGTTTTTAGATGCGGTTTGTAACTTGAGAGTTGTCATTTTACATGACATAATTCCCTGCCCAAGAGGTGTATGAATTATACCTAAGTAGCCCTATAAAAGTCACAATTTAGAATGGTGTGAAAATAATAAGGAAAATTGACAGCTGTTGCATTCTGAGCCTAGGTCAACAAAACTTGTCTAAATCATTCGCTGGCGTTGTGAAACTGATAAAGGCCAAAAAACAATAATATTAGAATGAAGAGAACATATACGGGAAGTTACTAAATGTCGAAATTACTGAATTTTCAGCCAGTGGGCGATAGATAATTATATTTACTATATTTGGCGCTGACACACGCGCTTTTGATTTGTAGACTGATAAACAGTGAAATGGCAAAATCGTCGAATCGTTCGGGCAGCAACATAGATTAAAAATAAACCAAACGATAAATGTGCTCAAATAATAATAGCAATTTTTTTTACCCTTAACTACAAGTTTATAATGGAAGTTGAACTTGGTCTGGTCGACTTAAGTGTTTTACTGCTTAGACGATGGTTCCATTTGGCATGTGTTATAATTAGACATAGACCAGTCGACGCCAGTTGTTATCAAAAATCTATTTAAGAAATTGCGCCTTTTCGTATTGTTATCGTGTCCATAACGAATTGGTTAAATACTCATATTATCGCTTCAATGCGATAAATCTACAACTGTTGCGATCATAAAAACCCGTCCCAATTCCCCGAAATATATATAAGGATGGGCATTTTGTGTCTTTGTATGACTTTGTAATTTGCACACGCCCAAAACAGGGAATGATCGGTTGGTAACATACAATTTATTAGTATTTGTATATTTTATTTAGAGGTGGAAGCATATTTAATGGTAGAATACCTGATAACTTATCTGTGTAATCAGCATTTTGTTGTTAATTTAATGCTGTTCATGTATTAGTTGCCTTCTTGTTTTATCAGTAATGCAGGTATTATAGCCTTTTTATATTTTTACCATTTCAGTATTCAGTGTCTACGCGCCCTCTGCACATGGCCAGTCCTATGTGCTTACTTTGGAGAACGTTATTTCCAGACAACTGCCATATAATCGCACGGTTTTTGACGATACAACGGAGACGGATATATTTAACGAGCAAGTGGATAATAGGTCCAGGATAATTGTTTATAAAAATAGTAAGTATTTAATGAAAATTACAAAAGCTTACAAGTTGAAAAAGTTAAAAAATTATTGAATTTTGTTGAACATAAACACTATCTTCTCGTGATCTTAACAATATGTTAAATCTACAAATGAAAACGGAAAGCTTTTCTTTGAATTTGATAGATCTCAATTTATACATTTTGTCTCTAAAATCAAAACAATTCAAACACATAGCAATTCGAGTATTAACTGTAAAGTACAAAGGCAGAAAATGTACAAAACACTTAAAAACATTATAATAATATATTGGCACGGTCAAAACCAATTTGCAGTCATAGGTTACTGCTTAATAACGGGTTGACAAACAGGTTTTAAGCAAAGCCATTTAACATCCAGTGCGAATGGGTTCACTGGAATCATTTCAGAATTTACTGGAATTTGACGAGTTTCGGCGAAGCGAACATTTTGCGTCATCAAATGACGAATAGCTCAACAAGTTTTCGCCTAGAGACCGCCTGATAAGGCACATTTGGAGTATCTATCTGATTTTGCGTTTTGTAGCAATAAGATGCGGTCATTTGTGATATTTAATTTTGTGTAAATATTTGTGTATTATAAATAAATATTTGTCACATTTATTTATTTATTATTATTTTTATATATTAACACCGTAGTTCTTATAGTAGTTTATATGTATATTGCTTATATATTGCTTTTCAAAAATAAAATCTGGAAAAAATATTGGACAACGCCCCTACCGGAATCAGATAAATGATCAGTATATCTTGGCATGTTCTTAGTTCCAGTTCCAGTTCCGTTTACATTTGACAACAGAATTCATGTTTTTTTAAAGCTGAAATTTTATTTAAAATACACATATTTTAAATCTTAATAAACTAATGATTTCTTATCTTTATCTACTTTCAGCTGCTGATTCCAGCAACGAGTTGTCACAGACGGCAATGGATGTGATCACGATTGTGTGGTATGTGGCAACATTTCTGGCACTGGCCGCTTTCTTCATGCTGATGGCTTGCTCGGATCGACGGTGCCGGGGCATTCGTGTTCGAGGAGGGAATACCGCCCAAAATGAGGCACAACGGGCACCGCCCACACCCTCACCATCGTATAGTGAATTTGCGCCCCCCAGCTATGATACCGTTATTAAAATGCAACATGACGCCAAGACGAGCGTCTTTGTTATACCATTCAACAGTGAGGATAAGGCCAATGATGCGGCTAATAACTTCACCCACTCCCCCACTAGCGTCTACACATTTGATGAGCGGCCAAAGCCACAGATGTAATTGGATCAAAGTTGGCCCCTTTCGGCCTGAATATAAATGTGTAACGTCTCTGTGATATTTGCTGTGCGTGCACCTAGTGCCAAATTCAAAATGTCATCGAAAACGACGATATTTTGTAGTGCAGTGTGAAATGTATTATATTATAAATTGTATTGTAGCAATTGTCCTCCGTATATTTAACGAATAGGTTATTAGAATTGCTGAAAAAGACTGAATGACAAAATATGTTTACATATTTTCCACTGGTCCATTTATATTATGTTCGCAATTAATTTAGCATTTTGTTAGCTAATAAAATGTATACAATATTGCCTCTTTAAAAAAATGATTACTGATTGGGAATTCTGTGCAAATCTGTATTTATTGCTCACAGATATAAGGGGAAAATGATTCATGTTTTGGTTTCAAAAATTCCCAAATTGTTGGGCAATTTATTAAGCAGTGTATTTAAATAGCAGTGATTGAAAGCAGTTCAAATACTGCAGTGTTGCAAGTAGTGTAATCAAGCAGTGCTAAGTGTGCGACAAGCAGTTAAGAAATCGCATAAAAACAATATTTTAAAAAGCTTTTTAAATTGAAGATTAAAACACAATAAAAACTCCGCAGATTCAACACACTTTTAGTTTACAAGTGTTTAGAAGCAGTTTAAATATCTAAGCCACTATCTAGAAAAGTACAATTATATTATATGCAAAAGTATTTATAATTATTTTGAATAAGCTTAGTTGCAATAATATTTACTATCTTAAATAACTTTCTATTCACAACCATGGCCTAAAAAATACCAGAAAGCTTTAAGTAGATCATGTTAAGGTTTTAATAATATAAAACGACAGGTGTTTCATGTGAATGAAGTAATTGTATTCCGTGCTATTCACAATTTCTACTATGATATAAGTATAAGTCAATATAATGTGAATAATTTCCAGTTCTCCATCATAAAAATAACTCATGTCTGTTTGTTATGACTTTAAATTCTACACAGATTAAAAGAGATTTCATGGTCGAAATTGCTTTCGATAATGTTCAAATTTGTGTTGTTTTTTGTTTTTGTTGTCTATTTGTCAAGTACATATATAGTTTTGATTTGTAAGCGAAGCGAGACTTTTAATTCTGAATGCATACATAAATTCATCTGTGAACAATTAGATAGACTTTTTTCATAAAAATATTCGTTTCAAATATAATATATTTAATAAGAAACGTTCCACAATTAATTTATTCCTTTATTTAGCATGGAGCTATAATTTAATTATAATTTATATACATTGATTAAATTTAGTTTTGCTCAGTGCTACACAAACCGTGCTATTGGGTGGATTACTTTTTTTACACGCAGTGACAATAAACATATTTCATATTATTAATATTCAATAAATAATCGTAAAACAACAACAATGTCAAATACAAGCAAATTTCTTGGCCTGTGCCTAGTGTCAGCTATAATGCTGCATTTTGTCAGTGCGGATATCGAGACAAACAAATTGAAAGATAATGATCTTAAATTATTTGGTAAGTCTGAGCTGACAATGATACTTAATATTTATATATTTATTTAAATGTATATAATGTATGAACCCTAATTTTATTGTGCGTGAATATCTGCCTCATGAAGGAGAATGTGTGAAGCTTGGTGGTTTCTGAGTGGAGTATTGCTTTTAATTCATTTATCAGTGTATTTACAATAACTTATTACTTGAAGTACTCATATATTGTTATTATTTTCTTTGTCTTCTTCATCAAAATTTACTACCATGGATTGTTAATCGTCTACCCCTAAAATACTGTCTCTCACATGTAACTGTGTTTGTTATTGTGTGTGTGTGCTTACCACAGATTACGCTCCTGATTCGGTTAGGCCATCGCCATGTGAGCATTTTAGCGGAGAGTGCATGGAAAGGTGCAACAGAGCCCTGCAAAGACCGGGCACTGACTGCAACAATGGACAAGTTTGCTGTGTGTTGGTTTAGCCTATTTGTGTAGTATTAAGTGATCTATGCAAATTAATGAAAATTACACATGTCAACTGTGGACTATATTTAACTATATTTTTATTTATATGTTGTACGAATATTTTGTACAACTCTATTTGCAAAGTGGGAGATGACATACCATCCCCTTACTGTATTACAAAATACTATCCGAGAGGCGTTGGTCGGACCATCCCTGCTACTATCCTTTCAGAATTCCTTACTAGAGACTGTGTTACAATATTGGTAGAACCCTTTGGTAATGCGTTCTCTATGGTACTTCGTAGGAGACGGAGCCTGCCCAGCACCAGAAGTAGAGGAAGATGCGGGTGTCGCCGGTATTGCACCGTACGATATGGAGCAGCAATGACATCAACTTCGAGGGGTGCGTTCCTCACATACTCCATATTTAGCTATAACTTAGAACTCGGCAGTATCGACATTTTTAAATAGAATCAGGGAAGAGGTCTTCGACATTACCCTGATTAGTCGGTCCATAAAGCCTCAACTGAGAGACAGGCAGGTCTCATCAGAGGAATATATGTCGGACCATAAAATCATTCTATTTAGGTTACAACTAAATCCGAAAATTTTTAAACCCAGGAAAACGAACTGGGGAATGTTAAAGAGGACTCCTAGAGCTCAACCTTCCCTGTGAAACATCTGGTATACCCAAAAATTCACTGGATCTTGAGAGACTACGTCTTACTACCCGTCGCCACATCAACCAAGCAAAGAGAGGCAGAGAATGGAAACGGTACCGTGAAACAAGGAGATTAGAAAGGCCAAACGGACGATTTATAGCATCTTCTGTGAAAGCATCGTAAGCACCGGCAAAGTGGCTAGGGTCCATAGAGCACTGGCTAAGCGAGCGCCGGATGCTAATATGTCATTGAAACGCAAAGATGATTTATTTACGAGCAATAATATGCAAAAGATAGAGCTCCTCTTTGAAACGCATTTTCCAAATAGAATACCCCTTCAAAAAGTTGAAGTGAAAGTTGGAGTAGGTTTTGGCCGTCGACTGACGACTGGACATGCGCCAAGTCGACAAACACAGTGGAGAGATTAAAATGGACAATATATACATTTTAACCCTATAAATCTCCCGGAATACACGGATTATTGCCAGTTTTCCTATAAATCCAAAAGTTTCACTTAAATAACAAAACATCACATAGAGTCATATTTCGCATTAAGACGCTGCTAAGCAGCATTGCCCTCGGACAAATACCGATTACTTGGAGCAAAACTAGGGTGGAGCTAGGCAGGCAAGAAAGACATCACCAAGTCAAAGTCATTCCGACCCATCAGCTTAATATCGTGTTTACTGAAAGCTAGATGAACTACTTAGCAGACTTTCCACCAGGGGTATTCAATGTCAAGGCTACGCCGACGAGAGGAAAATATGAAGAGACACACTGTGGCATAGTTCAGTCGGACTAGTTATTTAGTTGTTAATTGGGATGTCTATGCAAATCTTTTATTTATTGCTCACAGATTATAGGGGAAAATAATTAACGTTTTGGTATACATTTTAAATTCCAATTTTTTGCTCAATTTATTAACCAGTGTATCTGAAACAGTGATGTCAAGCAGTTCAACTACTGTAGTTCTGTATGTAGTGCAATCAAGCAGTGCTAAAGTGTGCAACAAGCAGTTAAGAAAAGTTGTAAAACAATATTTTAAATAGCTTTTTAAATTGAAGATTAAAAGATTAAAATTCAACACACTTTTAGTTTACAAGCAGTTTAAATATCTGAGCAATTATCCAGAAAAGTACAATTATTACTTTTTCTGATTCTTCCACTGCAATTCATATCCAAAAGTATTTATAATTATTTTGAATAAGCTTAGTTGTAATAATATTTACTATCTTAAATAACTTTATATTCACAACCATGAATAAAATACCAGAAAAATACCAGAATGCTTTAAGTAGATCATCTTAAGGTTTTAATAATATAAAAACGACAGGTGTTTCAGGTGAATGATGTAATTGTTTTCCGTGTTATCAACAATGTGATAATGTGAATAATTTGCAGTTGAGAGGCCATGGCTAATTTCGGGGATTTTCTATGGACGTACTATAAGTTCTACCCAGATTAAAAGAGATTTCATGGTCGAAACAGCTTTCGATGTTTAGATTTGTACAACAGAACATTTTGTGTTGTTTTTTGTTTTTGTTGTCAATTTGTCAAGTACATATATAGTTTTGATTTGTAAGCGAAGCGAGACTTTTAATTCTGAAGGCATATATAAATTGACCTGTGAGCAATTAGATAGGCATTTTTCATAGAAATATTAGTTGCAAATATAAAATATTTAATATAAAACGTTCCACAATTAATTTATTGCTTTATTTAGCATTTAGTTCTAATTAATTTATTATTTGTATACATTGCTAAAACTCCTAAAAACCAAAAATCCACTGAGCTGACATATTGCAGCTGATAACAACTACAGATTGTTTCCACAACACAACATACCCACACGCATATACAAACACATACACACTTACATGCACACACACATGCACACAAACACACACACACTTGCACAGTTTAGCTTAGCTGGAGCAAAACCAGATCATTTGTATTATATGCAGTTAAATGGCGTTCCGCCTCGATAAATGCGGTTAATCATGAAGAAGTCTTACCTTTGGATCTGTTTGTAGACTAGAGCCTTTTCCTGGCTTCTCAAATACCCTGTAGTCCAAGAAATGTCCAAATAGGCAAGCATAAAATTGTGCAAGTCTACGTTACTGTATAGAATCTGGCGTTTCTAATGAATAAATTATATTGATAAGCTAATATTTAAAATTGAGTTTCTCGTGTTTTCAGTTTATAGAAATAAAATTGAATTTTAACCACAAATTTTTGCTAGCTACTGATAGGGTCAGTTGTAGGCGATCAGGTGACTTGTTGATGCTATTGGAGGCGCATAAATACGAATTGTATCTTGGTATTTTATGGCCCATTCATTAAGTTATTGGCGTGCTTTTCAGAGCGCGTGAATCCAACAAATGAATTATGTTTTAGTTGGGTTCGTATTTGGCTTTGGGTTTTGTGAATCGGTCTTCCGGGGGGTGGATTTGCTGGCTACTGCCGGCTGATTTCTTATGCGCCACTCGTCATCTTGTTGGGGTTTCCATGATCAATCGCCAATATTATTATTAATGGCACTCACGCTCTTCAATTTAAACTGAGCTGCCGCACTCAACACAACTATTTGCTATCTGCTGCTGCTGCTGCTGCTGCTGCCCATTTAAACCATTCTCTCCGACCTTCTCCTCCGCTCATCTGTGCTCCTCTCAGCTCTTCTCTGCTGCGCCCGACTCTCTCTCTCTCTCTCTCTCTCTCTCTGGCCGCCTCTTGTCTCATTTACCGATCGTTCGTTGAGTTTTGCAAAACAACGTTGCGTTGCTTTGCTGACGTTGTTTGTTGGTTTCTGTTCGGCAATAATTTTTCGTTGAAAAGCATCTGGAGGGAATTTGGTTTTGCTCAGTTCTACACAAACCGTGCTATTGGGTGGATTACTTTTCTGACACGCAGTGACAATAAACATATTTCAATATTTATATTCAATAATTAATCGTAAAACAACAACAATGTCAAATACAAGCAAATTTCTTGGCCTGTGCCTAGTGTCGGCTATAATGCTGCATTTTGTCAGTGCGGATATCGAGACAAACGAAGTGAACGATAATGATGCTAAATTCTTTAGTAAGTCTGACCTGATAATGATTCTAAATAAATATATATATATATAAATATATTTAAATGTATATATGTATAAACCCCAATTTATAGTGCATGAGGGCGTGCGTGTATATCTGCCTCATGAAGAAGAATGTGTGAAACTTGGAGGTTTATGTATCCAGACAAGGGATTGTGATAAGCGCACATCCTACGAGGGTCTCTGCCCCACTAACAAGAAGTACGGAGTGGAGTGTTGCTTTGAATGTGAGTAGACAAGTTTTAAGCTTTCGATCGCTTTACACTGCTAACTTACTTATCAGTATATTACCAATAGCTTATTACTTGAAGTACTCATATATTGTTTTTATTTTTTTTTTGTCCTCTTCATCAATTGCGATCAACGAAAAATGTACTAACATGGATTGTTAATCCTCTACCCCTAAAATACTGCTTGTTGTGTGTGTGTGCCTACCGCAAATTCTTTCGATGCCGCTCCAGATTCGGTTAAGCCATCGCCATGTAGGCATTTTGGGGGAGAATGCATGGAATCGTGCAACAATGACCTGCAAAGACCAGGCACTGACTGCAACAATGGACAAGTTTGCTGTGTGTTGGTTTAGCCTATTTGTGTAGTATCAAATGATCTATGCAAATCAATGAGAATTACACATGTCAACTGTGGACTATATTTAACTATATTTTTATTTATATGTTGTACGAATATTTTGTATATAAAAATATTTCGATTGTTGTAATAAAGTGCTCTGTAAATATTTTTGACAATCTATATCCAAGTAAATTATTTGTTAGCTGATTTTATTGCTATACAAGATTTGATAAATTAATTATTCATTTAAAAAAAAATACAATTTTAAAAACAATATTGATAAAGTGACAAGATCGGATAAGATAACACCTAAGTTAAGCTCAAAAATATATTCTTATATTGATCTCATTTCTGCAAGCAGCCGCAAGCATTTTCTGTATGCATAAATATGCGATTGCATTTGTGAGAAAGAGATGACATGATAATCGATGTTAGCGTAAATATGTTTATGTGTGTATTCTGGAGATCCCCGTTAGCTACGATTGCCTGAACCTATTTATGTATGTATGTTTGTAGGTATGTCTATGCACGTATTTCTGGCAATTAGCCAATAAGGGATCAGTTTGGAGTATTTTTTTTTATTGGATTTGTGTTTTTTTTTACTCTGCAGTGCCTGTGCTTGCTGTATGAATTGAATTAGCCTGATTGGGCACCAATTTTATTTGAATGACGTATTCATTTATTAATTGAAGTTATTTTCAAGGCGCTTGAGTCTATCACATGATTTTTAATATTGGGACGGACTGCCTCAATTGAATGCGTTCTGTGTTCAATTTGCTAGTATTATTAATGGCGCTCCTATGATTTAATTTAATTATCAGACCGCAAATTAACGATATTTATCGATAGATCCTAAGTATATATAAGCCGTAATAAAGTAGGTAACATTGTTAAACGCTTGGCAGTATTCGAAAATATTTGTGGAATTTATATATATGTGTATCTATTTATAATTACGGGGTGATGGGGCAGGCTATTATTTCCGATTGCGAAAGTATTTTTTATAATTTCCAGGTCTTAACTTAGCTGAGTGCCCGCTTTTAACGCATTTCATGGCTTGAGATCCTATGTTTATTTTTGCTAATGATAAATAGTAAAGCCTAGATAACAATTTCAGAGGGAACAAAAATGTTGGTTACTTTTCCACCTGTTTTCAGTATTGCACCAGCAACTGTCGATATTATTGGAATGACAAATAATGGTGAGTTAAGTCAAATACTCAATTCTAGTTCAAGTATTGCCAATACTATCTAATTTATACTGGAGTTATCACTATATTTCTCTTTTGAATCTCACATGAATAATAAGAACAATAATCGCTCTGAATATTACTTTTTTTGGAAATAATTTCTAAGCATATGATTATTTAATTAACAAGTCTTCTGCTCTATTTTTTTTTATAAATATATTATTTAAATAGTAGAAAATATTTCGATAAAGAATAGATGTAAACATATATTTGTAAAAAAAATCTTTTTTGATATTAAAATGATTATCAAAAATTAATATCTTACAATACAAATATTTAATAATGTTCAATTAAATCTCATTTAAGAAAACAGATTTTCTAAATTTGTTTTATGAATTCTCAAGAAACTAACCGCGACATTAAGAAACTTGGAAATATACTTAAATAATATGGGGAGTTACCCTTTTGTACTAAAGGTAAGTCGATTGTAAGTATATGAATCATTCTGAGGGTTATGTAAGTGCGTCTATTTGTGTTCGACTGCTGAATCATAAATGGCAAAACAGACAGAAGGGTTGCCAACTAGGTCAACCGAGGCGGCTCTTATCAGCGAACCACTCTCTTGGACGATATATGACCAAAATACTCTCCAAAGAGTGTTCATGATGTCATCTTCATCTTCATCATGATCATTATGTTTATATTTTTGTGTTTGCCATTGTCGCGTGTCAATGGATCTGTGGTGTTCCCGTAGAGAGCTTTGGATCAGATCAGTCTTGAGCGTAATCTCTAAATATACTTTAGTACATGCACATAACGAACCTTATTTTATATATTATATATATATATATACATATATATATATATATATATGTATATATACGTCAGCGCGTATCTGTTCGTTTTGGGTTTCAGTGTCAAGTTCAACGCTGGTTCTACTAACAGTTTGACTCTCGTATATTTCAAGTATTCGTCGTATTTTCGAAGTGTTTTTTGGAATTTGTATATATAAATATTGCTTCTGTTAGTTTTGTTAAAATAAACGTCCTTACTAAACATTGGCATTCGAATCATTTATATGGCAGCAGAGGCACGTATTTATGTCTGGCTCTCAGATGTATAAGTTTGTCTATCCCATAAATAATATTTCAGTTTGCGCTAATATTTCAATGTTTATTTCATGTCTTTATATATAGTTGAGTAAAAGTTGAAACGTGTGGGCGAAAAATATGAAATCGTTCTATGCGAGTGAGTTGAATGAATTAAGTCAAGGCAACTCGTTGAGTGAGTATAATTCATGTTAAGAGCTAAAAATATTAGAATTTTTTTTATAGAAAAACTACTTAAGTTTACTGTAAGTTCTTAGCAGCGCTACATAAACTATAAACCAAACAATATTGCCTTGAAAAATATCTGAACGCAGCTGTTAAATGTTTTATATTGGATTTATTGCCAAATTTACCATAAAAAAAACTTTGCACTTTAAAATGTAAGCAGTGGCAAAAGTGATCTCATTTCTAATGGCCAACACAGATACAGAAGGACAAAAAAAAACTAAGGCGACTCCAGCTCTTATTTTAGTATTACAGAGAAATGACATTCAAAATTTAAAAAAGTCTAGTTCTTATTGCCTCTAAAAATCCTTGGTTCAGAGAGCCTGACTCGGCATTATGAAGTCGACTTGTGATGTCGATCAAGAAAAAATATATTCTATGGGTTCACAGACCCCATCAAATTGTTGCTAACCTGAAATTACCATAATACCCTCTACGTAGCTCAACTTTTTGCTATTTACTCATATCCATTACTGTCACTATCTATGACCCCCAGATAAGCCCGCACTCGAACATTGTAGAACATTGCAATTCCCTAATTAAGTCAATATGCGCCAGTGCCAGTGAAAACGAAAATTGACTTTGAACATGAAACGATGGCCTTGAAACAAAATATATTTCTATATATATAAAATATACAATATATATTCTAATTAAATATACTATGCAGGCTGAGTTCAATTGAGGCAACTACGTCTTAGATTACACAAGATTTGTTGTCTGCTCTGTGATTCGCCGTTGGTCAGGCTGCAACTGTGAACTTCCGATACGATTTGAACTATTTGAAATTGTTTATATTCTCATTAAATAGTCGATGCAGGGTAAGTAAATCGAAATAACACAAAATACAATTATATATAAACACTCACACATACTTCTAGGTACTTCACACACACATTTTTTATATACAGTTGCTCTTCTCATTTCTCATATTTCGTTTTATTTGTTTTTATTACGTTTTTGTTTTCAATTTAATTTCGTTGTTGATTTTTTTTTTTTTTTTGACATATGAGCTAATCGTAAACAATAATAAGCTGCGCTTTAATTTATACATAACCTGTAAACAACCTAAAAGTTGGAAATGTTTTAAATTTAAGAATTAAAACTGCTGCTCTTTAGAAATATTCAATCTTTCTTTTTAGAAATATGCATTGTGATTAATAAGAAAATTTGCCCTTGGCATCAAAAATATGTAGGTTTTTTTTTAAATTATTTTTTGTCTGTCCACAGTTTTTAAATGGTACAATTTAACCAAAAAACAATAATTCTTCTAAGTTGGATACAGGATATGTGCTGGTCGGGCACTTTTATTTGTTTGTGTCTTATTTCATTTGATTTTCAAAGCGTTCTAATAAATAGTTGTGTGTTTGTTGGGTAAGGGCATGAAGGGGGGATACGCTCATATTTCATGTCATAGTTCGCACTCATTTTTCACTTGACATAAACTGCGACTCATCGCCGAAGGCGCTGCAACGCAATTTGCATGTTTCTTGTCTTTTTTTCGCCTTTTTTGCCTTTTTCATCTTTCATATTTCATATTTCAGTTTTAATTTTTATTTTGCATGTGGCTGCGTGTATAAAAGAAAATGATTTTGTGGCATAAATTAACGCCATGAGGCACACGAAACACTATTAAAAAATACTCCACACATGCCCGAGTTGCACATCCTTCAGCTGATGTCTGCCTGCATGTGTGCCTGTGTGTGTGCCTGTGTGTGTGTGTGTGTTGTCCTGGCAAAGGATGCGGATGTGGATGTGGATGTGTTTGCAGATGTGCAAGTCAATGGCTTATAGAAATGCCAGGATATTCAGTGCCGTGTTGCCATAGCCGTTGCCACATATCCTGATGATGATGCCATGCCCTCAGCTCCATGCAGCCACTCCTCATGCAATTAATCCTTTTTTCTCATTCTCATTCACATTCTCGCTGTTGCTCCATTTCGCTGCCTCTTTAGCTGTCTCGCTGCCTGCCTGTAAAATGACTTTTTAAGTTAATTTCTTATAGCATGTATGCGACGAGAATATTGTCCCACAGCAACTACATGGCCTGCACACCATCCAACCACCCATACCCCAACCCACCCATCCACATGACCCTCAACCTTACCTTGCATGATTACACTTGATTGGCTGCACAGGAATCACAATCCAGTTGGGCTTTAAGTTTTCTTTTAATGTAATTAACATTAAAATTAAGTAAGTTTTTTCTAGAGTCAAGTGTGATCAGACCTAAAATATATTATGTATTTACGTGAAATAATTATATTTATTATATTAATCTAGGTATTTAATTGTTAAGTGAGATCTTAATGAATTTTTAACGTTTTTCAATATTTTTATTTGGAATCTATGTGAATCTTACAATTTTAGCTTTTAAGTATTCTCGACGGTAATCTCTATTCATATAATTTCATTTTTAATACCATTAAATCTCCCGAAATGGTCTAAGCATGCTTGGCTGTGGTAAACTTATTCAAGTTCAAATTTATTTATATATTTTAAAATTTATTTTTTAAACTTTTTATCTCTCTTAACGTATTTTACTCTGCTTATTCCCTGACCAACAGGAAGCAGGAGTTTCCCAAACATCGTAATCGATATTGGACCATTTTACATTTTCATACTCGAGAATTATTTGTTTACTTATTTTATTTATTTATATCCTTTTGTTCTACTAGTTTTCTATTCTTTTAAATTTTTAATTAGTTTCTCCAAACTGATTTTTACATAATCCATAATCTAATTCGGAACCTTATATTTGGCATTAATTAAATTGTTTTATTAAAATCTATTTAAAAACTGAGGTAGTTACCGATAAAAATTATGATATTTATTCAAGAATATATATCTTAAGTGGTAGTACATACTTCTGTTACCAATTTTATAGACGTAAAAAGGCTTCGTTTTTAAAAGCTGTTTAAAAAAACACTACATGTTTAGAAAAAGCCTTACCTCATCAAGTTTTTACTTACTACTAATTCTTAAATCACACTGATTTCAAAACCCTTCTAAAAATGATTATTTCAACGTTGTGTTCCCAATTACAAAGTGCGTACGAGTTGAAAATGAATTTCCTGATATAATCTGTATGTAAATTGATGTTCAAATGGCATAAAATGCAATTACTTAAATTTCTTTGACAAATATGCACGGGAATGTGCTTGGCACACTTGGTACCCCCCCAGCCCACTTCATCCGAACGTATTTTAGCCATGGCAATAAATCCCATTAATAGCATGCAAATGAAAAAGCAAATTTGGTTGTACTCCTGCGAAGGTGTTAAAATATTGCTGCTTTGAAGTGTCATCCAAAAATTCTTGTCAAGCACCGAAAATGACATAATAATTTTACAGGTTAGAGTTACGAGAGATGGGCACAAAAAGATAGAGGAAGGGGTTGAGGCACTGAAGAGTTGAAGTATTACAATTAGCCTAAAAATGTTGTGTTGCCAATATGCTACAAAATTTTAAGCGGGAATATACAAAAATTACAGTTGCCCCAGGCAGACCGCCTCATCTTCATATTTTATTTATTTTCGTAGCGCTGCTAACGGGATTAACCGCAATTTCTTTAATTAAAATTTCACCCCCAAATCCGACCACATCTAAAGGCAGCTAGCAGGGACTTCAAGGGGGGGGCAGGGTTACGGCAAAAGGATTGTAAATTACGCTGTCATTCAGTCGTCTGTCAACAACAATTAAAACGGGAAGCAACATCACAAATTAAAAAATTCATCTTCCGCCCGGAAACCTACACACAGATAACTCATGTTTTATGAACAGATACAATTTTCTTGCTCTCCTTTTATATATCTTTTTTTTATTAGGTTTTTTTTTTTGTTGTGTTGTGTTATATCTGTGCTAAGCATGTCTACTTGATGAGCTACCGGTCCCTTTTTAATTTGATTGGTGTTGTTGGTGGCTCTTCTTCATGTCGGCATTTCCGGTTTCCTTACCTTTCCAGCTTGATTGGCGTCAAGCTGAGCGATAAAAAAATGGGGTTAATTAATTTGTGTACTGGCATATTTGATAAAGTCTTGAGCCTGCACAAGATGCGAAGCAGGGGCTGAGTCTTAGAGGGGAATTGTAGTATATACAAAATTAATACAAAATCAACCATAGTTCCACAAAGAAATGAGATTTGAGCTAAAAAAAATTCTAAAATACAATTGTCGGGTAGTATTTTATATGCCAAGCTTAGCGAGTAAAAATAAGAAGAAAGATTTTTGTGCAAATCAATATAAATTGATTAGATTTTATTTATTAATTTTGTTTATTTGTATTTAAATTATTAAGCACATTATATAGTAAAAAGTTTTAGTATTGTTTAAAGAAGAAATAAATTTAATAATAGTTTAATAGTATTGTAAAAGAAAATTGAAATAATTTGAAAAATTTTTAATTAAAAAGAAAATTTAATTTATTGTACCTTGTGTATCAGCGTTTATTAAATAAAAAATAATTAATTTATTTGTCTCGATTTTAAAAGAGTTAATATAATATAAAAGTTAATGTGATAAAATTATTTTAAATATTATATTAGAAATGAAATGTTATTCGTTTTTAAAGGTATCTAGTTTTTCAAGAAATGAATTTAATTCAGAAATTGTAAATATATATAAAAATTCTTTAATTAAATAATTTACAATTTTAATATTTTATGGGATAAGCTATAAAATAAATATTTAAAAATAATAAATAAATTTAATAAGTATATGCTTAGAATATTTCTAAAAATATAAAAATTTTAGGGAACCCCATTAAAAAAAATGTGACACCCTGCCAGTGTTATTTTTTAGTTGCAAATGTAGCAATTTGAAGTTAGATTTCAATTATAAGCTCAGTTTGATGAGTGCAGCAGCTAACCTTTTTCTTTTTGGGTCGGAAGTGCCTGAGGAAAGTTGTATTTCTTGTAACCGACTTGTATACCTAATTAACTAAAGGGTTTTCCTCCATTGCAAGTTACTTGTGGTGTAATTGCGATACGCTCTTCACAACAATTGCTGTCATATATAGATTATAGTCCAGCAAAGTTATTTTTGTGAATATATATTTTAAAAAGTATTGTAAAGGCATGTCAAACTTTTTGTGTGTGTGTGTGGCTGTGCAAGTTTTTGTGACTTTTGTTGTGTGCAAATAATTTGCAGCTCGTTTCTTGGCTCATTAACAATTTAGGGGAAGCAGAACTTTTATCTAATTAATGGAAACTTCAACACAATGACGTGGCGTGTGGCATGAGAAGAGCTTCTGCTCCTGCTCCTGCTCTTGCTCCTCCTCTTCTTGCAACTGTTGAGCGACACGCGTATTGTTGACAGTGAAGCGACGAACTCAGCGTACAACATGGCGTATGATTGCTTCTGTGTAAACAGACGGATGTATGGCCAAAAGGGGGGGGACGAGTGCTTCCATGTCTTTGGCAGTTTTTTGCCACTTTTCTTTTTGGCGCTGCGTAAAAGTTTTTTAATTAGCAACAAAAGTAAAGGGGTTAATAATGCGAGGCGACTCGACTCGACTCGACTCGACTCGACTCAAGTTGAGTTGAGCTGACTCGTTGAATTTTTGTTGGCTGTTGCAAAAAGTTTGGCAAGCTAACAATTAAGTTTCGGGTATGCGGCTGACATGCGAAGAGGCGTGCATGGGCGTGGCTACAGATAATGGGTATTAAGCAACACTTACTGGCAATTAAGTTGGGCCCCAGCCGCTGCCGTTATCCTTTGCCTCATTGTTGACTTTTTTCCGGGTGTAATTACGCTTAATCGTGAATTTACAACGCTCTGCACATGGCAGGCAGGCAGGCAGGCAGGCAGGCAGACAGGCGAGGCAAGAACCTGAATGTTGAATGTTGTGATGCTGCTGAAGCAGAAGCTGAAGCAGAAGCTGAAGCGGAAGCTGCTTAAGTTGTGACAATAACCCGCAGCATGCCGCATCTACCGCGATTCGTTGCTTGACCAAATGGCAAGAAATGCATTTGCATTTGCATTTGGATTTGCACAATCTGCACAATTCAAACAATTGAAAGATAAGCTCATAATATTCATGAGCTTTGTTTTATGAAGTGCTAACAATGCGTAAAGCTACAACAACAATTACAGGTAGCAAAGGGGTGGGAGTGGGAGTTGGGCTGTGCTTGGCTGAACACCTTTTCTATGTAGACTGGCTCAGATACTTCTACATTCCACATTCAGCTGACGTCTGTTTGCCTTTGCCCCGCCGTACATTTTTTTTTCTTCGCAGTTTCCTTTTGACCACACTCATACCAATTCAGCAGTTTTCTATTTCTTTTTTTTTCCTTTCGTCCTTTTGCTCCCTGGGCTGGGTAATTTTTCACTTTCGCAAGATGGCAGCGCATTTTAATGAGCCACCAACAAAGCATGCGATCAACCAAGGAGGAACAGTAGCCACAGCATCAGGACACTCTGTCCAGGACACTCGCTAGATAATTTGTGTTGCATTTGCATTTTCATTGGTGCGATATGTTAATGACTTTGCTTACTTTACCCCCCGCAACTGCCCCTTATCTTGATAATGTTGTTGTTTCTCCTTGTTACTCCCTGTCTGGCCTTAAAGTTATCTGTTCTCAATTTTTTTCGTCTTTTGTCTGTTTAGGAAAACGACTAGACAAATGGCAAACTTTTATTCCATAATTAGAGGCGTCATTTATCATTCAATTGTTGCAGTTGCAATGCCAGCTGATTTGATATGTTCAGATTTAAGATAATATAGGCAAAACATTAATCATATTTAAGACAGCAATTCTTTGGGGATGGGTAAAAATAAAGAAGACACTTTGAATAATATCAGAAACTAATTTCTTATAATAAAATCAAATGAAAACGATGTTAAAATTGCATTAAGCGTTTTCAATTTCTGTGACAGAGAACTCAAATAAATGTCTAATGGGAATGATTTATTGTCATTTTGTATTGGCTACACATGTAAATATACTTTAAATCCAATTTGTATGTCCTTTGATAATATTGTGTAAACGAATTTTATTGAACGCTTCGAATAGCACATAAATGAAATTTGTGCTGTCAATTATTGTAAAAATTGCAATGAAATTGTTTTGTAAACATGGTGCATTTATCATTATTCAGCTTTTGCTAATTTTGAATAACAAAAATATTCGCAAAAAGTTTATTCAACTGTGTTGTATTTATTTTGCATTTTATTAAATACAATTTTGTACGTTTTAGCTCAGATAATATTTTGCCAAATGTGAAATGAAGAGAAAAATTACATTTAAAAGTCAAAAGTGCAAAAGTCGTTTAAAATATATATATATATATAAAACTCAATTTTACCCACATGTGTGTTTTTGTGTGCGAAAAACATTAAAATAATTGTTTTAAATCCTTTTGTCAGAAAGCAAAGTAAATTATAAACACAGACCAGGACACGGACACGGACACGGACAGACTGTGGAGCGAGTCAGTGAAGCCTTTCAGGATAACGATAACACGTCACAAGTCACAGGATTTCACTGAGCCATTAAAAACGATGGTACACACAAACATACACACACACACACATACGCAAACACACACAAACTGAGTCTGCAAAAACATAGCAAAAAATTAATTTTATACAAAACGTTATGCAAATTTTTGTACAGCAAAATTTACTATAAGAAAATGTTTTATTGCACACAAAAATTGATGGGAATTAAAAATAACAGAATGCTCGACCAAACTATACTTTCTCAAAGAAAATAATACCTTTATTCATTGTGATAATAATTTCCAGCCAAAAGCAAGTTTTCCCATTTCTCTCGCCTTTCAATCTTTAATCGCATTGTACCAAAATACCCAAAGTCAGAGATGAGAACAGAAATGGAATGACAAACAAATCGAATGCTATGTAATTTCTCTAAGTGGGCATATCATACAATTTGCTATATAGCTAAACTCTCTGGCGATTTGCAACGAGTTGACAGTTGAAATGAGACACCCGTTTTTGGCCTGTATTTGTTTACAGGGTGTTGCAAAGTAGAGAGGCAATTGCTGGAAATATTTTGATAGTTGCAAAATTGCAATATAAGAACGATTCGAATATTGTTTGTACATTTGCATACAACATGCAACATACGTTTTCCATAAGGCTTTCTTTCCTCCTCATCAGGATGCTACAAATGTTTCAATTTTATTCATTGTACAGCAATTTTTCAAGCAATTTCGTTTTTGGGTCTTTTTTTTGCTCTGTTTTTGAATATTTACCCTGAGTGGGTGGTGATATTGGACGGGTGTGTGGGACAGGCCCAGGTAAACTGTATTCCATTTGTAAGATGATGTTGGCCGTGGCAGAAGTAAGGAGGGCTTTTTGGTGCAGCTGCTTCCTGTTGAGTAGGTGGAGCTCATTTGGATGGCTTTACCTTTGGCACTGGCACTCAATACAATTGTACAATATTTATTTAATGTAAATGAGAAATGAGAAACGAGCCACGACCCACGAGCCACTCGCATAGCACAGGCCAGTTCGGGCTACAGCCCGGCTCATGTGGCAGCCTCCACATACCTCCTCCATCATTTACGATATGCGATATGATATTGAACATTGTGTCGATGCCGAATTGCATCCCACCATTCCCTGCTTTTGTATGTGCCAATGCATTCGAGCAAATTAAAATTGGAAATTAAATGTTTACGAAGTAAGAAAATTTTAAACGAAAAAGTAATTGCTTTTCATGCAGCAGCCTTGAGAGTTTGCCACGCGATGTGGGATTTACCACAGTAAGAGATGGGGCACCTATTGTGGCACATATGTATGTGTGAGTTGTGAGTGAAGAAAGCAACTTGAGGTTAGTTTACCGAGATTTTGTCTTTAGCTTTGATAAAGTATTCCAGCTAAGCATTTGGAGCCAATTGGCCTCAGGTCGCATTAGAGAAGTCATATCCAACAAGTACACTGTGCCAAATTTTGCAAATGCTAGTTAAAATAAATTACATTCCTTTCTCAAATATTTGAAGCATACGATGCAAAAATTATTCTAACGTTATAGAATAATATATTGAATATTATTTTTAATTGTGTTTTTGCAACTGATTTAAGCCTTGGCATTTCTAATTTGGTAAGTTGTTTGTTAATTTTAAACAACTAAAAAATTTTAAATTAAGAAAATTAAAATAAAAATAAAAAAATAAGAAATAGAAAGCAGTGAACAAGCGAGAACCTTAATATAAAAAAAAACAGTTATACATATAGAAAGAGAGAGAGGGAGAAAGAGAGCAAATAAAATCAAGTGAAATATTTCAGAAAAAGTGAAAATAAAAATGACAGTAAAACACATTAAATAATAGGTGCGAGAGAGAAATTGATGAAAGAGAGAAATATAGAGATTAAAATTGAAAGAGAGAAATATAGAGATTAAAAGTTAAAAAAAGAGAAACACAGAATGAAAGATTACGAGTTAAATCCTTTAAATTATCACATTATTAAAAATGCGTCTCACAAAAAAGGTAAAAAAAAACAACTTACAAAACAGCCTTCGTTAAAATAAAGCGAATCTATTAAAAAGAATCGAATATAAGAATATTTCGTTTAAGAATAATATGTACAAGAATCGAATAATAGAATATTTCGTTTAAGAATAATATGTACATATTTTCTATGAGCAAAGATTACTGCTTAAAATTTCATATGAGATAAATAAAGTTTATAATTTCTTTTAGCAGTATATATATATATATATATTTATTAAATATTGACTGCAACAAGTGTGACAAATATGCACTTTTAAAGCATACAAAAGTGACAGATTAAATATAAAATTGCAGAAGGAGAATGGATTTCCAGGCTGGGCTTTTGTGTGTGGTGAATGAGGAGCCGTGAGAAACATACGGTATTTTTGCGATTGGATTTTACTGTGGGTAAAAAAAGGGGGAAGTTGCGTTGTCATCTAACGTCGTTGGCATAGACTTTTGCGATTTGCAGAGGGCATCATTATCCTGGCATTCAAGTCCTTGGCTTCAGCGCTGGCTAAGGCTCAACAGCCAACAAGGACAGGCAACCCCCGAAGCACGCTCGGATTCTGGAAACGTGGAGTAGTGCAGAAATGATATCCTGTTTTCATAAGCTTCTGCATGTGTGTAATGTGTGTGTTTGTGTGTGTTGGTGTGTGTGTGTGTGTGTGTGTGTGCAACAACTGCAAGTTTTGTTTGAGTTGTAGCCACGGGATTCATTGTAATGTGCTGGTATCTTGTTGCCAGCCAGTCAGCCAGGTGGGTCGCTCACCCATCCAGCCAGCCAGCCAGCCAGTCAGTCAGTCAGTCAAGCTGAGCAGGTTACGGTTGCGGCTACGGTTATGGTTACGGCGGAAATGGCTATGGTTTAGAGGTTCCTTTGCTGTTTTCTTTTTGCACTTTTTAATTTCCGTTTTCGTTGCCTTCGGGCGTTGGCTAGTGCGCCAGTGCGTCCACGTCTCCGTGTGGCGGGCGGCTCTATGCTGATGTTGTTCTTATTGCTACTGCACGACTGGCTCAAAAGTTGGCAGCAGCAGTCACAGGTAAGCAGAGACCGAGACTTGCAGTTTGAGTTGCCATATGCTCATTCCACTTTCAATTCCGATTCCTAGCTACAACCACCCTCCACCCTCCATCGTCATCCTCATCGTCATCCTCATCGTCATCGTCAACGTCAACGTCAACGGCCATGTCCAGGTTCACGTTCACGTTAACGCTCACATCGTTGCCAAGAACAACATAAGCTAACGAATTTTCGTAGGAAACGCCAATGGCCAATTGGACGACGCTGTTGCTGCTTGTGGGCCGTGCAAGAATGCTGGAAACTGCTTAGCAGGAACCGCACAAGAAAACCTCGAGTTAAGCCAGAGCCACTGGAAATTGAAAGGAGATCGTTAAATTCCCCATTGGATAGCATCACTTGCTATGTATTACAGCCACTTCCGGCGACGGCTTGACATAATTCTTGTCCCACTCCCCACCAGAAAAGATGACCCTTGGGGCTGTGGGTTGGTTGTCAGCTGCGCGTGTTCGATTATTTACTCCTGTTCGATTCCGAAAACATTTGAATTCATTCTGTAACAATTATTAATATGCAATGTTTCCTTGATGGTCGGTCGATGGAGTAAAAAACTAATTAATATTAAAATATCACAAAAACAATGTATTAAACTGAATCCAGCCTAAAATTATGCAACATTTTTATTTTCTGTTTAGCCCGCAGCCAACTATTAATTAACATGTTAATTACAGCTTTGCAATGCATTTTATTTTTTATTTTTCATTGTGTGCTCTTGCCTGACATAAATGAAATGCAATTTTGTAAAATGTCGCCATTTTAATTTTATGCATGATACACACACCACACACACACCCACCCGGAGGTGGGAGGAAATTCATTCTTATCGAAAACGCGCTCAGGTGTATTATGGAGCATGGGAAAATATTGTGCAATGGCTGGAAAACCATTAATATTCTTATTTGCTTAGCCGCTGATGGCAAATTGGTAGGTGCAGCGTGTCCCCCCTAAAACCTATCGCTCTCCAATATTTGTATACCCTCCAACTATTTGAATGTGACAACAGGAATATCACAGCAGAAATCAATTACAATTTGGCCCAAATTCGACAAGGCTAAAAGGAAGATAAAAATCAATTGTTTGTCTTAGATATTTAATGTGTTTGAAAAGTGGCTGTTTTTTATAGGATAAAAAATGTTAGAGTAACTCCATGTTGACCAGTCTCGCTTGGATTAATTTTCAGTTGTTGTGCACCACTTTTTGATTGGCAATTTAAAATGCGCTTGTGCTTAGCAATCGGGACAAACATCGGGTTAGGGTGTTGCAGCAAAAGCATCACCAGCAGCAGAAATTTCAAGCTTTATATAAATAATCGAACTGCATTTTATTGGACATAGGACAACATCATTTTTCTGGTCTGGTTGCAGCTGCTTTGGTAACGCTTTGTCGCCGCCAGCCAGAGTCAGACACTCCGTGCCACAGTGATTGTCAAAGGATAGCCGCGAATTGTCTGCTACGAAAATAATTAAAAATTCCATTTAAATGCAGATTAGCTGTGTGCGACTATAGAATTATATATATGGTCATGTAGCCATAGTGTGTGTGTTATATATACCAAAACATACCAAAACATCCACTTTAATACAATCAAAATCATCAAACGAGGTGGTAAAGCGATGTGCCTGTGCCTCTGCCTAAAAATATGCAAATCGCTGCTACTGCTGCAGCGGCAACATTAAAGATGCATGCCACGAGCTGTGAAGCGCGTTGCCACTCCCCACCTTTCTCTCTGCCTCTCCCTTTCATATTTCTTGTGACCATGTGTGTGGCGCGTTACATATAATTTATTTATCAATATTGTTTGTAATAAAATCAAAAATAATATTTGTATAAAACTAATCAAAAATGTATGAACATTTGTGCCATGTGTAAAAATCTGCAGCGAAAATAGTTGGAATTTCTAAGCTTTGTTTGAATTTTCTCCATGTGTGTGTTTATGTGTGTGTGTGTGCGTGTGTCTGTTTGTAAGTGTGTGAATATCAACTTGCGAAAAGTTTTTTGCCACCGTGCGAATCCCTCTCCACAGTTAATCGAATTTAATTTATATATATTGACTCAGTAAAATTTGAAGCTTTAATGCAGTTTATATCGCTCGAAGTATTAACTAAATAATAATTTATAATGCCAGATTAAAAGATCTAAAAAGACTGAAAGGCTAAGGTTAGATTTTGTGCAGCTTACATTGCAATTATAAATCTTAATAATAAATAATAAAATTATTTTCTATAATTTGTACTTATTGCATTTATTTGGAGTGCTGCCACATGTTTCTACGATTATAATTAGTGAAATTTTAAAGGGTATTTTTAAGTGTTTCTTTTTGTGTTCTGATTGCCTTATGAATATTATTCATAATGTCTACGTATTCATTAAAATAATGCAAATAACGCACAGGTTTGCTATCAATACAATTTCTGTAAATGCTCTATTGAATTGAATAAGTTATTTGTACTCTCTCCAAACAAAATGCAATAATATGCATATTTTATTTTTTGTAAAATACGCTTTTAAATTTGCCATATTTTTTCATAACCAAATATGTCGTTGTGGACCTGTATCAAGTGTTTGATATATATATATATATATAGCTGTAACATTACTCATGCGACATGTGCGCCCGTTTTGCATTTCCCACATTTTGCCCACAGATACACAGTTCGCCGTCAATCAGTGTAACAGCATTTAAATATATATATATATATATATATATATATATTGTATATGTTACACAATTTGTCGCAATTCGTTGCATTTTTATAAATATTGAGATGTCCAATACAAAAAATTGTACCATTGGGAAATGGCTGGGCCAACGGATCAGACATCGTGGCAAGTCATCATTTTTTATGCTCTTGCAGTGACATTTCGCAGTCAGAGCATCAACACTGAAGCCTCCATTTGAATCTGCATGTAAATTGCGAATTGTAAATACTCAATACTCATATCCAATTGCAGTTAATAATAATTCAGCTGCCTGCATTCGGGTTCTGTGTATCGTTTGGGATTGAACTTTTTTTTTAATGGGGGCACTGTAAAAATTACATAAAAATTGACAAGCATTCAATCACCCAATGGAATTTCGGTGCTTGAATCTCGCTAGGGTTTATTTTGATTTAAATTGAAAATATCAAATTTGAGTTTAATATTCATCAACTCGATGTACACTTTTGGAGGGTTCAAAGGGAACTGTAAAAATTACATAAAATTGACAAGTATTACAAGTTCCCCAATGGAATTTCGGTGCTTGAGTCTCGTTAGTTAAGTTTAAGTTTAAAATTCATCAACTCGATGTACATTTTTGGAGTGTTGAAACGTTTCAAAAGACGTAGATAAGTTTTTTATTTAATTTGAAATTATTATTTATATAATTGTGGAAATTCAAGCACTGCAAGCCGGTTAAATTTATTGTGCCCCTTCTGAATCCTGAGACCGGGAAACTTGCAGGAATTCAAGAATCTTACAATAGTTTTTTTTTATTATCAAATTGAGAGTGATCAGTGGATTCTAATTTGATGTGATAATAGAAAGTTAGGCTGGGAAAACTCTCAGTTGTACAGTCCGATCCGCAATCTAAATCTGTTTATTTCGAAAACAACCACACAAAATAATATTTATTTAATAATATTAATATAAAAATAAAATAATAATATTTTTTTAACTCAAGACTGGCTACCTAAACGCTTGATTGAATTGCTAATAAATGTATGCGGAACATATTCGCCCACATAATATCTACATAAATGCTTTTCCTACCCTAAAACTTCCGTACAAATCATAAAATCAACATTTATTATGTTTACATTTAATGGCAATTTACAGTTTATGGGCTTAGCAGATGAATGCAGCATTTTTTTTGGCCAACAGATAGATAACAAATGTCTCCGTTTCGTAGCTGAATTTTTAATGTCATACGTTTGGCAGGAAACATATATTTTACTGTCGCAAAATGTGTCCTGTCCAGTAATGTGCACAAAAGCTTTGATGAAATCAAAATACGGCCGAAGTATTTTCACAACCACACACAGCCCCAGACAGGGCACACAAATTCACACAGCGCACACACACACACACACACATACACACAGCGCACACACCCAAACACACATCGCTCACTTGGAATACCCTAAAAACTTTACAGCTCGTTTGTGAGGTACGCAGCGTGTATCCTGCGGCGTCCTTTGGTTCCACCATTGAAATACAACATTTTTTTTTTTGTTGTATAAATTTCATTTTTGGTATGTTTAGAGGTTTCCCGAATGGCCAGCGGCATATTTTATGTACAACTTCAACACTGTAAGTATTCATGTGTGTGTGTGTGCTAGCATGTGTGTTGTTATCGCACTGCATTTATGTATGTGTGTGTGTGTGTGTGTGTTGTGTGTGTGTGCCGCGTGGTTACTTAATATACAAAGGCCTTTAATTTTGACTAAAGCTAAATAAACTTTGTACCCTTTGGTATCTCTCTCCCCCACCCTCTCTCACACATACACCTGCGGTCATGCCGCTACCAGAGGACAACGTATGTGGCTCTGTGTGTGTGTGTGTGTGTATGTTTGATGTTCGGCCTGTGTGTGTGTGTGTCTGTTGCTACTTTCCCTGCTGCTGCTGCTGTTGTTGCTGTTGTTTTTGCTATTGCAATGTCCTTGGGCGCATATTTGCATGTTTTATTGTATCTGCTCTCAGTTTAGGAGCAGACCCCCCACCCCCCCTACCTCAACCACTCCCCCCTACTATGCGTGTACCTATGTTTTTAATTCTTTACATCGATATTTGGCCGCTGGCATGCCAAAAACGCGAGCCGCTGCCAAAGGTTGATTGTGATGCGGGCGCGGGGGTGACGTTGGTGGGAGGATTCAGTTATTTCATTCCCATTTGTCTGAGTTAAAGGTAAGAGGCGAGGCGAGGCGGGGCGGGTTCGGGGCAGGTCTGGGCACCGTTAGCGGCAATTTTCCTCTCCAAAATATGCATGATATGTGCTACACCTTTTGTTTTGATGTTGAATTGTTGCCCGCTGGCGGCCATTTTGTTGCTCAATGCGAATGAGTTGCGTAAAAAAAAATAATAATAATAATAAAACCCTGCTAATAAATAAATATAACTAAAGAATATGCCACATGTGCAACAGCTAAGATTAGCTGTAGAATTATGCGACAATCAAATTGAATTCTGGTCAAGAAATCTTTTATCTTCTCTCCAGGCTAATTGAAAGCATGTAATGCCTAGCACAGGGTATCTACTAGTCGAGTCTTGCTCTCTTTGCATGCTTCTTGATAATATTTGTAATAACTTGAAAAGTCCGGGCTGAAAATTAAAGCAGAAATATGTGTTCTTGGCCAAGCTAATTAAAATTGACTGCTGCCTGCACAAAAAGTGTTGCATACTTTTAGTTGCACACACACACACACATCGACACACACACATAGCTGGTATTTATACACTCACATATGTATTTACCCGTTAGTTTCCCATTACTTGACATTTTCTTTGCCTCGCACTCGGCGCTGGCAGTTGGATTTTTAATTTGCGTTATACGAGGAGTTTCCTTTTGAGTAGCTTGCGGCACCGCCACACACACACACACACACAGATACACAGTGTTTGTGTGTGTGTGTGTGTGGAATGTAGACGAAAGGATGTGCATATAAAGGGCAAGGAGCGGCGCAGCGTAGCGTGACAACCGCCAGCTCGTCGAGCAAATGTCACGCTTGACTCATTTCCGTCCCATGACGTTGCCGGGTGCCTCTTGTTGCATGGTTAGTGGCAGCAACGGCAGCAGCAAGAGTCGCACTGCCACAGTGCAAAGAAAACCACATAACAATATTGGTTGCTTGGCGGCCAAAGCTAGCTTCCAGCAGTTTGTTGCGAGTGGTTTGTGTCGGTTCTTCTCGCCACTCGCCTCTCGCCTCTCGCCTCTCTCTCTCTCTCCCCTAGCGCTGGGTAGGCAACCTATGAGCCGGAAGCACTTGAGAACTTGCAATGGCCGTCGGGCATTTTGCGGTCTCGTGCGTCACATCGCATCGCAGCAGCACCGGCAGCATCAGCAGCTGAAAATTCCCTTCGTTTTCATTATGTTGCGGCTGATGTCCTTGCCACATGCTCGTCCTCAGCATCAGTCAGAGCCTGAGCCGCAGCCACAGCCACCGCCATAGCCTCATCGTTATGTTGCTTTTCAGTGAGAAGCCACGTCATCATTATTATGAACACCGTTATGGCCAGCAGCTATATATTCCAATTTGTTGTTGTTGCTCCTCTGCCCCTCATCTCCTTCATCTTCATCTCCTGTATTCCCCTTTTTTGCCAGCGGTTGTTGCTTTGCTTTTGTCTGCTCTTCTGGAGGGTGGGTCAGCTCTTGGGTGTTCTTATATGACCGCCGTCAAGTTATTCTAGCCAGCGCTTGTTATAGTCTATATACCCTATAGCTATTCAATAGTGGGCATACCCAGTGGTGGACATCTATGATCCTTTCATATAGGGCATCTCTAGAATGCAAACGATTCCCGCATGTTTTGCTTATTCTTTGAATTTGGGAAATAATTAAAAAACATTTATTAATCGTATATTTTATGTGTTTTTATTGGTATTGTAAATCTTAAAATTAAATAATAATATAATTAGTAATATAAATATTAAATAAATAAATAATATAAATAAGATTTGTGCTTCGACTGTCCATATGAAAACTGTGTTATTTTATAAGCTATTTAATATAATTAATATAAATAAAATAATAAAATAATTAATGTAAATAATAAATTCTCTTATCAATAAATATAGACATCTAGAAATGATAAGAATATTCAGAAAATGATAGTTCTAAATTTAAATTTATAATTCTTACTCAAGAATCTGCTGAAATGATAGTTCTTAAATCAAATTTATTATTCTTATTCAATTATTATTTTCTTAACATTGCTTCAGTTGCGGACTAACAGAAACTTGTTTTGCGCGTGATTTTTCGATTTGAATTAAATTAATATTTATAGCCTGGAAAAATGTAACCAAAATAATTAAAAAAAGAAGAAGAATTCATAAATGGGATTATCTGAGTTGGGGGTATCTACGAGTCTCGCAGGCACAACTTGTCAGCCGAATTCTTATTTGCGATTGTTGTTTATTTTCAGCGCATTTCTGTGAGGCGTTGACAAAAAGTCTTGGCTGCTATTTATAAGCCCAACAATTGGTATATGAGTTGGCTATGTGAGTTGCTAACGTTGCAGCACAGTTACCTGAGGCTGTTGCAGTTACTGTTGTGGTTGTTGTTGCAGCTTCTGCTGCATTTACTACTACTCATACATTCTACTTACGTTCGCGTCCGCTTTTCATATGGATGGCAGCAGTTGCGGCAGCGGCAGCAACAATAATAACAATAATCGTGCCACATTTAGATAGCGCACACAGCACAAAATAATAATAAAACAAAAAAAAAAGAAATCATTAAAACGCTTTTAGCCAATTGAAGAGTTTAAACATTGGCCAAGTATAAAATTTGTTTGCATACCAAAAATGTTAAGTTGCCGCTGCCAGCGTCGATGCCACCAGACGCAGTCGCAGCCGCAGCCGCAGCCGCAGTCACCGCCGCAGTCTCAGCTTCAACCTCAGTCGTTGGCTCGCCCGCTTATCTGGCGCTGCTTGCAACATTTGCTGCGGGCCTTTTTACTTTTCGTTTTTCGATACGAGAGCCGCCTGAATAAGGTGCGGTGCGGTGCGGTGCGCGGTGTGAGGCAGGAGCAGCATAAGCGGGTGTGCTGCATTCAGTATATGTGTGTGTGTGTGTGTGTGTGTGTTAAGTTGGTCGCAAATACTTTTGGCCTCGCTTGGTGTCGGTGCCTTACCGTTGCTTCCAGCCTTATTGTTGTTGTTGTTGTTGTTGCTGCTGCTGTTGCTGCTTTTTGGCATCTGCTCCTTGGCCCTAAGCTGATTGTTACTTTATGAAATATTTGCAAGCAACTTTATTTACAATTTTTCGGTTATTTATTGTTTGCAATTTATGCTTGAATATTCGTATTTGTATTCGTATACAATGTGTGTTTGTTGTTGTTGTTGTTGTTGTTGCTTTTGTTGTTATTCCGATTGTTGTGTATTTGGTCAAGTTTGAGTAACTGATTTATCGCATCCCGCTTACGTATGTGTGTGTGAGTGTGTGTGTGCAGTTAGTGGGTGTTGCCTCAGTGAAGAGTGTGCAAAATAACATTTCCACCCATAAGAATACTCCAAAAGATATTCTAAACAAATATTTAAATGCATTTTTATGTTATAATTTGATTTTTCTGAGAACTAAAATAGAGAAGCACTTTTAATTTGTAGCTTTTTTTTGTTTATTTTAATTCTACAGAAGCTGATCAATGGGATTTTGGCTTTAGATAGTCTTGGCCAAATGGATTAGTAAAAATAAAAGTATCATTGAGAAATATTATTTACCATAAGCTGAATAATTTATAAGCTGAAAAAATGTATGTTGCATGAAAAGTTTTCCATTTGCATTTTGCAATTGCAACTAACTGGAAAATTGTTTGGGGCACAGACAGTTGCTGGTTGCTGTTGCCATTGTTATTATTGTTGATGGACAAGTCGCAATTAAAAAGAAATATGAAATCTGTTTGCCAAAATTGAAAATGACATTTGTGCTCGGACTGAGCTGAGTTTTACTAATGATGAGGATGACGAGTTGCATATTTTGTTTCTATTGTCTTTTGTTTGGTTTTGTTTCGTTTGGCTTCTTCACATAAAAATCAAGCATTTTGTAATGAAGAATTTGCCTGTCATTAAATTCAAAATGTGCCAAGCTTGCCTCAAATTGAGAAAATACGTTTTGCAGGTCTGAATCAAATATGGGGAAAATGTATGTAATTAAGCTGGAAATATGTAGTTAACTGACTATTCAAATTGCCTTCAAGTAGTGTAAAATCTCCTCTCTCTTTGCTGCTAAAGGACTCTCCTCTGGAGGCATTCATCAGTTGCCATTTGACTGTCACTTGATATCTAGAAATAATTCTCTGACTTTAAATTCGACACTGGAGCCTTGCTCAAAAATAAGCATAAAAATCAAATTTCGCCTGTGGGCCAAAATTTGAGCTGACATTGATTTGCTTGTTGTTTACTTTCAGATTATAGAAATATATATGTTTTATGTTTATTTACTTAATGCCATTGTTGTGTTCTTTAATAAACACATTGCAAAATATGGTTTTAATTGAAATTTGTTTTGGTTTTGTGCCCAAACCACAACAATCTTTGCACAACTTTTAACCCGCAATTAAAATGCAGCGCTGATTGCATTTCCTCAGCGCATTCAGTCATATGTAAAGGGAAGTGGGGGATGGATGAGTGGGAGGGTAGGGGAGCTGCGATGATAGTGTGGATGCTATCGATATTTTTGCATATGGATCGGGATGCTCGTCTATTTGGCCAGTGGTCAAAAGGCAACTGCAATCAAAATTGCAAATACAATAATATGAAAAGCACAATGAAATAAATTGAAATACCTCAAGCTATGTAAATGGCCAACCAGTCACAAGGACACGCAAAGGCCGTCCCCCCACACACACGCACACACACACAGACACACACACACTATCACCCACCTATGTAGAGCTTGCAAGAGCAAATATGGACGAGACAACATCAACATTAACAACAAAAACAGCTAAAGCTGGCGGGTGGCACAATAAAAAAAAGTTTCCTCGCCTTTATTATATACATATTTTTATATATATATATATATACCTACAGACTGCAACCCATATGTACCCATAGGGCACCATATCAGCCAGCCAGCTCTTGTTTGTAATAAGGGCAACTGGCGCTATCAGCGAGCATCTTACCTATGTCACAATCCATAACTATGCAGCTGGAATCAAAAAGTGGAGGAGTAATTTACGCGAGATCGCTTATAATTCTCAACTGGTTTGCTGAAAGCACAGATCTATCAGAATGATGAGCACACAGAAAGAAAGAGAGAGAGAGAGAGAGAGAGAGAGATATATGGTAAGTTGAGCACAAATTATATTTACATATATATACATATATAAATATATATCAAGATGGATCTTTATTTATATGAAAGAGAGAGCGAGAGAGAGATATGGTAAGTTGAGAAAAAATTATATTCATATATATACATAAATAAATATATATTAAGACGGTTCTTTATTTATATGAAAGAGAGAGAGAGAGAGAGAGAGAGAGAGAGAGAGAGAGAGAGAGAGAGAGACAGAGAGAGAGAGATGGTAAGTTGAGCACAAATTATATTTATATATATATATACATAAATAAATATATATTAAGATGGTTCTTTACCTATATGAAAAAGAGAGAGAGAGAGAGAGAGAGAGAGAAAGATATAGCAAGTTGAGCACAAATTATATTTACATATATATATACATAAATAAATATATATTAAGATGGTTCTTTATTTATATGTTATTAATGACTTGCCATTTATCAGACTCACTCCGACAGTTACCACAATTATTATTCGCTGTTTTATCACCTTCAATATTTCACTTGATATGAATATGAATATGCAGTCAAAAAAGGGTATTCATTTTTCGTGAGTGTGTGTTGCTTTTTTTTACTGCTGTTGTTGTTGTTGTTGTAGTCTCGACGTGGAAATGGAGAAGGGAGCGTCTACGTAATCAGCATTTGTGGCGCTCGAGGTCATCCGCAAAGTCTTCAGGCGACATCGTGTTGCATGCGGCACAGCTACGTTCTACAGCAACAATAAGAACAACAACAACAACAACAACAAAAGTTCCGTGTCGCTGCGGACTCGAATGACGACAACGACGCCGCTTCATCTTCCTGCCTTGGCCGTTGTGGCTGCCGCTGCTGCCGCTGCTGCTGCTTGGCCTGGGGCAACATTTTGGGTTGGCTGGAATATTATAATTACAAGCGAAACAGGCCCCAGAGGTGCCCGAGCAGCGCCTCAACAACGTCGTACGTTGCCCATGACAACGATGATACCCAAATGAAGCCGAAACAGAAACTGAAACAGAAACAGAAACTGAATCTGAAGCTGGAAAACCAAACCGAGCCAAAGGTGGCAGTCCCACAAAAACTCTCTGACGATGCTGTGACAGTTCCGCTTTTTATGTGTGTGTGTGTGTGTGTGTAAGTTTGTAGAGTGTGCGTGTGTAAGCCAGTTGCATGTGCCAGCTGCCTGTTTGACTTGACTCCCAGTTGCTACTGCCTTGAATCTAGTTGAGCTCTGACTGATGGCCCAGCAAATATGGCCAGCTGACGGCTGCTGACTGCTGGCTGCTGGCCACTCTGCAACTTCCATTCAATATTGTTTTTTTTTTGTGTTGCCACTAGACAAATTAAGACTTGAAAGACATACAAATGAGCAAAAGAAAACCAGCAACGACTTCATTCAAATGATTTTCGTGTGAAAATTATTGAAATACATTTCCTAAAGCCACATCAAATGAGTCGAGAAACGACTTTGGCTGCAATCCATATACATATAAGTCGTAAGTATACTTGTATTGGGCCTAAACATTTTAGTCGTCGTCGTCGTCGTCGTCGTCGACATCGTCTTCGTCTACCTCTAAGCGGACATTGGCGATTATCTTGTCCACGACTGTGAAATAAATGAGCGTCGTAGTCCGTACTAAGGATTGCCCCAGGCTCATTGTTGGCGCATTGTTGCTTCAAAGAAAAACAAAATACCAAAGATAGGTTTCAATTTATCAGTGTGTGTGTGTGTGTCTCTGTGTGTGTGTGTGTGTGTGTGTGTGTGTGTGCTTGTATGTTTGTTGTGTGCGATGTGGTTTTGTCTTCGAGGCAAACTGATTAAGAGCCAAAAAGTTCCCACATTTCATATGTGTGTGTATTTAGCCGCATGTGGGTGTATTGGTGTCTGTGTTGTATTTGAGTGCATGGGAATGCCCTTAAGTTCAATCGATCCCTTCGAGCACACATCAAACTCTCTGCGTCTCTGTCTGCCTCTGCGTTTCCAGTCTCCAAGCATTTTGCTACAGTTGACCTCTGCTTACATCCTGAAAATAAAACTGATCCCTCGATAATTGCAATTTAAAAAATTATTTATAGAATTTAAAGTCGCCTTAACAATTTATATTCTTTATAATCAAACTCTGATTATAATTATATATTTTGTTTATTATTTTTTATGGTTGTTTTTACCATTAAAAAGTAATTCTAGCACCGATAAGATACCAAAAGCTGATTCATTAAACTAAGTAAAATCGAAAGTGTTATCAGTTTCTTATCTTTATATTTGACGAAAGATTAATAAAACCCGCTTGATTTGATTAGGTTAGTTTCCTTTCAAATATTGGCGAGTAAAGTTCTGCAAAAATGACATTAATTGAAACATCCTACAACAAACAGGAGAAATTTTGGTATGGTCCCGAAAATGAGTTGTTTGGCGATGACACAATATCGATAGGTGAACTTGAATTTCAAGCGCTTAAGGAACATCCGACAAATATGTGTCAGGTGAAGAAATCGGAAGTAGTTCATCCAGTGTATTTACTAAGAAATCTATTTGCCACAGACATCACATGATAATGGTAAAGTTGTTACCAATGCGGAAACACTGACTGCAGCCATACGAATTGCACAATTTCTAAGAGCGGAAGGACTGAGCCACGTGGACATTGTGGGAATCACTGGCAAGAATGGCATCCATGTAACGGATGTGGTACTTGGATGTTTTTTCAATACGACACCCATTCATGCCGTCAATCCGTTGCTGGAAGCGTCAACTATTGGAAATCTATATGCGATAACAAAGCCAAAGATAATATTCTGTGAGGGTTGCAATTTCGAGCTGATTAAAACCTTAACTAAAGACTGGATGCCAAGGATTATAACGCTAGACGAGCACATTGTGAATGTGCTCAGAATTGAGGATCTCTTGGAAGCAACAAGCACGGAAAATAACTATGTGTAAGTTGAATAAATATGGATCTAGAAGTAGAACCAATGAAATTTATTTAAGCTTTCACTTTATAGACCTTGGAAACTAGTGCACGGTGGCAAACAAACAATGGCCATTGTCTGCTCTTCGGGTACAACGGGTCCACCAAAAGCTGTCACCCTATCCAATTCTCAATTGTTGTTACTATCACCGTGAGTATATTGATTTTTGATAAAGGCTTAATTAAATTGGGGAATATTCTATTCTTTTCAACTATAGCACCGGCGGCATTTACGATGTGGTCTACACCACAGCCAGTTTAGACTGGTTGACAGCTGTCAAGTGTTTGCTGAGCAGCATTCTGAATGGAGCAACACGGATCGTCAGTAGCCAGCCAATTAGTACCCAGCTGCTTGTGGAGATTATAAAGAAATGGAAGGTGACATACTTGTATCTGTCGCACTGGCAAATGAATGAGCTCTTCGCCAGTCCACTGGCCACTTCAGCTTACTGTTCGTACTGTATTCCGGGGGTTGGGTCTCTGCGGGTGTTGTCTACTCAGCTAGGAGAATTCTGGAGTCTACAAATTTTGCGTGTGTTTACGGCACAACGGAAACCGATGGCATATCGATATGCTTTAATGCTGAAATAGAGAATTTGGTTGGTTCTCTGCTGCCGGGCATAAGTGCTTGTATTGCCAACGAAGATGGAACTTATCTTGGCCACAATCAGATTGGCGAAATACTTATCAAGACGAACCAAAACTGGAACGGCTACTATGGGAATGCAAAACAAACAGCGGAAACAGTCGATTCTGACGGCTGGTTCCATATGGGCGATTTGGGCTATTTTGATAGCGACAATCAGCTGTATTTGATAGATCGCAAAAAGAGTTTGTTAAAGTACAAATCAATGCATTATACACCCAATGAAATCGAGACGATCATCATTGAGTTGCCAGCCGTGGAGCAAGTGTGTGTTGTTGGTATCAAGGATAAGTTCTATGGCGATGCAGCTGGTGCTCTAATCATCCGGAAAGCGGGCTGTGAACTGAGCGCAGAGCAGGTCATCAATCATGTGGCACAACGCATTTCGGTGCACTACAAACAGTTGCATGCAGGTGTTCGATTTGTGGATACAATTCCTGTCAACACCTGCGAAATGTGGCTAGAGAAATGTTTGAGGACGCCAAATTGCCAAAAGCTGAACTTTAAATGTGCTCAAGTGAAAATATTTCACAATTTTAATTACTCTTCTTTTATATAAAAAAAAAACACGTATCTTTTCTGTTATGAGGAAATTTTTTTTTTTTTTTTTGTGTTGCCAGTTGTTTGACCAAGAAATCACAATCTTGGTCTAAACAAATTATAAGCAAAACGTTTGCATTTGTATCAGCTTTTGCTTTTGGTATGATTTTGATTTTTTTTTATTCATTTTTTATTTGGCCCTCATGCTGCCATCGGCTGCATTTCATGTGAAATATGTATTACGATGAGGAACAGAGCAATGGGAAATTCCCTTTCGGCGATTTATTAGTAAAAAATGTTTCGTGTTTGGCGTCTGCAAGTCGCATTGTTCATCGTGTTCTGTTTACGTTGTAAGCTGTTGTTGTTGTTGTTGTTGTTGCTGTAGCTGCGTTTGCCTTTTGGCCATGATAATTTAGATGCTGTTGTTGTGATAACAATACACACACACACACACATACACAGACACACACACGTAGTCACGCACGCCCTAGCCTTAGTCGTAGCCAAGAACTGCACGAACAAGTTCGAAGTTGGCCAACAGTTGTGGGAGTCTCTCTGGCGGTCTGTTCCTGACTTCTTGTTGCCTATCGTTAGCCTACGTGTATTTATGGCCAATGTGAAAGTAACCTTGATTTATGGCCTCCACAGACCCATCACCTCAAATAGGCTCAAATTATATAAATTGTGCCATACACACACACACGCACACACACACGCACACAAATAAACTGCAGCGAGCCCTGGGCCAAAGGATTAAATCCCTGTAGGCCATCTATAACTCCTGATTCCCATGTCCCAAAGAGTTAAAAAATTGTTGTATTTATGGCTAATTGTATCGGTTAACTGGTTAACTGAGAGCTATGTGAAACATGGAAATAAATCCAACTCTAAATGTGAACTTTACAAAAATAAGTTAATCAGTAAAAATTTCTCGTTTATTTAAAATAAGCCTAATTGAAATGAATCCATTAGAGATTTGCTTAAATTCAGCACATACATAAATTGAAATTTTCCATTTGGGGTTTGAATTTCGATTCGTTGGCCAAAATTGGCCATCATTGCGATAGCGCTAATATTTTTCTAACACTCGCGCAGTTTAAATTTATGCATGGTCGGCCCCTCTAATACCATTTAGAATAACAGAAATAATTTATTATTTTTAACACTACACTTTACAATTTCGGTTTATTTTCGATGTCGTTGTTGTTGTTGTTGTTGTTATTTTAGCTGTAGTTTTTAGTGTTATTTGGGATACCAAACAAACGGGAGTTGTTTGTTTTTCATTTGACCAAGCGCAGCACGATGGGAGTTGGTCGCCAATGAGGTGTGTTGCATGGAGATGTGGACGCGTTTGAGTGCAACTAGATTTTAACACTTATGACTAAAATATATATATATCAATTTATACATATTTTACAATAAATAAATTGATTTTGTGCATAACGAAACAAAGGAACAAATTAAAACATTGGCACTTTCAACAGACGCATAATATAGTAAAAGCATTTGGCTAAAACTGCAGCCGATTTCATTTTGGCCAAATAGCGTCGCTCCTCATTAACATATTCGATGATATCATAGCACAGCAAATAGCTGAGGAATGCAAATATGCACAGGCAAAACACCAAATGATAACCCATTAATAAAGCCAAGTTTCGATACGACACATGAGATCGACCAAAACACATTGCTTTTTGGGCCATTCCCTGGACTCCAATGTGCTGCTGCCGGCAATTGTGGCACAGCATTGATAGACCCACATTGTCAGGCTGCTCCTGTTCCTCCAAGCTTTTTGCTGTTGGTCTCTAAATGCACAGAATAAATATGAATTAATTTAAGTTATTTTAGGAGAAACTTGCCTCATCTGATTGTTGCTCTGATTCAGCTGTTTCGTAGCAGTCTTCCTCTAATGGGTCCTCAAATTTATCAATGTGACGTTGCTTCTCCTTGGTTTTCTTTGATAATCTTTTGAAAGTCTCAACTTCTTTTGGAACATGTAAATCCGACTTATGTAGCTGATTTATTGGCTGCTCTGCAATGGAATTTTCATGTTTTGCCAGCTGGCAATCCTTGTGGTTTGCATGTTTCTGTTTGGTCAAGGATTGCCTTTGCCGATGTTCAATTTGTTGTTGTGCTTGGTATTCAGATTCATTTTCATCCAATAGTTTTGAGAGCCTAAGTAGGTGATTGTTGGAGGAGGCGGCGCAACGTTCTTGCAGTCCTGGTAGATTCAGATCAGCCCTTAAATGACGATCGGTGATTTTGCCTACACTTTTGGTCTTTATCTGTCCATCCTCTGTGATTTTAATGGAGCACAATCTGTTGTGCAACAGGACATTAGCTGAGGTTATTCAGTATATTTCATTACGATTCACTTACGAGTCGGTCGTAAATTGATCATTTTTGTACAGCTCAGTTACATCAGGGAATGAATCAGCTTGTTTTTTCTTTTTACTATCAAAATTTATGCAGTATTTTATTTACTTGCAGTTCTCTTTAAATTGTACTTACTGTCTTTTCATTTGCACACCAAATAATATATATTTCAAAAAAATCAGATTACTTGAATCATATAAAGATCAGCCTGCCCGGAATGAATTTGTGTTTTATTCTCAAATTGTAGTAAATTTTAAAATTATTGAAATTTTAGAAACTGACTTCTTTAACTTTTAGTTCTCAGAGAATTTGGCATAACAAAAATTGTTACTATATTAATATTATGAATTGGAACTAAGATTAAATATATTATTTATATATATTATTTTGAGCACACTTGCAATTTCAGAAATTTAGAAATCTTACAGTTAGTTCCGATAATATCAATCTTGAAATTCTCATTGCTGTTTTGAGAAAATTGAATTCAAAATAAATTATTTTTAGATAATATTCTTTATATATTGTTGTATATTGGGCATATAAATATATATTTGTTAAGTTCACCAAACTCAGAAATAATATAATTTAGCCCTTTGGGGAATTAGTTGGCAAATAACAGAGCGGAGATTGAAATGTTGCCACATGGCCAGTGGCCTCTAATGTTGTTGTTGTTGTTGAATACCTGTGAGCTGCGCAAGCGCAAAACCTCAGGCAATTTGCCATGCCCACTAACAGGTCGCTCACACATACCCCAAAGACACACATTCATACACACACACACACACACACAGCCATTGCTAGTAGCAAACCCTCCCGAGGAGTGTCCCTTGTTGGTGCGATCTCGCCTCCTGCCACATTGTCCTTGCCTCGTCCTTTGGCTGTCCGCTGCGCACTGCTCGCTCATCAAAGCGGTAAGGTCCTGGGGCAACATTAGCAAACCGAAGCGCATGGCGTCGCTGCGGCGTCTGCCCCGCCGGCTGTCGAGTTTTTCACGCAGCGACGCTTTTTTGCCCCCCCCGCACAGTCAGTCAACGCCCGTTGCCAGCATCCGCAACTCCTTCAAGCCTTAGGACAGAGGGGGGTTGGGGGCGGATTCTGTATATAAGACTATGTATATAGAAATCGACTGTCTCTGTGTATATGTATAGGTATGTGTGTGTGTGTGTGTGTGTGTGCGACTATTCTGTGTGCTGCTGCCGGCTATTTCGTGCGGCGCAACTAAATGCACTTGTTGTTGTTGTTGTTGCTACTGCCACTGCCGCTTCCTTCTATTTTTTTTTTTTTTTTAGTTCTGCTGTTGTTTTTGTAGCTGCTTAGCCGTTGCCTTGTCATTGCCCCCAGCTATTTCAGGCTGCATTGTGCGTGCCACAGGCAACAGCAGCTGCAACTGCAACTGCAGCTGACTGACTTCTACTTTGACTTTGAGTCGCTTGCATTCTTTAATTGTCTTTAAAGTTGCCCCAAAAATTATATATGCACATATTGAGTATTTCTATATATATATTTATATATATCAGAGTGCGGCAATTATTTAGCGCACGCACTCACACCCGCATACACACAGGAGCACAACAAGCAATTTGATTTTGTTGTGCAACTGACAGTTGCATAATTTCTGCATGAATGCCACTTTCAAATTCAATGCACACACAGTGAAATTCGTTTGTTGTGGATTTAACTCTACTTTTGAGGGGTGTGCGTGTGAGTGTGTGTGTGCTGTGTGTGTGTGTTAATTAAATTGTGTCTAAACGTTGGCCTCGCCTGCGATTGCTCAATGGTGCACATAATTGCATTGAATATAGAAAATTTCCTAATGCGTTGATATTTCTTGGTATTGCCCAAAAATATTGTTTAATAGTTTTTATTTACTGAAAGAACTTTGTTTAAGTTGTACTCTACTCTATTTAAAACTTTAAAATTCATTTTTTTAATACACATTAAAGAATATTTGAAGTGCAAGAAATAATAGTAAAACTTTGGCAACAAGTTTTATTCTTAATTTAGAAATGTTCAAAAGACTTGTCAATTCCTATATTAATTTTTTTATTAGACTTGTTAACTTCTATATTAATTTTTTAATTAGATAAACGAACAATTACCCATTTATTGTATAATATTTATAATATATATAAATATACTTTTTATCTTACAATTACCATATTATTTTATTATATTTATAATATATATTAATATATTTTTTTATCTTTCCAACACAGAAATAAAAATTTTATTAATATAAGAACGCATTTTTAATTTAAAATTATAATGTTTACAGTTGTTGCAAGGGTGTTGCACGGTCTTTCTGTCTCAGTGGCACAGCAAACATTATGGCGCAGCATCTTTGAAAATAATGGTGCACGGAAACGCCGGCTGGGCTTCCGTTATTCCGTTTGCTTTAGATTCGTGGCTAGGCGCAGTGGGTGAGGCTCGGGGTGAAGCGCGGGGTGAAGCGGGGGTGTGGCTGGAAGAACACTTCAATGCGACATTTGGCATTACACAAAAGCAGAAAACGGGAAATTAAACGTTGCGGTTGTTTCTGGAGTTTGTTGTTGTTGTTGTTGTTGCTGCTGTTGCCGCTGTTGCTGTTCCGGCTGTTGCTGCTTCTAGTGTTGTTACCAATGCGGCGTATGTGTTATATTATTGGCACAGAGCGCACATTGCGACATGGCATGCCGCATGTATTATTATTGTTCTTAATGTTGCTGTTGCAGTGGCTGTTGCTGCCACTGCTGCTGTCAGCTTTTCATTCAGCATTCAGCATTTGCAGCAATTATGAGCAGCCAGCACTGATAAGAGTAGCAGCAGCAACTGTGGCAGCAACAAATAACAATTGCCATTTTGGTCATTAAGCGTCGTTTTAATGGCCATTTCCCTGAGTTGGTATTAAGTGCACTGCGACTTATCTTCAAGCCACTAAATTGCCAAACTGATAACTGTGCCCCGAACATTCCGTTCAACAAAAAAAAACAAAGAAAAAAACAAAAAGTTTTGGCCAAAACCAAAACTAGATATGCACGACATTTGCCTGCGAGAAGATTTTAATTAAATGTCGCCGCAAACGATGCGGTAATTCGAGTTGCATCTACAAAACTACCAAATCTACAGACACATTCATTCAAGCAGCAGCAGCAGCAGCAGCAGCGCAAAGAGGTAAGCATTATTTTAGCCATATGAATATGATTTTGGCTGCCGGCTAGCGGCTCAATTTATCACAAAATGAACCACACCTCAGCCTAACCACTTGGCTCCCCCCCTCCCCCATTGGGCTTATGGTTGGCCACGATGTGGCAGGTTGCACATGTCAAAGATTTGCAATGCACTTAAATAGCATTTTGTGTGTGTGTGTTTGCCATTTGAAATTGCATTTTCATGTGTCAGCCAACTTTTTAGGCGCCTTCGAGCGGTTTGCTTCGCAGTTTTGCGCCGTTTTTGATGGCTAATTTATTGTCCATAAATAACGAGGCCGGTTCAGTGGTTCACAATTCGACACTATTTAATTTGAACCACATTTCTATGTGTAAATAGTATAAGAATGGAATCCTTTTTTCTATAAGTTATATATATATATATATATATATATATATGCATATATAACAGGTATATCCAGCAATGCATACAATCAAGCACTACGCAGCGCTTGAGGACATGCGGCGAAGGCCACAACAAAAAGCAGCACAGACCACAGTCTGTGGCAGCGAGGTGGATATTTTTTTATTGTTGTTGCTTGTTGCTTGTCTCGCGTTGCGTTTTGGCGTTTATGTGGCAGACATTACTGTACGAGTAACCCACACGCCAAGTTCAAAAATTCATCATTGTTGGCGTTGTGGCTGCATTGTTGTTGCTCCGCTCGGCACTACTTGGCTCTACACTGCTCTGATGTCCTCCTGTTACCCCCACAAATCCCCCCTGTCGTACCCTGAGCTGTGCTTTAGCCTGCAACAAGCCGCAAACGAAACTGACGCTGATGGCCGCCAGCTACTTTTGGGATGAAATATTATAATTACAAGCGAATAGCCCTAGGCCAAGGAGCAGCGGGAGAGACACGAGGTAGTGGCAAGGGTAGAGGCAGGAACAACAGCAGCAGCGAGCAGCGAGCAGCAGACAGAACCCCAAATCAGACCGAACCAAACCGAGCGCGCTCGAGCTGCAGCCAGTTCGAGTATGGCCCGAGGCTGGCTCGCAACATGTTCGTGCGGACAACATTGAAAAGGTGGTGGATGAATCGCAAGCAGCGTAAGAGGAAGAGAGGCAACTTCGTTGTGTTTACATATGTATGTGCGGTCTGGTCTTGTGCTCTGGCTCTGCTTCAGCTCAGCTGCTGCTGGTGCTGCTGCTGCTGCTGCCGGCATTCGTGATAATTTAGATGCGTTTGCACTGATAAGACTTGAAACTGGTTTGATGTATGGAGCAGCATGTTTGATGGCAAACTGACAGACTTACACTGCAGTTTGAATTGAGAGGGAGAGAGAGAGAGAGAGAGAGAGAGAGAGAGAGAGACGTATTCTTACAACAGTTTTTGCGTGGGTTTACTGTTCGAAACAAAAGACAATCAAATGAAAGGAGTTGAGGAGGGATGGTTAGGAAGAGCACCGTTATTAATTGCAACTTTATTGCTTCCAGCTGTTTATTAACTTTTTGTTTAATTTATAAAGCGGACATTGACATATATAAACATTCATAGCATATAATATTATTTGTGTGTGCGTGTTTGTTTTTGCATTTCACTCATTTCCATTTCAATTTGCTGCACGTCAGGCACAAAAGAACACACACTCACACACACACACACACACACACTTACACCTTCGGTGTGTGTGCGTTTTTCCTCATATTACATAGCTGTCAGTTTTATTGAAAATTAGCCTCAAGTTAATTTTGTATACCATTAAATTTATACATGTTTGCGTCTCCACACCCCTTTACATTTCACCCATGTGTGTGTGTGTGTGTGCGATCCCAAAAGTAATACATGCAGATTATAACTTAAATATGAAATGTCACACATTGACAGGCAGTTTTGAAAAGTGTGCAACAACAAGAACAACAACATTTTTGTAATACACCAACAAGTTTTACACCTGCGGGGCAGTTGCGCCGCTGCCACTCCGTTTATAAGGCACTGCCAGAGCCCAAGCCAATGCCAATGCCAAAGCCAAAGCTGTAGCCACAGTCCGAGTCCAAGTGGTAGTCGGTGATGGAGATGGAGATGGAGACGGAGCAACCACAGCACCACCAGCATCATCAGATCAGGCAACCACAAAAGCCAGCCACAAGCCAAAAACCAGAAAAAAAAATGGAATTTATGCGGCTTTTGCATACCCAGCACTAAGCCAACTCAAAGGGATCTTTAACATTTATAAAAACCTTAAAAGTTCATATCAAAAGTAGATTATTAAATAATAATTATAAATATATTTCAAGAATGAATTTGAAGACTAATTCAAATGTTGATTGTTCCAATAAATAAGTTCAATGGATTAATAAAATTCTTTATTAATTGTTAATTTAAGTAATAAATTTTCATTTTCATAGGGTGTCTTCTAGTCGAGTAGCTATTTTACTGGTTTCTTACCCGTTTGTAGTATTTGCTTTGAGGCGAAAGTGTGCGCTTTGGGATGTGGTTATTCGGGCCAGATATGATAAGGGTCATGTGGCTCTGACCAGACTGCTGAGGTGTGCAAGAGATGTGGCCCTTACCCATGTTTATATACAGGTATATAATCACCACATGACTTGTATTCTCTTAACTGACACCCCCGGCCAACACATATTTGTCAAACTGTTTAAGGACTATTTCTTTACACGTGTTTAATTGGATAAGTGGCTTCTCTTTAACATTAGTTCAAATTCTCATTATATTTGGAGAGTCCTTTGAAAATCGCATCTAAAAGCGGAAAATTATATGGACATTCATTTTCTTTGGGTTTCAATCCCACCAAGACTGCATTTTTCTTATACGTAAAGGGGAAGTAATAACAAATCAAGCTAAGACCATTGACAAAACTGTCTGGCTTAAAGTTAACATTTAAAGAAACCTCGAAGAAGCAGGAGATCTCATTCACAGGGCATATCGAATGTGATCTTCGTGGGGTACTTCAGTGCGACTTGTACCAGCTGCCCACTGCATACTCTATGAAATTGGTGGCATAGATGTTCTTCAGAAAGTAACTGCTTTGTGCTAGGTTGTTCCTTTCAATATTCCGAAGTTCAAAACCATTCTGATCTTCTGTATTACTCAAGTCATTTTTGCAGTGTGGCAAGCCATTTGATGCTCACATTTTCTGTGATAACGATTGGCTAGCTCGGCAAGATTACTATTCCAGGACACGTGCAGCATGTCACAGACATTCAGTTTAAGGGCATAACGAATGCGTCATCCATTATGGCCAAAGATTATGTGTTATCTGAGAAAGAGGAAAAGTCTAAGTCTGTTATACATTTCTAAGAAAGAGGAACAGTCTAAATCTGTTATACATTTCTCGTCTGATAACAAACCAACCGATTCTCTAACACTAATTGTCTAACACAGTCGGAAATATCTCGGAAACAACATGTCTTAAAAAAAAAATACAGATGAATTGTTTCCTTTAATTTAAATTATTATCACATTTGTTAGATGTGAAAGTAGATGCAAACTTTTCTAAATTTGCAGATGTTGTCTTCAGTTTGTTCACATTGCAATTTATGGTAATTTCTCAGCACACTTAACGCTTTAGTTAATTTAGCTACTGTTTAATTGTGAAACTTGAAATTGTTTTTCACACGTTTGTTTTTCTGCATATTTTGTACTCGTGCAGAGGGTATATTAGTTTTCTCACGATATTTGTAACGCATTAAGAAAGACAATCGAAACGAAGAAAGAATGTGTAAATTCTAAATTTGCATAAATAGATAACTCAAGAATCAAAAGAGAAAACGACTTGAAATTTGACACATTTACCTTACATAAAAATCACATTTCTTCTGAGAAATTATTTAACATAAAAATAAAAAAGAAAAATTCAAAAAATTAAAATTAAATAGCTATGTTTTTCAAAAATGCTTGCCTTTAACAATGTACCATTTTCTTTTAGGAAATAATCTTTGCTGAAATTTACAAACAAACTAAAATATTTTTATATGTGAAATGTTTTAAATTCTAATTTAAGAATTTTATGCATAAAAATATTCTTTCTTAATTTAAGGATTAAGAAGAGAAAAACTCTGACATCCCTCTAAGTAAATTAAACTATGCATACTAATTAGTAAGGTGATTTATGATGAGTATATCGGTAAAATTGAGTTCATTTCTACTTTAAACATATTTTAATAAAACAGCTCAAAAATTAATCCAGTCAACGGCTTGCAAATGACAGCAGTTATTTTGGCAATCCTTTTTTTGCTGCTTGGCCTAAAATGCACTTGCACTTTTTTCGGCGTGTGAATTTTCACTCCACATGTGCAACGGCGTCTGGTAGTGTGGGTGAGTGTGTGTGTGAGTGTGTGTAAAACACATGTTCGCAAATTACATTACAAACTAACTGACTGACTGACTGACTGACTGACTGTGGCTGCTGACCAAATCGACAGTTTTGGCTGTTGGCAACTCTTTGGCCTTCTGTTTGGCTTATGTCTGCCAAAGTGGTAACTGCATTAATGTGAGCTTATGTTGCATCGAGTCATCCGCAGTGCCCAACAGTGTTTGCCGTTGCTCGTGTTGGTGTTGGTGTTGCAATAATATTACAGACAACTCGCCACACGGCTATGATATATTCATGTATATATATATATGTATGTTCAGCAGCAGTCTGTCGTTAAACGCGACAATAAAACAAACAGCCGTGTGCAACATAAGCACACACACACACGCACACACACAGTGAAGCGTGCATACAGGTGAAAATAATGAGAGAGCAATTTTGTTGCCATATGGCCACAAATGGGCTGCAATGATGAATTGGGCGCGGGGCGTCTGCCTGGACATCGTGGACACTGTGGACACTGTGGACATCCTTTTGGTCCTTGGTTTGCCTATTAAGTGATTTTAACACTTTGCGCATGAAAATTGCAAAAAGGCAACGCCGTCGATAATTATCCCTTAATTGTTTAATGAGCAGCACTTGAGCACAGCCACACACAACCACACACAACCACACACAGCTGAGGCTGCAGGATGTGTCAGCTTAATTAATGTCAATTTAATTACACAATATACACATATGCGTACATATGCATAAGCCCTACTCGCAATAAGCACGTATGTATGTATGTATATATGATGTAAATACGCAGTTAAGCTCAACACACACTCAAATGTATGTGGATTATAATGGGCTTAATGCCGCGCACTTCTCGCACTTGTCGCACTCCTCGAGCTGTGTTTTCGCGCTTGATGGATATAGTTCTCGGGAAATGAGAAACCCGGCATTGAAAAATAATTCCCTGACGTTCTGGCATAAAAATTATTCAAAATTAATTTTTATAAGATGACTTTTATAAGTTGACTTTCTCTTAGAAATTAGTCTCAGATTTTTAAGAAATGAAAAACTTTACATTTAACAGCAAAGCAAAGCTGACGAACTCAAATATAAATTACTCTACGATTTATTAGATTTATTTTGTATTTCTAATTGATTATGTTTTTTTCATAAAAAGTTATTCAAAAGTCATTTTTATAAGTGGAATTTCTCTACGATATATCTTAAAAATTACTCTCCGATTCTCAAGAAATTAAGAACTTTGCATTGAACAGAAAAGCACTGAAAGAACTCAAATATAAACAAATTCAAATATGATCTACAAATTCAAACGATCTATAAATTTATTAGATTTATTTCGTATTTGTAATCGATTATATTTTATTCATAAAAGCTGTTTGTTAATTTTGAAATATTTTTTGCTCTTTTATTATACTTGAATATTTTTTCAATGTTAGTTTTTCAGTTCTTAGGCGATTGTCAAACAGGTGTAAAAGCAGTAAACAAGTTTGTCTTTTTTATTTAATACAGCTGTCTAGACATAACTATCAGTCAGTTGCTTTAAATTGACTTCAACTCATTTACACGCACTGCCAACTGGCCATGTCTATGTCTCTATTAGCCGGGTCCGCAAGTTATTTGGTTGTTTGACTGATTAATGTTCAGCTGCAAACGAGATGAGCTGAGAGAGTTGGAGAGCAAAGAACTGGCAAATGGAAACTGTGGACTGAGTTTGTTGGGGTCTGGCTGAGAGAGCTAAGCCAACTCCCCAACTAACTCATTTTGCAGAACATAACTTGGTCGCTTGCGAGTGGCAGCATCTTTTACCCTTTTCTCTCAGTTATGGCCAGCGGTCACAGATTGCTGTTGTTGTTGTTGTTCTTGTTGTGTGAGTCCAACTAATGTGGTTATTGCCGTTGCCAGTGATGAGAAGCAGCAGCAATTCAATTATATTGTCTATACCAAACGCGATATATATTTTTATATATAAATATATAGTTCGCTTTTTTCGCAATTATACTGATGCTGAGACTGAGACAAAGTAAAGGAAAGACAAATGCCCCGCATACATAAACTTTAATATATATATATATATATATTAATATACAATTATAAATATATATATGTATGTATGTATTTATGTGTGTATGTGTGTCTATGCATGTGCCACATAAAATAGTGAATGTAATTTTATTCACATGTATGGCCGGCGGCCAATCCGTTTTGCCCCTTGGCCACAAATTGCACAGCGGCAGCAAGCAAGCAACCCCGGAACCCCAGAGAAGGCGCACCTCGATGCCACAACCAAGACCAACAAAAACCAGCTGGGAATGTCTGTACAAATGTGTGTGTGCGAGTGTGTGTGTGTGTGTGTGTGTGTCTAGTATGGTATATTATATGGCTATGATGGCATGGCATGGCAGAGTGCGGGGCAGAGAGTTGAAATCCATCATTGGCGCATGGCCGGCGGCAACATTTGGGTTGAAATATTATAATTACAAGCGAACGCCCCAAGGGCAAGGAGAGGTGAGGCAGCAACAGCAACAGCAACATTTGCGAGCGTTGCCATCGCGTGTCTGTCCGCCTGCCTGTCCGTCTGTCAGTTCGTCTCTCTGTCTATCTGTATCTCTATCTAACTGAGCTGAAACTCAACAAAGCTGCGGATATGGATACTTAGCTTATGCCACTGCCACTGCTGCTGCTGCCACTGCCACTGCTGTTGCTGCCACTGCCACTGCTGCTGCTGCTTTGTTGTTGTTGCTTTTGGTTGCTTGGTTGCTTGGTTGGTTGTTCGTTTGTTGTGTTTACGTTTTGGCTGATAAAGTGGCGCGTAGTCGCAGCAGTTTGTTTCCTCAGGGCAACTGTCAGGTTGCAGCAGGTTAGCTCTGCAACATGTTGCATGCAACCAAAATAGCCGTATACAATTCCGTTCTAGCCACTTCCTTTTGACTGCTATTGTCCCTGCGCCATTCTGTGTATGTGTGTATGTGTAGTGTGTGTGTGTGTGTGTGTGTGTGTGTGTGTGTTCGACTGTGTGTTTAGTAGTTGTCGGTTGTGATTTGTTTGCTCAGGTGACAGCGGACAACGAATAACGGAAAGCAGGTGAATAGTTTGCCATGCATTTTTTTTTTTGCTCTTGTTTTTCTCCGCATCATGTGTGGAAAATGGAGTTACCATTTGACATACCCTGTAAAGAGTAGACTGGAATATTGACATTTGCCTAAGTAAGTAGCATATGTTACACAAAATACCAGACACATACATTTTTATTCAGATTGTTAGCTTGAAAACATAATAAAAAATCAATCCCAAAAGTTATACAAAAATAAAACAAATAAAAATAAAATTAAATTTAGTTATAAGTTGCCGAATTGCATAAAATGCTATATAGAAAAGTCCACTTCTAATATTAAAATTTGTTTTTAAATTAAATCATTACATTTTAAATTATACAAAAAAATAAATTCCTCGCTTTTATTCCTTCAAAATACAAAAGGAGTTTCAGCAGTTTGCTAAGACTCACCTTAACAGGACATCGACTCATAAAATATATAAGAAATATAATTATATTTGTAATTAGAATTTATAATTGATTAATGGATAGTCTTAAACTTATATGAATTCTTAATGCTATATATTAATTCAGTCTTTAATCGGACTACGCTTTTCAGATCACTTGCAACAAGTCTAAAATATACTTTTTGGGCTTCTCAAGAGGTATCTAGGTATTTAGACGCTTCCTCTGTTCCAGCACTGTCATTTGTTTGTTTATCTGGTAACTTGTTGCACTTGTATGCGCTTGTGGGCGTGGCAACAAAAACAAGCGGCGTCCACTTTGTTATTTGGACAAGTTGGACGAGAGAGCGAAAAAAAAATTGAGCTACCTGTTTCCAAATTAGACAACAACAGAAACAACGATGATGTTAACAAAAAACTTGCAGCACACATGTTGCACAGCAGCAGCAGCTATCTCCAAAATTATAGTGCCTATATGTATGTATGTATGTATGTATAATTTAAAAATAACAAAAAACTGAACATCCTGGCAGCAGTGGGGCGGGTGTCTTGGCCTATAATTATGTTTTCGATATGTGCGAGTGCCTCTGATTCTGTGGCAGTGCCACAATCACAGCTCATAATTGTCCCCGAAATGTTGTCCAGCAGGAACAGCAGGAGCAGCAGCTGCCAGGTGACAAGTCCTCAGCGGACTTGAAGCTGACTGCGAAGTACCCTCATTATATGCAAAATGCCAAAATGTTGCCTGCAGCTACTTAAGTTTAACTTATTTTTAACTTATACATGCATATATATTTATATATATATATATATATATATATACATATTTGTTGTTGTTGCTCTGGTAGTTGTTACTCTTGTTGTTGTTGCTGCTGCTGCACCCTTGGGGCATTCTTAGTTGCATGTTCGACGCAATCCTTTTCCGTTCAGCATTCAGAGTTCTGCAGCAAATAAAGAAACTGGTCCCATTCATAACTGGCGGCAATTTTTGCATTTTGCATTATATATTTTCTTCAGATCTTATTCCCATTCCCGTCTCAGTCTCTCTCACTCTCTCTCTCTCTCTCTCTCACTCTCTCTCTCAAATATCAACTGTCAGTTTTCGAGCTCAATGTGCCAGCGGGCTAGTTTGTAAATCAGTAAAAATTATGCACACACACCATGTGTATGAATTTATGCGAGTGTGCACACTGTCTACACACACACACACACACACACACACACAACAGTTTTGCAAGCAGCTTAAGTCACCAATGACAATGAAAACTGGTTAGGAATGATGCATCTTAATGGCAAATGTCACGCACGACTCAAATAATATATGTAAAAATATTATTTGGCCAAGACTCTTTCTTGCCATTGCCATTGCGTGTGTAATTGTTAGCTGTTGTTTGCATTTACTAGCTGTTGGCCATATTTAGAGGCAACTATTATTTCATTAATGAAAGCAGCTCATAAAAAATGAAATCTTTGGTAAAGCCAAGTGACGGCTGAGGCACTTTTTTTTTAATTTTTTTTTAAACATGTCAACTTTGGCAGAGCCAGTTTTCTAGGCAATTCTAGGCAGTGTTGGCCAAATCTTGTGCAAATTGACGACAGCTTTTTAGTGTATAAACAATTTTTTTACCAAGACTTGATTTTTAATTTGATTCGCTTTATTCACATTTTTTTTTTAGCTGTGCTCTGAATTTTTCAAGTTGTCTTTCTGTTGACTTTATCGCCAAGAAAACTGCATTCTTATAGTTATTTTAGTCATATATTAAACACAATGATTAAGCGATATAAAACCTCATTAAAAGAAGTGTATATATTTTTTTTTGCAGAAATGTTGAAATATAATGTGAAATATGAGTATTGCTTTTTGCTTGTATTATTTTTATATATATATATTTTTTTTATATATTTGTTGTTACAGTCAGTCGTGTGTTAAAAATTAAACGCGAATTTTTCAGGCAGCGTTTTCAACGCAAAAATGGCATCATTAAGTAAAAGGCCTGGGGGCAGGCATTGTAAATTTTATGAGCCTTTTTTGTTGTTGTTGTGTCGTTAATAATACAAAAAAAAAAATATATATATATACACACATATACAAATGTATACAAACACACACACGCACGCACACGCACGCACATAAGTGATGTATTGTATGTGCTATATATAAATAATAATAATAATAATGATGAGTAAAAAAAGTGCGGAAATTCTCAGTAGCATATGCTGTTTTTATTGTTGTTGTTAATGTTTTTGTTGTTATTGTTTTTGTTGTTGTTGTAGTGGGGGGTGCTTTCAGTGGATACCCATTTCAGGCAGGCTCTGCTCAGCCACTTTCTGTTTGTTATTATATATTGATTAACACGCAAAATGCACAAGCACAAGTGAAAAAAACTACATACTTGAATAAATATGCATTTTGCATGCCACGTGTGGTGGCAGAGTGGGCACGGCTGTGGAACTGCGGGGCAGTGGGGCAACTGAACTGGATTGTGGCTTCTTTTAAAATCCATCAACAATTATTAACATGAGAGAAATACATCTGGCTGTCGACGCTGATTTTGTAGACTCGCCACACACACACACATGCACATTCGCAATGTGTGACCACGCCCACAATTGCTCACTTCCCCCCCTTGTTCGCCTGCAGCGTTCCAAACAATAAAGCATAAAGCGCGCCGCGCACATTTTGTCGAATTATTTTGTTTCCAGTTGCTGGCGGCTAACTGCAGCAAATTGGCTTGAAATATTGGTATTGCCATATGTATGAGCACTCACTCTCTCCTCTTTCCCTTTCTCCACTGCTCTCTCTCTCTCTCTCTCTCTGTCTCAGTGTGTGCGAGTACGAATGCGTGCGTGAGTTTGTGATTAAAAAAATATTTAAAATGGCAAAATCATCGCGGCACAAAAATATAAAAAACCGAAAACCCGCTTCGCTCTGATATACTCTGTGTGTGTAAAGCAGAGCCCCAAAAACTGAAAGAAGTAATAAATGGCTGCAAATGTGGGCAACTCGACTAACAGTTACCCTATCATGCGTATGCATTATAATTCGAGTGTTAAATATACAATAAAAATTAAATAAACATAAAGCAGATATTAATAAAAACAAATTAGATTAAATAAAAAATTATAATTTAACAAGAAAAGTCTTAAAATATAACTCAAAAAATAAAAAATAAATTTTTTGCTAGTGGATATATTTTTGACTTGGTAGTTGGCCATTAAATTTATACCACTTTGCAGTAGTGTAACAATAAATGGAGTGCTCCGCCTACTTTGCCTACGCTTTGACTCACAAACTCGTTTCGGGGCACAATAAGTGAAATGAGCGATAAAATTGCAACAATTTCCACTGGCAACATCCTCGTCGTCGTCGTCGTCGTCGTCATCATTGTTGGCGTTAGTTGCTTTCGTACCCTCGTTGCTCCGATAAAATATGAAAAATTGAAATGTCACTGGGCAGTGAACAATCATTGGTATTGTTCATATTGTTCATATGCATGTGCAAACGCACACACACACACACACACACACACACATCGTCCACATATGCAGCTATTAGTTGTAGTTGTGGCAAGTTGCAACTTACAACAATGGCCACTTGCATGCAAATATCGCAAAAATATGAAGTATGTACAGAATTAAATTTGCCTGCGGCTCAATTGCAGCTCGGCTAACAATTGCCAATGAAAAATGATGTGACATAAATGCGTGTCTGTGCTGGAAGGGTGGGTTGGTGCGGTGGGGGGGGGGGGGTATGTATGGCTTATGTTTGGGTGTTGGTGCCACAAAGGGTGGGGTGTATTGTGGGGTTGTAACTGTGTGATTGCGTTTTGGAGCAGAAAGTTGGCACTCATTTTAATTACAGCTGCCTGACGACTGAAGCCCTACTGTACTCCACTCCCGCTCTCTCTCTCCATCTCCCTCCCACTCTCATTCGTGCTGGGACTGCTTTGAAATATGCCTTGCGGCATATTTATCACAAGTTTTTCTTTGCATAGCCTGCGGCCAACTACAAAATATTTCAGCTGCCCGACGTCGGCGTCGTCGTCGTCGTCGGCTTCGTCATTCTGCTCGTCATCGTCTGGAACTGGAACTGGTTCGCCTGAGGCATTGTTGCCAGCTACGTTTCTGCTGCTGCCGCTGCCGCTGCCGCTGCTTCTGCTGCTTCTGCTGCTGCTGCTTATTTTGCCAACGCGTCAAAGTCTCTGCGACGCTGGCGCTGCCGGTTGCCGGTTGCCTATGCGCACAAAGTTTCATTTCGTTTTGAGCCTTCCGGCGGCTACTGCAGCGTTCTATGCTTTGTCATTAACACAAACACACATACACAAGCCAAAAGAGTGTGAGAGAAAAGAGAGAGAGAGAGAGAGAGAGAAGAGACGGAGAAAGAGAGCGAGCAAAAGAATCGCACATTCATAGCGCAAAAACGGAAGCTGCATCTGAAGTCTAAAGCCAACTTTGGCACTTACAACTTATATGCACATATATACATACATATATATATCTATGTATTTGTGCGTTTGCACATAAATGTATCCGTTAGTATTTATGAGCGGAGTTCAAATATCTTTTATCTGGAGAACTGACCAGCCCAAACTGACTGCTCGCAAAAAAGAATAATATAAATAAAATCTAAGCTTTTAAAAAATATTTGTGGAAAATATGCAGCAAACTAAGATTTTTGATTATGTTTATAGAACTTAATATAAGTGCAACATTATTAAATATGGTCAAGACTTCAAGTTAGCTGAACTTGGTATTTATTTATCATAAACTTATTATAAACAAAATTATTTAAAATGAATATTTTTTATACTAAAAGTTGTAGCAGGATAATTAAGTGATTTTTTAATATTGTCAATTTACTATGCTTGGAGTAAACATTTATTTCTAATTACATTTAACTATTATGCTATTTACCACAAAGCTATTGCGGAATTGTCTTTGCATTGATTAACCATCAGAACGATCAGAGGCAGTCAGCATTTCACACGCCACACGCAAGTCCAGTTACAAAGTTAATTGCGACAGCTTAGTTGCAAACAACAACTGCAACAGCCGCAGTAACAGCAATCGGAATCGCAACACCAACAACAACAACAACAGCACTTAAACCGGAAATAGACTATTAAACGTTCACACGCAAACACACACAAGTCCACACACACAAACACACTCGCACAAACACACAGGCTCTTGCAACTGGCAGTCATATGGTGGGAAAAGTCAGCAGCAACAACTAAACAATCATTTGTTGTTGTTGTAGTCTCTTGTGCTCTCTCTCACTCGCTCTCTCTCTCCTTCTCTCTCTCTCGCTCTCTTTTTCTCTGTCTCCTGCTGATACTGCGGCTGCTGTTGCTGCTGCTGCTGCTGCTGCTGCTGCTGCTGCTGCTGCTGCTGCTGCTCTCTCCAAGGTCGCCAATCGCTGAAGACGTCAAGCATCAAACTGCAAACACGACTTGCAACTCGAACCGCGCTCGAACACAACAATTGCTGACAACGTGTAACGCCGCTAAATTCTAATAAGATTATTGTTTACATTTTGAAATCTTTTGACTTGAATGCTAATAATTATGTTTATTTTTCGTAAAATAAATGCTTAAATTTTAAATATTCTAACTTAATTATGTAAATTTATAGGTTAGCATATTTAATTTTAATTGCTTGTAAGTCTAGTTGGCCACTTCTATCAAATTAATTCTAGTTCGATTTTGGGCTCTTATTAGATATAATATACATATATAAAAAATACTAAATATTGAAAATCCCTGTAAGGCTTCTTAATATATTTTTTAATATGTTACATTTTAATGATTTCAAATTCCTAAACTCTTCGCAAGCACTTTGAGCCAAAACAGACATTTTGCAGCTTGCTTGCTTGCGTAGCCCAAAGGCGAAAGTTTTGGTTTGAAGCCAACAAGTTTGAGTTTGGGTAAAAACCAGTTGGATGTCGAACACAATTTCAGTTCACAGCGAACACTCGACGCGAATGCAAGTCAGGTAAAAAGCAATTGAGAGGCGCCACAGAGATTAGTAGGCAGCAAACAGCGGGCGCGTCAACAACCGGAAACCGGAAATAACCATTCTAAGTGATTCTGTAGTGTGTGTTTGTGCGACGCCATTTTGCAATTAACAATTCGCTTCAATTAAAAATATTAAAACTATAGAAACAAGAATTAAGTGCTAGCATAAATTCAATGAATGAATAACAATTAATTTGCAAAAATAATATATTTATTAAACACAATAAAAACAAACAGTCTCAAATTAGTTGTTCACACGCGCTGGTTAATATAAAATAGTTAAAGTGCATTTCCTAAATATACCGACTTTTTTGTGAGTTCCATTTGCATTGTATGTGTGTCTGTAGCAGTTACAATTGTCTCTCTCTCTCTCTCTCCATCTCTCTCTCTCTCTCTCTCTCTTTGTTTATCTAAGTGTGTCTGCTTTGTGCAACAGTTTATTTTGATTTGGACTGAATCGTATTATTTATAAATCAATTTCCTTTTACAGCAATTAAATATTTGTTTAGAATTTTCAAAATTCTTTCAGTTGGGTTATTTAAGAAATATTCGTATTTTGTAAATTGTATGTCAGTTAAGTATTTAAATATCGTTATGCGGGCCGTTTTGGTGGCTTTTTGTTATTAAGTTTAGTGCTGTTTTTGGTAATGATCTTGGCAGCAAACTCAAGCAGATTACGCTAAAAAAAAAACCATTAAATTTATATTTTTATTCCATACATCAGGAATTGAGAAACATTTTAGTTATCATTTGTGTTGAGCAAAATCTTATAATATCTATTTTGTGTTATGATTCTAGAACTCCATTTGTTGCATTGGATCAACGATCACCATTGACGGTGGAGTCCTCCTGCCCCAAACGGTGAGTAAATCAAATGACTTGAACAAAGCAGATACCAAAAACAAAACAAACCCTCCATTTGCCCTCCCACTCGCCCAATCTCTCGCTGTCTAAGCCAATAAATTAGTTCACAAAAGATTTTGTAATAAACGAATTTGAAGCACATAACCGAAGCCGGACGCAGAACAAGGGCTCCAGATGCATGCTGTGGAGAAACCTCTTTCAGTTTTTGATTTCCCCTTTTTGTTGTTGTTTTTAGTTTTTATTTTGTGGTATTCGCTTGGGCCAAATGCGCCTGGGGGTCAACTGATTTTCGTCTCTCCCACATCGGCCGCACATGCACATACCACGTCGATGTCCAAGTCCAAGTCCAAGTCGCTGCCCGTGTCCATGTCCGAGTATGAGTAGGAGCCCGAGTCCGAGTCCGAAAACTGTGTGCCATAAACGCAGACGTTTTAAAAATTTGATGCGCCTCAAGTGTTGCTCGGCCCGCACCAAAGGAGAAATAAACAAAAGTACCAAGAAAAAAAATCTGAAAAAATATTACAAACAAAAAAAAATTGTACCAAGCCGCAAGCATTTTTCGACAAACTTGGCCCGCAGCTGAGTTATGTGTGTTGTATGTGTGTGTGTGCAGTGGAGGCAGCAAATGACTATGACGACAAACGTTGAGACGAGCAAGGTGGGAAGGGTTTGCTGTAGGAGGTCGCATTATTTTTGTTGTACCTTAAAAGGCCACAAAGACGAGCGTTTGGGGGTAGGCCGGGATTTGCCGGTTGTTGTGTTTGTGATTGTGTTTGTGGCTCGCTTGGCAGCCAAAACTAAGCGGCGGGCATGGCCAAAATGCCCGCTGGGCCAAGAGCTGCACATGCAACAACACCAAAAGAATTACAACAACAGCAACATTTTTGTTGTTGTGCTTTATTCGGACGAATCGACATAGTTCGAAAAGTGTTGCAGGCAAAGTTCAAAGCATGCCCCAAAAAACAAAAATCGCATCCAACTGAGACCACAAAAAAAGCACAGCAACAACAGCAGCTGTTGGCGGGAAGAGTCTCGGGAGTTGTGTGGCGACCTTCACCAGTTGCGACACTACGACAATTGCTTAACCCAACTCTCTCGCCCACTCTCTCTCTCGCTCCCACTCAGTTTCTATCTCTGCCACAATATCTGTGGCAAGCAACTGGTTTTTAGCTTGAGCGAGGGCGGAGTCGCAGCCAAAGTCAAAGTAGTTTATTTTGTTTTGGTTGTGTGCCACAAACGTAACGTAAAACAACTTAACGTAACGTAACGCGAAATTCTAAAACTTGAAATTGTTCTAAAATCAAATCTGAAAGTTGTTTTCTCTGTTGCATATTTCAAATACATATTCACTGCGCCCCACTTTCCAGTGCAAGGAGCAGGGGAAAGTGTAATGGAAATGTTTATGCATTCGAGTGCTCATTTAAAGCTCTGTTGTTGTTGTTGTTGTTGTTGGTTTTACTGTTGCTGTTGCTGCTGCCACCGCACACAAAGCGCTTAACGCGCTGTGTGTTAATTAAGCTGCAATTGGGCATCATTACCAGCAACAACATTTGCCAACATTGGCAACATCGCAATTGCCAGTCGGCAGAGTCGGACAGGCCAACAGGCAACAAATTTACAGCAATGCACCTCGACTGTAAAATACTCTTTCCTTATGTGAAAAAAACAGATTTATCTTTTATCTGTTGTAATTTTTATCTTTATCTTTATCTTTTATCTGATCGTAGTCGTTTTGTAACTTTCAGTGGCAAAAATTAGAGTTGCGATTTTTTTGTTTCTAATTTGATCGTTTTTTAATAGTTTGCCGCTTTTTAATTAAAAATATTTATAAACTTAATAATATTTAATAAGAACGAGGATTATTTATTTTTTAATAAACCTGTGCCTAACCCACCTAAGAACTAATAATAATAATTAAGATAAATAAAATGATATCGTACAATATTTCTTTCATCTAATCTCATTTCGATTAAATTATTTTTAAAAGTCTATTCTGCTACTGTTAATTATTAGTTAAGAATTTACATTTAAAAAATAATTAACAAAGAAATGAAGACAGAAATGAATATCTAAATTTAGAGTAAAAATCTACATTTAATAAATATAGTTTTTCTTATTAATGTAATTCAAAGTTTAGTTGAACTAAATTTGAATTGTGTTGTAAAAGTGGAATAACTCTTGGAAAACCACTGCCATAATTTCGATATACCCATTTTTGAGTTTTGCCCAAAGGGTGTAAGTGAAAAGGCAATTGTTGCTGGTGGTTCTGGTGGTTCTGGTGATTCTGGTGGCTCTGGTGGCACTGGTGATTCTGCTGGTTCTGCTGCGGGTTGCTGCGGGTTGCTGCACCTGGGCCTGCATTTGTTGCACTTGCTGCCAATTTTGCTTTGTGTTGCATCTGCTGCACTTTGTTGTAGCGATTGTTGCTGTTGCTGTTGTAAATACTGTTATTGCAATATGCACACTCAAATTGCGCCAATTAGGAAATGCTCATTGGCTGCTGCCAGTTGCCGGCTGCCATTTACCAGATGCAAGTCGCATTTGCCACTTGAATGGGGATGCACATGCAACACATGAAGCTGCAACTGCAACGGCAACTGCAACTGAATCTACATCTGCATCTGAGTGTAATGCTGGCAACTGTTTGATCTGCATTCAACTGGAAGCATTATTGTTCATTTTTATGTACACTTGATTAGGCCGCAAACCATAAATGTTGGCCTGAATGAAGGAATGAACGAATGCCATTTTTAATTGTCTGAATTCACAAAAGAATTCAATTGAAGCCAATGTATATTTGTTATAAAATTATAACTAACAGAATTAAATTTAAAAATATATATATTGATTAAGATTTAAAATAAAAAAGTAGCTAAAACAAATGGGGACTTAAAATGTAAAATAGTGCAACATTTTTGCAAGGATTGAGGAAAGTCGGAATGAAAACTTAATTAAACCAAAAAATATTGAGCATTAAAAGATTAAATAAAAAAAGCATTATTTTATGTTATATTATTATATATTAAATTATATATATATATATATATTATTATATATTAAATATTCGTTTATATTAATATGTTTTAGTTAAAGTGTTATTGGAAGTTTATACAACAATTCTTAAGTCTTAAGTTTAGGTAAAGGAATTTGTTTAATATCTTTAATATATTTAAACTAATATGAAGCTTTATTTATTAAATATTACACAATATAAACAGCTAAATATATATACATATATATATATATATTATATTCCATCAAAGATCAAATTCTTGTTTCTTATTTAGCTACAATTTTAAAAGTTGGGAATTACAGGGTATCACATCTTCGGTATCTTTAAGATGATCAAATTGTTGTTTATCTATATTATCCATCAATCAGTTTTCTACATTTTTTACTGCATATAATTGGCTTACCTGTGCACAATGCGGCGTATACGCAATTTATGAGTGTCTTCGACTTCGAGCATATTTGCAGCTCTCCTCTGATTTTTTTCTTTGTTTTTGTTTTTCCAGCTTTGCTTGCAATTCAATTTTTCGAACATTTAGCTATAAAAACAGTTGTGTGCCTTTGTTACACACTGCATGTGTGTGTGTGTGTGCGTGTGTGTGTGTGTGTGTTTGATGTGTTTGTTGAAGTTGTCTATCAGTTTTTGCTATGGAACGCAGCAAAGTCAGCCCAAGCAATCGTAGCATGTTGCCAGCTGTGTAGCATCCACATGTAGCAACATCGAGTGTATATAGCCATCTGGCATGTTTCTTATACAGGGCCACATTCACATCCATTTCCACATCCACAGCCACACAATGATTCTGTGCAGCTTTTGGCATATGCAGCGCAATCGTCGTTTTTATTTAATATTTTCTAATAAATTTTTCAAAGTTTATTTTTGAAAGCCTTGCAGCGTTTTAATATCTGCTACACTCGACTCGACTCGACTCGACTCCAACTCAACTTTTGCCACACAAACACACACACACACACACACAAGAGAGCGCATATATTTGTACAATTTGGCACACACACACACACCCACACACACACACGCAAACATTCTGCAACTTTTGCTAGAAAATTTTCATAGGACTTGCGACTGATTTCCCATATGCGCCGGCGACTCCCTGCAACAGCTGCCTCAACGCTGGCTTCAGTTTCGTGGCCTTTTTTGTAACTTGCTGCTGGCTAAGTAGAAGAAGAAGCAGCAGCAGCAGAAGTTTTGGCTATATGTGTGTGTGTGTGTGTTGCATCAAACTGTGCCCAGCTTCTCCGTTCCCTGCACCCATTTTTGTTTCTAGCTTTTGCTTTTGGCTTTTCGTGAACACCCTTCCCCACCCCCCTGCGTCCAACATACCACAACAAAAAAAAAACTTTTTCATTTGCCTGCTCATCAGCGTTTTGATTTTGTCCGCCAACTCCAGTTTTGCCTCAGTTGCCTCAGTTGCTCCCCAGTTGCCAGTTTGCAGCATCCATTCGACACTTGAGGCATTGGATTCTTCTTTAAGTGCCTTGCGGCCATTTCTGATTTGTGTGTGTGTGTGTATGTGTGAGTGTGTGTGTGTAGCATATATATGTGCGAGCACTTTGTGTTTGTCTTTGCCAACATACACAAACCTGGCAGACCCTGCTCCAGCAATGGTCCGCTGTCTGTCAGCCCTTAACTACCTTTTACTCTACCCACCCATAACCATCCCCCCCCCCCCCCATCTCCCACATCCTCTTCTCTACATTCTTAGAACTAATTGAACCGCATTGGCAATAAGTTGTTGCCAAAAAAAACAGTTGTTGCAAATGCGCCTTAAATTAATTTCGCATAAGTTGCATACAACAATTTTGGTGGCATCTGATATGCTGCAGCTCCACCTCTTTTAACTGTCCCCCAACCCATATGGGATATTCCCGAGCGTGCAGCGCTTGCAAAGAGAGGGGAAAGGGAGAGGGAGGGGGAGTGGGAGGGGGGGGATGAACGGCATTGCTTGAGCCGGCGGCATTTTAAAATTGAGATAAGGTTTTTGCCTCGACAAACTTTCCTTTCTGGGGCTGAAGCTGAGGCAGTGGCAGTGGCAGAGGCTGAGGATTTGGATTTGGGTTTTTTGGTTTGGTTTGGTTTGGTTTGTCGAGCTTTGGGGCTTTTGATTTCTTCTTCTTATTATTCGCTTGTTGTTGCGTTCAGAGCAATGTTTTATGCAGCCGCGGGGGATCAGCAACTAAGGTATGATATCTTAAAATGCAGACACACACACACACACACACACACACACATATGCAGCTCTCATATGAGTGTGTGTGTGTGTGAAAGCCAGAACGGACACCCAACTTACCTCGTACCAAAATTCAAAGTTTTCGCCTCTGTGTGTGTGTGTTGTGTGTGTACGTGTGTGTGTGTACATGTGTGTGTGTGTGTATTGTTTTGGGACAAAACATAGAAAGCAGAGAGCAGAGCTAGCTGAAACAAGCTGGAGGAGAACTAGAATCCCAGTGGAGTCAGTCGCCTTGCCGTGGTTAGAGCCAATGCTTCATGCTCTTTTGTTGTTGTTGTTGTTGTTGTTGTTGTTGTTGAAGTTGCCTTTAGCGTTGCAAGGATAAATGAATGAGGAGGCACACACAGATACAGCACACACAAATACATGCAACAGCAGGCAGCCCTAGGAGCAGAGCAATCCACACCCCTTCCCCCCTCGCAAAAACCAAATCTCCGAGCACCTTTGCCATATATGAGCTGCTCCTTGGCTTGGCTTGGCTTGGCTTGGCTTGGGTGTTTGGTTGGTGTTTTGCTGTTGGTTTTGGTTTCGTTTCGTTTCGTATCCATCCATGATTTCCGCACTAATTCCAAACGATCGCCGCTGGCAAAGACGAGCGTTTTGCTTTGCCCTTTTTTGCCAGTGCACATAGAGACGGGGGGGTCTTGTGGCTGCAGAGGGGATGGGGAGGGGGGGGGGGGAAGTGAGGTGGTGGTGCAGCACAGGACATACTGTCTGGCTGGCTGACTGGCTGCCTGCCTGCCTGCCTCTGCCTGGCCTTTGTGTGCGGAAGGTTGCCTGGCCGCAGGACATTTTGTAGGGGTTACATAGTCAGCGTCAACGTCAGCGTCAACGTCAACGTCAGCGTCGACGACGTCTCTGCCGAGGTGTGTATTACCACTACCACTACTAGCACACTCTCTGTGTGTGTGTGTGTGTTGATCTAGTGTGTGTGTGTGTGTGTGTGTACATTTTAGCTCATTTCTTGGCTTTTGTTATCGCTTTTGTGTGGGTTTTTCCGAGATGGGTTAGCTGAGGTGAGCGGCGGGCAGGGACTACAACCAATTGCTGGGGCGGCCATGTCGCATTTTGAGATTGAGCTGTGTGGTTGCCACAGGCTGAGGAGCAGCTAAATGGAAGGGCAGCTAGGCAGAGAGGCGGCTGGCTAGCCAACGGCTACTTTTGTCTATGCTACGAACTCTGCAAAATTATTTGCACCCGAGGCACTGCAGCAGGAGCAGAGCAGAGCAGCAGGAGCAGAGCAGCAGAGAAGCAGCAGTAAAACAACAATAAGAGCAGCAGCTGCCACTCGATAGTTTTGTACAAAATTTGAACAATGCCAACTAATAAGCTGTATTTTGGACAACACACACATGTCTCTCCCTCTCCCTCCCTCTCTCTCCCCCTCTCTCTCACTGTTTGGCATGGCATATTGGTCAGAACTGGCTAAGCAAGTGAAGCAGAGCTGAGTTAATGGCAATGCCATTAAAAGGCAAACCAAAGATGTCAGATACTAGTTTAGGCCAAGGGGCGTGTGGGAGTGGAGTAGGGGGCAGGGCGTATTATGGTAGCCACAACCAGAGACGCCCACTTGAAATGCAAATGCAGCAGCAGCAGCAGCTTGACAGGCATTGGCACTGGCACAGGCCGAAGCCGAGGCCGAGACCGAGGCAAAGGCTGGTTCTGGGTTTGGGATTGGGATTGGGCTCTTTTGGGACAGACAAGAAGAGCAGCAGCAGCAGCAGCAGCAACAACAACAACATTTGGCAACTGGCAACTCTTCAAAATTTGATGCTAAACTGAAGTGTAACCAAAGGCGCTGCGAATGGCGCCCCTCTCCTCCCTCCCTCACCCCATACACTCCCACTCCCACTCTCTTTCCCTGTCTTTCTTTCTGTGTCTGTCTGCTGTTGTGGTCTGTGTTGGGGCGCATAGAAAAGATATTGCCTGTGGCACTATTGGACTAGAATAGCTGGCAAAACTCTGTCTGTGTGTGCGTGTGTGTGTGCTCTTGTGCTCATATACAATACCGTTAACAGTAGGTATGTGTGTGTGTGTGTGTGTGTGTGTGTGCTCGTTGGTGCGCCTGCTGCACCTGTGCCAAGCTGCAACTGCAACCTGCATGCAGTTTGAGGCAGCCTCAAGTGAACCGCAAAGCAATTGAAATTGAATTGTATTGTGGCAAACAGACCCCTCCACCACTGCCCCCACATATGCTGCTCTGCATATGTGTGCCCCTTGTTCTTATGCGCTGTGCCTCTTGTGGCATTTAAGCCATATTCATTGGCCGCATGTTTTATAATTGTTGTAAATTAATAAAAATGAGAAAACCGCCAACGTGATACAGATGCACACACACACATAAACACACACACACTCACACACACACACACTAGTCATGTGTATTATTTTTAAGAATACTTTTTTTTATACACTTGCCATGGGTTATACAGTTATATCGTTAAGTTTGTGAAGGATTGAAGAAGACGTCTTTGAATAAATAGAAAAAAATATATATTACGGATCTGTCTAGGATTGGCCTAATCGATCGAAAGATGAGTTTTATATTAATATTATTAAATTGGGGTTTCCTGCACTTCGCATATTAGATCTATTGTGCCCCTTCTGAGCTTATAGCTCCTCCATCAACCCCAGTTCCTGCACTAATGCCAGAATCTTTGATGGGTCGAGTGCTTCTATGTCATTGAAATTCATAACATGCATCCCTAGGATGCTGCATCTTTTCCTGGATAGATCGATACATTCTGTTAGGATGTGAGTTGAGGAACTCCTCCACGACTTACTATAGACACCCATTTTGGACATGTGGCTTTTAAGTCTAAGATGTCCTGTCAGTAGAGCGACAATTATCCTTAAATCCTTGCTTAAATCGTGAATGACTATAGCCGCCCAAAAGACATTTGGCCTGTCGGAAACCTGGTGTTTCTTCCCAGCTCCGATGTCTCCTTTGTCTATCTTCATTTCTGAGTTGCATTGTTGTTATTGTGTGTTTTCCAATGCCACAAAACGGTTCTGGCCATATTAGTTATATATGAGATGAGTTATACATTTGCCAAATTAATCTAAACAAACCTACAATATATTTCATAATTTATCAGTCTCTGACTTCTATATGTTTATATAGCCTTCATTAAGATTTAAACATCTTTATTGAAATTGGCCAATCTGCAAGTCAGTTGGCATCTGATTTTGGCCAGAGTAAGCAAAATGCGTTGTTATTTCAAGTTAAATCATATTTTCAGCGTCGCTTTGGCACTTTTTTTCGTCTCAAATGCGAATAGGAATGTGAATACGAATACGAATACAAATACTAATACGAATACAAATTCGTATGTGAATGTGAATCTGAATGCGAATGCGAATGCTCATGTAGTTAAAGTTAATCAAATCGTAATTACCAGAGCCATATGGCTCAAGGGCTTAAAACATTTTAAAAAGCAAACTTGTTTAGTAAATACGCTGAGCCAAAGGACGTGGAGTGTGGCGGGAAGGGGGGAAGGTAGCGGGCATTGGAGGAGAGTCAACGGACAAACTGACAACTGGCAATTGCTCTGTGGCCTAATGCGCATAACAGATTAAACAAGAGAAAAAACAAATTAGCCAGCTAAGAATAAACGATTCAAATATACCCTGTAAATTTGCTTATGGAGTATGCCATAATTAATGAACAAATTGTCATAAAATATAAACAATATTAAATAATAAGTATTTTCATTTTTTTTTTATTATTTTATTATAAAAATATATTATTATTTAATAATATTAATAATATTTATTAAACAATTTAACATAAAATATAATAATATTAAATAATAAGTATTTTTATTTTATTATAAATATATATTATTATTCAATATAGAACAATTCAACATAAAAAATATAATATTAAATAATAAGTATTTTTTTAATGTTTTTTTATTTTATTATAAAAATATATGATTTTTTAATCGTATTAATCAGTTTAACATAAAATATAAACAATATTAAGTAATAAGTATTTTTATTTTATTTTAATTTATTATAAAAATATATTATTATTCAATATTATTAAGCAATTCAACATAAAAAATAAAATAATATTAATTAATAAGTATTTTAACTGTATTTATTTTATTATAAAAATATATGAGTATTTAATAGTATTGAACAATTCAACATAAAATATAAACAAATTTAAATAACAAGTATTTTTATTTAATTTTTTATTTTATTTTATTATAAAAATATATTATTTTTCAATATAATTGAACAATTTAACACAAAAAATTTAATCATATTAAATAATAAGTATTTTTTTATTTTTTTTTTATATTTTATTATACAAATATATGTTTATTTAGTAGTATAGAACAATTCCACATAAATAATATAATAATATTAAATAATAAGTATTATTATTTTATTTTTTTTTATAAAAATTTATGATTATTTAATAGTATTGCACAGCTCAACATAAAATATAATAATATTAAATAAAATGTGTTTTTAATTTATTTTTTATTATTATTTAATAGTAATATCAAATTTAATCATATTAAATAATAAGTTTTTTTATTTTTATGCAACCCTCTTTTTTTTGAAGCTGGGTATTTAAATAATTGAAAATGGCAAATTTGCCGATGACTAAGCGAATGTCATAAAAATGCTCCAATGCCAGGTGGAATTGATAAATCTGAGAGCTATTCCAGGGGCAGTGGATTTGATTGAGTTTTATTAATTTGTTATCCATGACGACCGCTAATGATGCGACAGAGACCAAGAGAGATGCTGCTGCTGCTGATGATGTCGACATGATGATGATGTAAGAGACAAAGTCAGCGAATGAATTAGAGGGAGATAGATAGATATGCGAGGAAAATGCGTTGGCCGCTTAGCCGTTGATTGTGGCTCAGATTACATTGCGTATACGTCATGTTGGACAGGGGCCTGACATGACATAATTATCGTGCGTGTTGCCGTTGCCGTTGCCGTTGCCATCGCTTGTCGGATGTTCTTTGTTGCCGCTGAATGCTGCACGCAGATGTCTGAGGAGCAACCTCAGCGTCAGTTTGTTGCCATAACGATGCTCAAATCAACGTGATTTTCGTGTGAAAATCGAGGCGCATGCCCTGTGGTCAATTTGACTGTACACTCCGTCAACTGTAACTCCACAATCCACTCTCCCGTCAGCCGTCATGCCACCACACCCACTACTTTTTTTTGCTCAGTGTCTTGTCGTGGCTGCAACAACAACTGCAACTGCAGCTGCAGGCTATTTTTCTGTGTGTGTGTGTGTGTGGGGAGTGAAAAGCCAAATATTCCCACACAATCATATGAAATACTCTCTGTATCATATATATATATATATATATATATATATATACAGCTCTTAACTTAAGTTATGTGCGAGACAATTGCCCCCAAAGCATTTTGCGTTGGGCATTTGCCTTGTCACGTTTGCTGTGGCAGTCAGTTTTGGCCATGTTGCATGTAATCAACAAGCTGGAGTCAATTTTGATTCACAGGCTTGCAACTCATCCAGAGCTCCAATGTGTGTCTTCTCACTAATCTGTCTTATTTATTGCTTCTTTCGAAAATTATAGCAAAAAATGCGATATGGATCGAGAGCGCGAAAGAGATGCAAAGGGCCTCGAGCCCCGCGATTTATCCTCCACGGGCCGCATCTATACCCGCAGCGATATTAAAATCAGGTAAGAACTTAATCTCCAAATCTGGCATCTCCAATCCCATAACGTATATATATATATATGCTGTGGATCTCTAGCAATATCCGAGTACAGGCTATCGCCAAGTCGAGCTACTCCAACTAAATTGGACTTGCTTAAGTTGAACATTGTTTTTTTTTTCTCCTCACAGCGCTTCGCCCACCGTTTCGCCAACGATCTCAAATTCCTCATCACCCACACCGACGCCGCCCGCCAGCTCCTCAGTGACGCCGCTGGGTCTGCCCGGTGCGGCGGCGGCTGCCGCTGTGGCCGCTGCCGCTGCGGCGGCTGCTGCGGGCGCCGGACCTGGTGGCGCCTCAGCCGGAGCCAGTTCCTATTTGCACAACCACAAGCCCATCTCTGGCATACCGTGTGTGGCAGCCGCCTCCCGCTATACGGCGCCGGTGCACATCGATGTGGGCGGCACCATTTACACTAGCTCTTTGGAGACGCTTACCAAATATCCCGAGTCGAAGCTGGCCAAGCTCTTCAATGGCCAGATACCCATTGTGCTCGACTCCCTCAAGCAGCACTATTTCATCGATCGGGACGGAGGCATGTTTCGACATATACTAAACTTTATGAGAAACTCAAGACTATTGATTGCCGATGATTTTCCCGATCTCGAGTTGCTGCTCGAGGAGGCACGCTACTACGAAGTGGAGCGTAAGTATCTATGTCTCATACACTGCTCAAAAATGTCTGTATAAATTCCAAATATTATTTAATTCAAATCAGAAATTAACTAACAAATTAAAGTCAAATATAAAAAACTAATTTTCCCTTTTTTCATTTTTAGTAATTTTTAAAGTACCAACAAAAAAAGTAAAAAATTGTGAAAAAATATATATTTTATAATTTATATAATTATTTAATGGCATAATTTAAATTGTGAGATGCCTGTTAATTAATCTTAAATGAAACCCGAGACTTTTCTCACAGTGTAAACAGAACTAACCTGTGGCTAATTCGTGCGTTTTGTTCTCCATTCTTTGTGCCCGATGGCAGCGATGATTAAGCAGCTGGAGAGCATGCGAAAGGAGCGTGTTCGGAATGGGAACTATTTGGTGGCGCCACCCACACCGCCAGCGCGTCACATTAAGACCAGCCCAAGGACAAGCGGTGCGCCCGAGTGCAATTATGAAGTTGTGGCGCTGCACATCTCACCGGATCTGGGCGAACGCATTATGCTATCGGCGGAACGGGCGCTGCTTGACGAGCTCTTCCCGGAGGCCAATCAGGCAACGCAGTCCAGTCGCAGCGGCGTCTCCTGGAACCAGGGCGACTGGCGCCAAATCATACGCTTCCCCCTCAACGGCTATTGTAAGCTGAATTCGGTTCAGGTGCTCACCCGTCTGCTCAATGCCGGCTTCACCATCGAGGCGAGCACTGGGGGCGGGGTCGAGGGTCAGCAGTTCTCCGAGTACTTGCTCGTCCGTCGCGTACCAATGTGATAGACTCCATGTCCAGGTCAGCGTCTGCGTCAACGTGCTGGGCACTGTGTAATCGTAATCTACGTGCGAGTTGCGCACTAATTGCTGCCCCTTTGGCTAATTTTTGACTGGGTTGGGACTGGGCGGGGCGGGGGGCATCTCTTCCAGGTTTGGGAAATGGGGCGTCTTTTGAAGGCAAGGCCGGGGACGGGGAGTGCGGAGTGCGATGGGTGGTTTTCTTTGCAAATTTCTGAATCCAAATGTTATTTAATGTTTATATCAATTAGGTTTTTGCTGGCAATCAAAACCAGCCCAGTTCACACGGACACACACACTAACACACACACACACACACATACATGCACATGCACATCATATATAGGATATGCTAGTATTTCTTTTAGTATTTTTAGGTAGAGCCCAGAGCGCCCAGCACTGATTTGTTTATTGCCTAATTTGAGTAGTCTTTCGGCGTAGCTTGATTAGGTATTCTGTTTGTTTTTTAAGTGCTCCTCCCACATGGTTATAATTGTATACTTTCGGTTATTTAATTGCCTAAAACTAGTAGCTAGCCGGACAGAATTGTCTCAAAGCATAACTTATTATACGTAAAAATATTTGTAGCTATCGCAAACAAACTAAGCAAACTATAATAAATAAATTAACAACTCACAGCAATAGTTTTGTAGTAAATAATACAATTGATGTAATTGAACTTTTAATGAATGTAAACTATGGATTAACTTTTCAATATGCATACATATAATACATATATACATAAACATAAACATACCGACAAGCTAAATATATATATATATACTCAATCAAAGAATGAAATAAAACGAAACAAAAAGAAAAAAAAACACACAGTTTGCGCCAACTTTTAGCAAAATCCATTAAATTGTCTAAATGCATATTTCAAAATATAAACAATAAAAAAATAAAAAAATTAATTTATGCGTTTCTCTTAATAACGGCTCAATGCGAAGAAAGCGCCATCTTTCGGTCCGTCGGTGCAAGCAGCTCAATACAGACAAGGTATGTTTTTTACAGAAATGCCGACAGGTGGCGCAAAGGCTGTATGCAAAATCTAAATTTTATTGCATACTTATAGGCTGCTCAAAAAAATCTGCGATTTAAACGAGTAGCAGAAAATCGGAATAACTATAGCATACTTTTAGGGTTGTCCAAAGTCAAGGCCAATTGGCTCTCAAAGGGGAGTTTGCCACTTTCAGCCATATTTCATTTGCTTGAATGTGACTGTTAGCCCCGTTCACTGCGAACTTAAGAATTTATATCCTTCCAAGACTCTTAAGAAAATGTTCAGTCAAATCCATTCACATTTTCAAAGGGGTTGGTGCACTGGACACAATCTTCCCAACTGTGTTTAAACATTTTGTAGGCATCTCAAAACCTTTCCAAAGTTCAGTTTATTCTCGGAATGAGAACGTTTTGGATTTGCTTTGGACTAATAGTCCCAATATGCATAATAATAATGACAACTCTTAGGATTATTTTAAAATCGTTTTATTTACTCGTTCATGCATAACTTTGCGTAGGTACTCGTAAATGAATTAATATTAAATTAAATTAAAATATATATATATATAATTATTATTATTGTATATGCAAAGTACAAATCTACATGTGTATAAGAAGTAGGCGTAGAGATATTAGATATTATTTAAGTATTATAATCGTATATATTGTATATATTTGTTACATATGTATATCTTTGATCAATATATATTAGACTAAGGCTTACATAATTATTTCAGTTTCAACCTTAATGTGCCAACAAATAATCGAAATCTTTAGGAGAATTGCATAATCGATGCATGGCACGCTCGGGATTTATTGTTTCGCAAATCAAATCGGTTCTATTTGAATTTTTTCGAATTGTTTTTGAAACTAGGCCCATTAACTGCATTAGATCTGAGTGGCTATTAACAATTGATACAGTTTTTTTTATCGTTTTCGAGTTAATTCAGAAGTATGTTAAAATCCTAATTAATTATTCAGAATTCCCTACGAACTATATCACAGTTTGAAAACTATTAACTAAAAGCCTATAACTCAAATATATATATATATATATCTCTTTCTATATATATATATATATATTATTAAATATGTTTTTTTTATATATATATATAAGACAATTATGTTGGGTACAACTGCGACAGTCCACTAAATGAACTAGAAATAATTTTAGCTTAGCAATGCCAGAACCATTGAGCCGAACCCAATTTGGGATTGGGATTGGGATTCGCTGGCTTCGCTGGCGTCTAAGAAATGCACTATCGGTGTTTTGTTCTCGTAATTACATAAAAATCTACAAAGCGCTGATCAGCGACTGGACACTAAAGACAATATATATATATAGATATTTATAAAAGAGAAAGGTTAGAAATGGGGAGAAGACTAAGCTAGAGATAGTTGGGCAGATAGATAGCAATGTACAGGTCTATATATATATATATATATATATATATATAGCTAGACGGGATTTATACAACTAGACACGAATGGGTTTTTTTTATCTATGATAACAGCATTCAGAAGGCACAACTCAGCAGCCATGCCACAAGTGGCAACTGGCAACTGGCAACTGACATCTGGCGATGGGTTCAAAAGGCACTTGGGTACTACGTGGCAAGATTGATATCCAATGTTTCATTTGTTGTGTGCAACTGGCAGCTGTTTGCTACACACGCGTCTCCGTGTTGCGGCTGCGCAGTATTTGCAACGGTTGCAACTCCCGCTGCGTATCATTGTAGTACTCATGATCGGAGCTGGTGGATTCGCTGCCCGGCATTTTGACATCCATTATGCCGGGCACACCCGCCACCGGAATGCCAATCGTTTGTGTTGGTATCGGCGCCTCGCCAGCGCTCAGTGCGTTCAGCAGATACTCGGGATTATCCACACTCGCAGGCACCTGGAAAGGACCAACAAAAAATTGATTAGTAAAAATATGCAAAATAAATTCCATTTTTTAGGCAATCTTTTTTTTTTGTAATTAGTTTTTTATCTTTTTTTAATACTTACGCCAATTACATCAATGTATCCCGTTGCTGCTGTGGCCATGTTGTTGTTGGGATTGTTGCTGTTGTTGTTGTTGTTGTTGCTGCTGTTGCTGCCATTTTGATTTGTCTGGCCGGTGGGCATCAGATAGTCATCCTCATCCACTGGCAGATCGAGTCGCAGATTGCCAACGCCCACTTCGCGAGCATTGGAGTCCGTTTCATCGTCGCCGTTGATGCCGCCGCCGCTGCCGTTGGAGTTCTTGTTGCTGGGATCCTTGCAGTAGCGATTGAGTTTGGGTATCTCATCGGTGCCATCTGTGCGATGGCTGGGACCCGCTGCTGCCTTTGGCTGCAGATAGTCATCCGCTTCGACAATGGACTCGGAGCCGTCCGTTGTTGGCGCCAGCTTCCGTATGAGATCCTTCTCGTCCTGGCTTGTGTAGGCGGGCAGGCGTGTGAACTTATCGCCGGGTATGGCCAGATATCGGCCGGGATCGCGTGCAAATTCCGCAAACACATTCGTCAGCTGCTTGAACGGCGGACGCAGATCGGCATCCAGTTGCCAGCAGGAGAGCAGCGTGCAGTAAATGTCCAGGGAGCAGATCTCTGGCTGTTCCAGCTTGAGGCCCATCTCGATGAGATCCGGTATATCCTTGGCCAGTATATTCTCGTGCGGTCGCTGGCCAAAGGTCAGCAGCTCCCAAATGGTCACACCAAAGGCCCAAACATCCGATTTGCTGGAGAAGACCCGATGCCGAATGCATTCCAGTGCCAGCCACTTGATGGGCATTTTGCCGCCAGCCGCCTTATACTCATTGGAGTCCAGGCTGAGCAGCTTGGCCAGCCCAAAGTCAGTGATCTTTACCAGCGATGGCGTCTGCACCAGGACATTACGCGCGGCGAGATCACGATGAACAAGACGCCGTTCCTCCAGATAGGACATTCCCTTGGCGATTTGGGTGGACCAGTTGAGCAGCGCCTTGGAGCCGATCTTGTCGCGATTGTTGCGCACATAGTCGAGCAGGCAGCCCAGCGGCATCAGCTGTGTGATCAGCATCATCTGCGAGGACATGCAAACGGCCAGCAGCTTGAGAAGATTGCCATGCTCCACAGTGGCCATGGCGTAGGCCTCATTAAGGAACTCCTGACTCGACTCGGCGCCGGACGTCTTCAGCAGCTCCTTGATGGCAACGGGTATCTTGACATTCTCACCCTCCGGCACCCAGACACCCTTGTAGACACGCCCAAAGGCGCCCATGCCGAGAACGCCGCCTTTGCGCAGTTCCGCATCCTTGACAATGCGCAGTTTGCTGAGATTGGCGCCAATGTTGGAGGGACGCAACGGCTCCGAATCCTCACAGCCAAAGAAAACCTTGGCCAGGTCATCCGTCTCCTTCTTCTCCTGCTGCTTCTGCCGGCAGAAGTAGATGATGACGCAGAGCGCACAGATCACGGGTATAAACACGGCCACAACGATAATGGTAATCGTGTTCCCATTGAGGCCGGCGGCCATCTTCGATACCCGGGGCGGACTGGACGCACAATGCGGCCCAATATAGCTGGTCTGATAGTTGACGTGGGGCAGCTCCGCCGGACACTTGGAGGTGCAGTTGAACACTGTGGTATTGTCGTAGATTTCGCTCTCAAAGAGCTTGAAGTTGCGACAGGAGAGGCAGTCATCGGAGCCGGGTCCGGTGCATCCCTTGCACTCCGGATGGCACTCGAAGCACTCGCGCTCCTTCTCATCTGCATAGTGATCCGCGGGGCATTCGGCCTCGCACTGCCCGCGCCGCTTGTAGCCGGCACACTTGGAGCAGGCCTCCACGTGGATGCCATAGTTGGTGCACAGCTCGCAGAGCGGATGGCATTTGCGACAGATCGCCTTGCCGGCCAAAGCCTTGAGGGAGCCCTGCTCCTGCGGATGCACATACTCCCAGTAGTAGCCGTTGGGGCACTTGTCATCCTTGCGCAGACAACGCTCCACAGTCGCATCCGCATTGATGATAGCCAGGGTGCAAGTGTTGCAGGCACCAGGGCCAATTGTGTTCCTTGGTCCCGTGCAGCCGTCGCATGTCTCGTGACACTTGCGACAGATGCCAAACTCAGAGTATTTGTCATCCGGACAGACCGCCACACAATGCTGATCATCCCGGAAGTGCACGCACTCATCGCAGTGCTCGGCACCAGGCCCGGAACAGGTACGGCACTCCGGATGGCATTTCTTGCATGTCTTCGCATCGAACTGGTAAGTGCTGCAAAATGGAGGAAGTGAATCCGATTAACAACAGGTCACAAAAGAAAAACCAATTATATATCAGAAACAGAAAAGTTATCGATAAAGTGAATTAAACTTGAATTAAGAAGAGTTATCGATAAAGTTAATCAAACTTGAGTTAAGTATTTATAATTATAATAATGATTCTGATTTGTAAACAAAACAAAAATATATTTTTTTAGCAACAGTAAAGTTATCGATAAAGTGAATTAAACTTAAGTGAAATATTTAAAATTTAAATTTATTTATAACATTTTCATTTTCTATAAATTATTATTATACTCAACTCAGATTAAGTTAATTTCAATTTATTTATATGTTATACTCAAATCAGATTAAGTTTATCGATAACTTTTGCTGTCTGTACTTATTATAATCTTTGAGATAGGAGGATGAACAGACAGATAGTTAAGCATGGCGATTATTGATGCTGATTGTTCAAGAATGAACATGAGACGCTGCAAGGCTCAGCTATATTTGAATGATAAAATATCACATAGAGTCGACTTTCAAGTGGCTGCAGTTAAATACATTACATTACATGAAGTCGACTGTCAAGTGGCTGCATTAGGTTAAGAATACATCACATGGAGTCGCCTTACAAGCGACTCCGTTAAGATAAGTAAGCATAAAATGAGGTCGCCTTACAAGCGGCAGCATATGTATTTAGATTTAAGATTTTTGTATAAAATAAAGAAATGCTCGTCAGAGCAAACAGTTCGATTCTAAACGTCGTCTCATCGTGTTGACTACACCCTATACGTGTTTCACACATTTTTTGGTCCTTCGAGCCGGATTCAGAGTTCGAAACTAATCGTCGACTCTGATGATATAGAGCTACAATAGATGTAGTCTATATAATTTGAACTTCGCGTCGGTTTCAGAGTTCGAATTTAAACGTCGAATCTGAAAAGATTTTGAAATTCAAAGCGTGTTCTGTGGCTTACAACAGAACTGTGAAGCAAGTGCAAATCAAAACCAAACAAAATCATCAGAGAATATGTTTGTTTGGAAAGCAGCAGGAGCTGCTAAAAATGGAGCCGTCTTCATCAGAAAAAGAGATTGAAGGACGGTCAAATAAGTTGATAAAGCTATCCAAAGAGGAGGCTAGTCTAAAGAAAGACAGCTCGAAAGGAATTGACAGAATGTTAATTCAAATGCAAACGGCAATAGAACTTGCCAAGACCAATTTGGCAAATCCAACAGAAAGTGAGCTGATACATACTATATATGCGATTCAAAAAGCGATGTCATCAATGTACGATTTCATGTTCGAATCTGAAGAAAGTTACGATCTCATCAGCGAAGGTGAAGATTTAATAGGGGACATTTGTGCAGAGCTGTTGTATCTACCAAGTTCATCGAGACGGGACACTATGCTACAAGAGTATTGGGATGAGACAAGATTTCTTGAGCAAGAACTGCAGTCCATAAAATTCTGCACTGTCGAACAGGAGCACACTCAAACTAAGGGTAAGGATCTGGATGACAGTTTCAACCAAATCCAAACATTAGAGCAGACCAAGCCGCGTCTAGAAATGACACCTGAGACAATGCACAAGGAGCTAGAGGAGGCCCGTCGATATATATACAGAAGAGCGATAAAAAACTCGAGAAGGCTCGCCGAGAGCTACAGCATCGCGACAAGGAGCGCGGAAAAAGCTACGACAAGATAAAGGAGCTCGAGTGTCAGCTAAAAAAGGAGTATGGAGAGCGAGCACTGCTGCTGCGCGAAAAATATGAATTAGAACATAGACTTAGCTCCATCGAGGTTCGTCATCGTGTGGATAGTGATGCCGAAGAGGCACTGATCCAAAAGCTGCGTCGCGATTTGGAAGAAAGCAAGACACTTCTAAAGGATGCGCAAACGCAGCTAAAGCGACTCAAAGCGGATACACCCGGCAAGGCACAAATCAGGCAGTTGCGTAATCAGCTTAAAAATGCTGAGACTACACGCTTTTTAGCCCAAAAAGCTCGCCAGACCGCAGAGGCGGAGCTTGCCGAGGTGCAGACCATGCTTGAGAAGTCGCATGTGGCTCACAACGATGCTGAGGAACGTGCATTTGCGGCGCAAAGCGATTGCGCCGTAATGCAGGCTCAGATCGAGGTGAACAAAGACGAGTTGAGCGAGGTGATGAAGAAGTACAGCGCCACCGTCGAGCAAGTAGTGGAACTGCAACACAAACTGGAAAACGAACCAAATATGAATGATCCCTCCATTCTTGTTATGTCAAAACATTTGGAGTTGCGCGCCAAGGAGAACCAGTCGCGGTTAGGACTGGAGCAACCTACACATGAATGTCTTGAAGTGCAAGTAAGCCGATACAAGGAGTCGTTAGAGGAGCTGCAGAACGCAGTGACAAGGAAACCGAGCAGCTTGACGGCAGCCGGTCATATTGGGAATTCATCCCACAATTTACAGGAAGAAAGCAGAGCCTGCCACTTTATTCCTCCGGGCAGTCCCCACATGGGAAGATTACGGGAACCGAGACTTCTAAGCTTAAAACGTATCCTTCGAAACAAGAGCTGCACCTATAAAGAGTATTCTGCGATGTTATGTCGCAGGGCAGTGCTGAACTCGCAGCCGTTGGAAAAGAAGAAAGCCACAAACATACTCAACGTTGGACATTTCCTACGAAGAGTAAATCCTATAAATATGAAAAAGATATTTACAAAAAAGAGAAATAATTAATATTGCATTTGGCCCCCGGAGAATGTTCAAGAATGAACATGAGACGCTGCAAGGCTCAGCTATATTTGAATGATAAAATATCACATAGAGTCGACTTTCAAGTGGCTGCAGTTAAATACATTACATTACATGAAGTCGACTGTCAAGTGGCTGCATTAGGTTAAGAATACATCACATGGAGTCGCCTTACAAGCGACTCCGTTAAGATAAGTAAGCATAAAATGAGGTCGCCTTACAAGCGGCAGCATATGTATTTAGATTTAAGATTTTTGTATAAAATAAAGAAATGCTCGTCAAAGCAAACAGTTCGATTCTAAACGTCGTCTCATCGTGTTGACTACACCCTATACGTGTTTCACACACTGATCAAGATTATATATATATATATAGTTTATGGCATTGGATACGCTATCTTCTTCTTCTTCTTCTTCTTTCTTATATCTTTAATGAGAAGTAAAAAATGTGACTTACTTGGAGACATTCCGACAGTCGGCAATGCAGGTGCCGTTGTAGTTGAAACTTTTGCAGTTGAGACACTCCTCGGGTCCAGCGCCCCAGCAGCCATCGGTATTACACTGATCCGAACAGACCTGGCCGGCTTTGACTGGAAGAGATTGAAGATTAGATGTTGAGCAATGGTTTCGATAGGGGAATCATAGAGGATCAAGGAGTACTTACGACATGCGGTTGTGTTGCGATTCTTATTGATGAACTGCTTCTGGTCTTCGAGCTTTTGGAGCGTTGGCCAACGAATGTTGGTCACATAGCAGAGGTGGCTGTTGTCCTGGATGACGATGCTGCCCGAGTTGATGCTCTTCAGATTGCGCAGCTCCAGGCTGGCCAGCGAGGACTTGACAATCGATAGGGCGGCAAAATAGCTCTCCATCAGCTGTCTGCCGTGAATTGTCTCGAGATTGCGAAAGTACGAAAGATTCTTGAAGTGGTCGTGGACACCCTCAATGTTGAGGTAGCCGGTGATCTCTTTGACCGTTGAGAAGACCTCGAGACGATCGGGATGCATGGGTATATATCGTGGGCCCATTGTGTAATTGGAAAAGATATCCTGATAGCCGGAGAAGGTCTGATCCAGCACCCGGATATTGCCCTCGATGACGGTGCAGTTCTTAAAGGAATCAATGTTGCCGGAGTGTAAAACTGAGACGCCAGGGCAGGTCTTGGGACATGGTCCATTGCAGGCGACACACTTGCCATCCTTGGCCATCTTGTCGGAGGGACAGCTGCGCACACAGGCGCCATTGTCCTTCAGCAAATGGTTGGGGCATTCGCGGACACAGGTCGCTCCATAGGCGAACTTGCCCTCGGGATTCGCCTCCAGCTCATAGTTGGTGGGATTGTATTTGCGCATGGGCGGGCATTCCTCCTTGCAGACGCCATCGTCGAAGAAATTCTTGCACGCAATGCAATCCTTCTGCGTGGGTCCCGTGCACCCGCCGGCGCAGAACAGATGGCAGCAGTCCCGCGGTCCAGAACCGAAACACCGACCCTGGGCGCACTGTGCAGCGCAGGTGATCTTGCTAAACTTCTGGCAGTTTTTCGCTCCCTCCGCCCAGCAGGCCTCCTTCTCACAGGAACTGTGGCACTTGGGACAGGTGCGCTCCTTCGCCGTAAAGACGTACGTGTAATTGTAATCATCGTTGACGCCGGACAAAATCTCGCGCCAGACAATCGAGCGGGTGTGGCACAGATTGTAATTGTTGAAGAAACCCACCCAGCCCTGCAGTATGTCCCGCAGCTCGGGCATCTCCAGCGTGTTCATCTTCGAGTAGGTGGCAAACAAGGCATACTTCTCCTTCTCGCCATTCACGCTGAACAGCGTACGGCCCCGAATTATTTGAAGTCTACGCAAAAACAAAAAAAAAAAAACACAAATTTACCAAGTTTAGTTTGGGTTATGAAAAAATTTGTAACTGTTGTTGTTTACTTACTTTGGGAATACCACATTGGTCACATCCACATGACTGATTAGTATGTAGCCTGTCACCTCGCGTATGTTGGCCAGAAAGCTGAGATCCAAGGTGGCATCCTGCAGCCAAGTTAACTCCAAATTGCCATCGACATAGGTGCAATTTGTGTAACGATCGCGCAGATTGCGATAATGATGATCCCGATTCGAGGGCACCGACAGACGACTCTTTGTTCCTATGCAAACTGTAATTGATAATAGAAAAGATTTGGGTTTTAGAATATTGTCAAATTAAGTCAAGATTAAACTAGAAGAAAGATTATTTGAAGTGAGACAAGTTTGAACTTAGTTGAAGAAATGTTTACAAAAAATATAAAAAGAAAAAAAAAATATTAAAGTCTTTTTCGCTAAATAAAAAGAAATATTAAAATGTAAGAATTAATTTAGTGAGAATATTGTCTGAATATTATCAAATTAAGTAAAGATTTAACTAGAAGAAAGATTAGTTAAAGTGAGACAATTTTGAACTTAGTTGGAAAAATGTTTACAAAAGTATATAAAAATAAAAAAAAAATATTAAAGTGTTTTTCCCGCTTAATAAAAAGTAATATTAAAATGTAAGAATTAATTCAGTGAGAATATTGTCTGAATATTGTCAAAATAAGTAAAGATTTAACTAGAAGAAAGATTAGTTAAAGTGAGACAAGTTTCAATTAAGTTGGAGAAATGTTTACAAAATATATAAAATGAAAAAAAAAATATTAAAGTCTTTTTCGCTAAATAAAAAGAAATATTAAAATATAAGAATTAATTTTGTGAGAATATTGTCTGAATATTGTCAAATTAAGTAAAGATTTAACTAGAAGAAAGATTAGTTTAAGTGATTAAGATTAGTAAGTCAATTAAGTTGAAAAAATGTTCAAAAAATATATAAAAATAAAAAAAAAATATTAAAGTCTTTTTCGCTAAATAAAAAGAAATATTAAAATGTAAGAATTAATTTAGTGAGAATATTGTCTGAATATTGTTAAATTAAGTAAAGATTTAACTAGAAGAAACATTATTTGAAGTGAGACAAGTTTGAATTAAGTTGGAGAAATGTTTACAAAATATATTAAAAAAAATAAAAAAATATATTAAAATGTTTTTCCCGCTTAATAAAAAGAAATATTAAAATGTAAGAATTAATTTAGTGAGACTATTGTCTGAATATTGTCAAATTAAGTAAAGATTAAACTAGAAGAAACATTATTTGAAGTGAGACAAGTTTGAATTAAGTTGAAGAAATGTTTACAAAATATATAAAAAATATAAAAAAAATATTAAAGTGTTTTTCCCGCTTAATAAAAAGTAATATTAAAATGTAAGAATTAATTTAGTGAGAATATTGTCTGAATATTGTCAAATTAAGTAAAGATTTAACTAGAAGAAAGATTAGTTAAAGTGAGACAAGTTTTAACTAAGTTGGAAAAATGTTTACAAAATATATAAAAAAATAAAAAAAAATATTAAAGTGTTTTTCCCGCTTAATAAAAAGTAATGTTAAAATGTAAGAATTAATTCAGTGAGAACTTCAATTAAATTAAAAATAAACTTATTTATAATATTTAATTCAACAATTTCAAATCACTTCTGCTTCTTGGGCAACGCGAGGAAAAATAAGTATTTTCCTTAGGGAAAAATGATATTTGGTGAAAGCAAAAAGAAATTTCACGCTTGATTTCAGCGGAACGAAAAACCTAAAAGAAAAACCAAATAAAAAAACACAATGTGTGGGCTAAATTAAAATTCGAGCCGTTGTCTAATTAGAGGCAGGTAGGTGTTGAATTATGTGCTACAGGTGAATGCAAATGCTAAGAAATTCAAATTTAAAATCAAACGAAATTCATTCGAATTATAAGCGGAAATAGTAACAAGTTGGCGCAAGTTTGTTGCCTAAGTCTTTTGTATTTAACGCTCGGAAGCAATGAAAACAACTTAAATAAACAAACTTAAACAACGACAGTGAAAACAACAACAACAACAACAACAACAACATAGAGCAAGTGGGCGCTGCCAAGTCGCAAGTTCAGTTGGCGTTTTCAATAATTAGCAACCCACGCAAATTCAGATTTAGATTCAGAAACTGAGACGGAGACGGAGACGGGGACGGGGACGGGGACAGGCCCGTAGAGTCAAGCCCGACTGTGACTCCGTCTGTTATCATTAGTCAGCGACCTGTTTTTAGCTTGCCAGCCCAAGCAGCATCTGCCATTGATTTGCATGGCCTACTACCACTTCCACTTCCCCCCTGCTGCCAGTTGATGATGATTATAATAGAGATGTGAGCGAGTAGAATCTATTAGGAAAAGGGCTACGTGGGTCGCGGGTTGTTGCAACCAAAATGTGTGTGGGCTGCAAAAGTGTGCCATGTCGAAGTCGCAGTTGTCGGAGACATGGCTACACCCACTTGCTGCACCACGGCCTACGAACCACGGGCAGCAATGGTGGGTTCCACACCCACCCGTTACTCAGCTCAGCTAATTATCAGCAAGAGGCAAGAAGCAAGAAAAGCAAAAAGAAGAAGAAGAAGAAGTAAAAAAATTCGATAGCCATAAATATCTCGCATTTGGTTGATTTCAGTTCGCGGAAAAAAGACAAGAGACAAACAATAATTATGAGCAAAAGATTGAAACAAAATATTGGCAGAAATATTTCGTGTGTCGCCAGAAATGCGAAATTCTTGGCTGAAGCTTGGGAAACGAGAAAGAAATAAAAAGAAGAAGAAGAAGAAAAAATGCTGGAGAATGCCTGCAGTTATGCAGCGCCCAAAGACAGCACACAAAATACAAAGGTGAGGCTGCAGTTGACATTGGGACTTGGACCGAGTCCGAGGCTGAGTCCGAGGCTGAGTCTCGGATCCCAGCACAAGGCGGACATTGATCAAAAGCGGCTGCTTGGCTGCTGCTGCCTGCTGGCAAATCGAAGCGCAACAATTTTCGTACAAATTCTTTGGCATTGTTTTTTTTTTGCTGTTGTTGTTGTTGTAGTTGAAAGCAGCACGAAGCGAGCAGCGAGCAGCAAAGAGTTGCAGCATCAGCAAAGCTGCTCTTTGGCGTTGGCATTTCTCATACCGCGCCGCAAGAAACCCTTTTCAAGCCGCGGCTGCTTTATCGCGCACAATTTATCAGCAGCGTTTTTCATGTTGCTCCTTTCGACTGAAACTTGAGACACGAACAGGCCGCAAGCAGCAGACAGCGGCAGCCAGCAGCCAGCAGTGGCAAGGGGGCTGAGTTGTGTTTCTTGTGAAATGCTTCAGATGTTGCATATGCGATTTTACTGCACGGCTGTGGACACGCCCGCATTGCCAGTGACGCTGTGTGTGTGTTTAGCTGTGTGTGTGTGTGTGTGTGGCAAAAAGGCTAATTTGTAATCCTTAGGCTAAGTGTCTCGACGCTAATGAGCAGGAGACTCGCTCTATCTCTGTTTGGCAACTAATCAAAGTCATCATAATTCAAGCGTTGTGAATCATTAAAACAAAAGACTTAGGCAACGAACTTGAGACTACCATACGACAAAACGAAAGTGGGCGTTTTGGGGGGAGGGAGGTAGATGCTTGAGGTTAGCAACAGTCGCAACTCAACTTCGCCCTCTAGTCAGAGCTCCCTACAAATTTTCCCCTCCCACTCTCATCCTATCTCTCTCTCTCTCTCTCTTTCTGTCTCTGTGCTGTGTTGCTGACGCGCTGATTAATAGACCCAACCGCATTCCAAGCTTCGCTGTGTTGTGCTGACTTTCTAAATATTGTGTTTTTTCTTCGATCTACGTTTAAAGTTTTCTTGCTAACAGAGGGGCGAGGGGATTGTGAGCATGGGGTTAGCTGTTGCTGTTGCTGCTGCTGCTTTTGCTGCAAGCACGACGCATTTTCGTGTGGCAAGTCAAACGGCTGCATAATCGATTTGAATGCTGCAATTGCTAGAGACTCCAGTCTAGGCGCAGACTCCAGCAACAGCAGCAACAGCAGCAGCAACAGCAACAGCAGCAGCTAACCCCATCCTCACATTCCCTCATTCGAACTTGGCTCAGACTCAGACTCTCAGCTCGGTTCTCAGTTCTCAGTTCTCAGTTTTGTTTTTGAGACTCGCTTAGCCGGTTCTGGCTCTGCATGTTGCTGCTGTTGTTGTTGTTGCTCACGTTTATGTGTGCGCTCCCCGCCTCTAAATCTCTTCATCACCATCATCATCATCTTCTTCTTCTTCTTCTTCTGCTTGTGCTTGTTCTTTTCCCCTCTAGCTAAAGACAGACTTTTTCTGTCTTTTTGTCTGTGTTTTGTGTGTATTTTCATTTCGTGGAAAAGATTTTTAACTCGGTGGCCAAACCATCTGGATTTGCTGAGTTCTGTTGCCCATCGCTCTTCGCTTGTACCTTTGCCTGCGGCCACAACAACAACAACAACAAGCAACATTAAAAGCCATAGATTTTTGTTGTAAAATAACAAAAGATTTAAAAGGGCATTAAAAATGCTTTGTTTTTTACCTACATAGAATCAATGTTTGCTCAGCATGCTTTCCCCCCCCACCACCCTCCCTGCTGCCATCAGCACTCGCATCGAAGTGGGCTGATTCTGATCAACAAAAATTATAAGGCGTCGGCCGTTATTGCCGCCAGCTAGTTGCTGCCACAATTTGAGCCGAGGCAAGTACATTGATCTCTAAACAACAAAAAAACAAAACAAAAAACCTGCGGTGAAAGTTCGTCGTAAACATATTGACAGTATATAGTATATATATAAATATATATATATATATCTTTATATATATATTATTTATGTTTGTATGCAGATGCAACAGCAGCAGCTGCCCGACGCCGATGATTAGGTGTCACAGATTAACCATGTGTGTGCTGCTTGTGTTGTTGTTGTTGTTGTTGTGGCAAAGATCTATTGCCTGGCCACAGTTACAGTTGGCTATTGGCGGTTGCCAGTTGTTAGCTGCAACGTTGCCACATAAATAATTCATAACTGTTTTGCGACAATTCAGTCGCGGCACGCGTTCAATTTACAATGAAATTGTGTAAAAGCGCTTAATAAATTCATTTGCGACTGGCCATTAAAATCACGCAGCTCATTACAGATACTCCATGCTCCATACACCATACGCCATACACCATACTCCGTTACCCCCCGTTACTACCCAACCCATCGCCTGGTGTTGGCCATAGGCCGAGCAATCGCCTTGGTTACGTGCGCGGATTTTGCAAAACAATTCTGCAACTTGCGGCAACTTTCTTTCATAAGTTGTTGTTGTTGCGATTGTTGTTGTTGTTGTTGCTGTTGTTGTTGTATGTATATTCTATGTCGTGGCGTCACGAAGACAAAGGCAAATAAGCGCAACGAGCTTTCGCAGAAAACGCTGCAAGCGCGCATCTTCAACAAATGTTTTTAGCTTTTTATTTTTTTTTTTTTTTTGTCTTTTCAGTGAGGCAGCACAGATCATGCAACAACAAAGCACCGACAAGGCATGCCTCTCGCTGTTGGCCCGTTGCAACACTAAAAAAAACATGTCGAAGTTTGCATACGCTGCCAAATTAAAGCTTAATTCAAATTTTAAATATTAAATAAATTACGAATAATGAAAAAAACATTTAAATATTTATAACAAGAACTTGAGGCAAATTGATGGGAGTATAATAATAAAAAAAAAATAATCTCAAGAGGAAAATTTCGAAAAGATAACTTGACGAAAAGGCTCACTTCAAATTTCAAATATGAAATAAAGTATGAATAATGAATAATGAATAAAACAAAAAATATGTATAATTATAATAATAATAATAATAATAATAATAAGAATTTGAGGCAATCAAATAAATAAATAATAACAAATAAGTCTAATCTCAAGTGTAGAATTTCTTAAGGACAACTTGACGAAAAAGCTCAAATTAAATTTGTAAAAAACTAATCAATTATTGCTACCGAAACTAATTAATTTAAATGTCCCATGTTATTTATTTTGGTTAGAATAAAATGGCTTAATTGTTGTTGTTTTTTTTATGATACAAAAACTCATATTTTGACCAATAGCGATGGCTCTGACTTGCCAATGAGATAGCTGAAAAGTTGAGGCGGGCAGTAAAATCAATAATTACATAAATAATAATAATAAATAATAATAATTAATAATAATAAATAATAATAATAATAATTATTATGATAATAATAAATAATAATAATAAATAATAATAATAAATCATAATATTAATAATTATTATGATAATAATGAATAATAATAATAAATAATAATAATAAATAATAATAATAAATAATAATAATAAATAATAATATTAAATAATAATAATAAATCATAATATTAATAATTATTATGATAATAATGAATAATAATAATAAATAATAATAATAAATAATAATAATAAATAATAATAATAAATATTAATAATAAATAATAATAATAAATAATAATAATAAATAATAATAATAAATAATAATAATAAATAATAATAATAAATAATAATAATAAATAATAATAATAAATCATAATAATAAATAATAATAATAAATAATAATAATATTTTAATAATGATAAATTATAATAATAATAAATAATAATTATAAATAATAATAATAAATAATAATAATAAATAATAATAATAAATAATAATAATAAATAATAATAATAAATAATAATAATAAATAATAATAATAAATAATAATAATAAATAAATAATAATAAATAATAATAATAAATAATAATAATAAATAATAATAATAAATATTAATAATAAATAATAATAATAAATAATAATAATAAACAACATTAATAAATAATAATAATAAATAATAATAATAAATAATAATAATAAATAATAATAATAAATCATAATAATAAATAATAATAATAAATAATAATAATATTTTAATAATGATAAATTATAATAATAATAAATAATAATAATAAATAATAATAATAAATAATAATAATAAATAATAATAATAAATAATAATAATAAATAATAATAATAAATAATAATAATAAATAATAATAATAAATAATAATAATAAATAATAATAATAAATAATAATAATAAATAATAATAATAAATAATAATAATAAATAATAATAATAAATAATAATAAATAATAATAATAAATAATAATAATAAATAATAATAATAAATAATAATAATAAATAATAATAATAAATAATAATTTAATGATATTAAATAATAATTTAATAATATTAAATAATAATTTAATAATAATAAATAATACATTATAATAATAATAAATACACTCAATCAATGTACAAAAAAGTAGACTAGTTTTTGCCGTAAGGGTATACAAAATCCAAAGATCTTAAGCCACAAAAAAACGTAAAACAAAAAAAAGCCAAAATAAAAAACTGGACCTGGCTTGAAATGGCTGTGCGCTGTTTTTTTTTTGTTGCCCATTTCGTGTTCGATGCGCGTTCATTTACGTTTTTCAACTCTAAAAACAATTGGGCGCAGGTCGTGCTGCATGATAAAGGCAACAATAACAACAACAACAAAAAGAGCAACAAAAACAGCAACTAGAATGAGTGGTAGAAGCAGCAAAAACAATGTGGCCATTAGATAATCTCGACGCGATTGCGCTATGTGCAAAGTCCGAGGCAACAATGAGCGAGAGGAGTGAGTGGAGACTGGAGAGTGGAGACTGTAGAGTGGAGAGAGGACAGAGAGGAAAGGAGAGTGGTTATAACTGCTTGGTTTAATGAGCACGCCCTGGCGCCATTTTTGGGCTGCTCAATGCCCATGGCTATAAGCATTTTCAGTAAGCCAGCATTTTAGCTATTTTTAGGCATAGAACTAAGCGAAGAAACCAACAACAGCAACAATAACAATAACAAACAGCAACAATAACAAAATACGTGGGTCGCAACAACGAAGCTGCGGAAGCTGCTGTGGCTGTGGCTGTGGCTGCTGCTGTTGCAAGTTTCGAAATCGAAACGCCCACACGAGAAGACAAGCAAAGCACAGAAAAAGTCGCTAAAGTAGAAGAAGAAGAGAAAGAAGAAGAAGATGATGACAATAAAAAAGAAGAAGAAGAAGAAGAAGAAGAGTGTAGGACCACACAGTGATGTTGCTTGGCCACACTGTGCATTCGGCAATTTAAAATATAAAGTGCAGGCTTCAAAAAGGTTGTTAAGAAAAAGTGTCGTAAAATGTGTAAATACAAGTGTGTGTGTGTGTGCGAGTGTGTGTGTGTGTGAGAGCAAATAAATAAGAGAGAGAGAAAAGTAGAGAGGCAGAGAAGGCTTAAGAGCTGCGCAGTCGCAGCAGCCAGCACTTCACACTGCATACACTCTGTCTGTGTGTGTGTTTGTGTGTGTGTGGGTTTAGAAAACCAGTATTTTGTATAAAGACTAGGTACTGCGCACACTACACTATAGTTGGCTTGCTAAAAAACTAACAACAACAGCAAAACTGGCATTAAAGTTCAACAGCTGAAAAAATAAAAAAATAACTCGCAATTTGCGATTTGCTGTTGAGTGTTTTTTTTTTATTTTATTTCTGTATGAAATTCTCATATGATGTCTTAATCAGGAATTATAGAAATGCTATGCAAACTAAGCAACACACAGCTGCAGTTGCACACCAGACACACACACACACACACACACACACACACACACACAGAGAGCTTGAGTGAGCGCGTGCCTGACGCCGTAATTAGCCAGAGCTTACACCATTTTATGAGGCTGGCTCTCAGTGGATGCTGTTGTTGTTGTTGTTGTTGTTGTTGTGAGTCTTTGTGGATGCACAGTGTGGCCAGGCACACTATGGAATGTGGTTTTTCAAGCACACACACACACACACACAGCTACAGTCTAGCTGGGGTAAACCTTTCAGTTCTCAACTAGAATAAGGCGTTTTGGGCTCTCAAATCGTGTTGTTGGCCTGGCCAAAAAGCATTAAAGTGCAGCCCAAAACACACACGCAAGCAATAAACCCAACAAAGAAAAACAATAGAAAAGTGGACCCTAAAAAATAAATGTGTACATGTAGAAAAAAAACAAGACTTCAACTTTTTTTTTATGTGTAAAACCTGGCAGAAAGTTAAATTGGTTTTAGTGTAAATTTGAAATGGTTTTGTGATAGCCACAAATAGTTGGCCTAATAAGTTTAGATAAGTTGGGTAATGAAATTAAAGGCGCTGAGTTGACAGAAATTACAATTTATGCAATCTTGCTAATATAAATATTTATACTAATTGAAGTTAACAACAATTAAAAGTTAAGGGCCTAAATTAATCGCTTGTTTGAGCCCTTATTTGAGCTTGTTCCACTTTAGAGTTGCCTGTTTGCATGGCAAATATTTGAGCCCTCTTTTATTATGACAACTGGCCACAATCGTAATCAAAGCAATGCGAATACTTCACAGTTGCCACAACAATAATGCCAATTGTCCTCGATATCCAGGTTTCCCCCCCCCCCCCTTTATGTCACCCCATTAGATTCACAGTTAGTATCCGTGTCGACGCGGTTTGTTTTGCCAATCGACTTATTTACATATTTGTTGCAGCTGTGCTTGTTTACAACAACAACAACGACGACAATGACAACGTGCCATAAAAACAAAAAACTACTTTTGAGTGATATATATATATATATAGATATATATATATATTATACAGATACTACAGAATCGATTGTGAAGAAACGACCCTTGGGGACCTGGGCAAGACGCTTATCTATAATATAATAATAATAATAATTATAGCTAATGTTTTCTTATCCATATCCATATCCGGCAAACTTGCATATGTATATAGTGTGTACAAACATTATAAAGCTGGATCCATTAGCATATGGCAAAGTAAATGGCGATAGCCGTGGCTCTTATCTCAGTATTTGTACAAGTGCGAGACGTTTATTAATTTGCAGCTACAAGATCACTGAATATCGACAAATGTATGGAATGTGGAGAATGGGTGGAGGGGTGGAGGGGTGGAGTGGTGCAGGGGAGCAGCAGCAGAAAATTGTTAACTTATTTGCCAGTCAAATGCTAATATTTGCGCCAAAGTATTGGGCAAACAAATGTTTTGCTTAAAGATACAAACAAAATAAATGAGATGCCAAGTGGAGTCCAAATGGCCCCCGACTAGCAGATACCCTGTTTAACTTGTTCCAGCTGTAACCTTCATGAATATGTGTTAATTAAACAAGTTGCAAGGTCATATCTAAAAAAAACGAGCTAATTAAAATTAGTCAAAACGAAATCGATATTTATTAATATTAATTGATTAATCAAATACAAATATATATATATATTTAATACAACTGGATTAAGCCCTGCACATTTAATGTGAGCAGGGTATAAAAACGTGCAATATTTTGTTGTTATTAATTGGCGAGTAACAGCGATAAAGGGCAGTTTATAAAATACATATTTTTTAAAGCCTTGAAGAAGATATGGAAATTATAGAAGTCTACGAAACAATCATTTGGAAAAAGCATACAAAATTGGATGTGATAAAAAGGGAAACAATCTTTAAAGTTTGTGTGCTGTTGCAGAACATATTAAACTGCCCTCGAGTGTTGGCTGTTGTGGATTCTCATTAATTTTCGCAGTGGGCAAAATGAGCAAATGCGATACTTGCGAAGTCAACAAATTAAGTCGCCATTTTAGCTGGAAATCGTGTCGACTGTTTGTGGCTGTTGCTGACAAAGAGAAATGGAAAATTTGCAGCAGCCAACCAGTCGTATGTGCAACAACAAAATATAAAAAAAATAAATTGAAAAAAATTCAAGTTGGTTACAAACAGTAGAAAGATTCTTACAGGGTTTTTGTGTGTTTGTAGAACGGATTGATAATAAAAACAATAATAAGCTAAAAAGTAAACTGCGTACCCCGGCAGGCAGGGGGCGGGGGTCGTGCGCCCCAGTCAAGAGGTTGAGGCCCGAACACCGGCCAACCAATTGGGCAGGTAACAAAATGTATGAAATGCCAACAAGCAGCTCAAAAAAAAAAAAAAAAAAAAACAAAACCCCAAAACTAAACATTGCTGCACTTCAGCACTTCAATGCGATAAGATAAGCGGAGCTGCATATCAAATACAGATACAGATACAGATACAAATACACAGATACAGATACGCAGCGAAGTTAACTGCCAAGTAAATACGAGTACCTTTTGGGCATACATCATATCTATACATATATATATATATATATACTTATGTACATATGTATTTTTAATTTTAGTGTTGGGGCTGCACTTATTCGGGGCAAATGTCTTGATATGATTATGATATATGGGCAGGCAAATCTACATAAACATCATGATGGATGCACTCCCATGATGGATGCACATGACTGATGTGTGGCTAAGGCTAAGGCTAAGTGTGGCCAAGTTGAATAAGTCACCACCCCAACCCCTCATCGCTGCAACTTAAACAGGTTCAATATGAGTGGATGTGTTTTCAGAATTGAGCAATTCATACGGGAATTTATAGATTTCAAAGTAAATTATTGATCGGGCATATAATACATTATAATGACAAATCTCTCTCTCTCCTCTCTCTCTCTCTCTCTCTCTCCTCTCTCTCTTTTACAACAAAGAGTAAATTGTGCAACGAATCGGGTATAAATGAATATGATAAATCTTTTCCATTAAATCCAATAATTTTTTCAGCTTGTAACTTAAAAGATTAGTTTCAACGATGAAGCAATCATTTCGTTATTCCAATTGTCAATAAGCAAAGAGTAACAAATTATCCAGTATATAATATATATATATATATATATATAGTAATAATTCTCTTTCTTCTATCAAATCCAAATACATTTCCAGTTTTGCCAGTTTTAAGAAAGTGGCTTAAACATTTTCAGATATTTAGCTGTAATTTTCTTGATTCCCATCGTCAATAAGCAAAGAGCAAATTTATCAATTTATCGTGTATATAACATATATAATAATGGATCTCTCTCGCTCTCTCTCTCTCTCTCTCTCTCAATATTCTACCAAATCCAAACACATTTTCAGTTTAAACTATTTGCACTTCCACATTAAATTAACATTTTGCACATTAAAAACTTTGGCTTTGGCAATTCTTCTTTCCAATTTGATTTGCGCCCATTTTGATTATGCTTGCCACTTACTTTTGCCTTTGGGGAATGTATCCTTGTTGTTATCGCCGACGACGCCGCCAACGTTGCCGATGATTGTGCCGCTTGATGCTGCTGCCGCTGCTGCTGTTGCACGATCTTGGCCAACGTTGAAGCCACGATTGCGTGCACGGTTCGCGTTGCTGTTGCGATAAACGTCCTGGTGTCGCTGCTTGTTATTCTGGCGGGTGTAGCGATCCCGTGCCGCCGAAACGGGCCACACGCAGATGCAGTTCACGAGGAGCAGGAGCAGCAGGACGAGCAGCAGCGTCCTCAGCAATTTGAATGTGCGCATCTTTTTTTGCTTGCAAGCAAACTGTTGCAGCTGAGCCAAAATGCGAATCAAGTGCGAATCTAACCTGAGGTCAGTGACGTCATGAGTGTCTTTGTGGTCGCTTTGTTAATTTCATAAACTGGCAACGTTTTAAGCCTTCTTTGTTGCTTTATTCTATCTTTTTTTTGTTGTTTATTTAAACACTTTTTATTGGGGTTTTTGCTGATTTGCGCGTGTTGTTTTTTCGCTTTGTCAGCACGCAAAGACCAACAAAATTTTTGCTACGTTTTGCGTGCCAGAAAATACAACAAAAAAAAAACTTCCGAACTTTTTCACTGCGTTTTATTATTGCTGTTGTTGTCGCTGCAATTGCCGTATCTCTATGTGTGTGTATTTGTGTTTGTATTTGTAGCCGCTGCTGCTGCTGTTTTTTTTTTTGTTTTGGTATAGGAACCAGTTTCACATTACGAAGGCTTTTGTTGTTGTTGTTGTTGTTGTGTTTGCTTTTTGCTTTTTTTGTTTGCTGGCAGCTTTTCAATTCTCTTTTTCGAGTTCGACTCGCGCGTAGCTTTTCGAGGTTATGGTGAGCGCGCGCAGGCGCAGGAGCAGGAGCAGCTTTTAAAAAGCTGCTTGTTGTGTTTGTTGTGATTATTGTTATTACTGCTATTGTTGTTGTTGGTGTCTTTTGCACAAACACTGGGCCATCTTGCGGCAACAACAAACACTAAACAACTACAGCTGCACTTGTATCCGCTTTTTCGTCCCTGTCTTGCCAATTAGCAATGAAATCACAAAAATTATTATTATTATAGATTTTTGTGGCACTTCTCTTTGCACTTCTTCGCTTGCCACACAACACACTCGGTTTCTATCAGCAGCCAAGTCGCTAAACAATCGCGCAGCCAAACTGGACTTTTTATTATTTGTTTTTCTTTTTTTTTGGTATTACATTTGATTAGCAGTGAATTAGCGGCAAGTCGAACGGTTCACGGAGCAACGAAAGAGGCGGCAAGGCGTGGCACAGCTTTATTGAGTGCCTGGACTCACTCTCGTCACGACTCGTGTAGCGATTCGCGTCTGCGCAGTGTCACGTTTGATTCGAAACTGAAGCCGAAACGAACGTCGCTCGATGCACAGCGCACAGTGCTCACCAATACAAACAAACAAACACACATACACATAGACAGTTACGGCGAGTTAGGTAAAGAGCGAGCATAGCCAGTATAGAATACAGGTAAACGTCGCAATGTTGGTAAAAGGTGAACGGCGAAGATCCCGAACTGAAGATCAGGCCAACAACAACAATAACAACAACAACAACACAAAACTAAAGCAAAGCAAATCGAAGCAAATGTAAAGCGAAGCGAGGAGAGCCAAAGAAAATGCTGCCTGTTGATTGTGCAGCTGCACAATAGATTCAAAGACAGCAACAGGCAGCTAGAGATACACACACACACACACCAACACACACACACACACACACATACGCACAGCTATACAGTTGCAGTCAGTTAGACCGATAGAGTTAGTGATCCTAACTAAAGATAACTCATGATTGCAGTGTTACTATTCCATAATATTAAATATCGTGGAACGGTACTCTAATATTAAAAATGTCATATAGTGAAACGATCTCATTGAAATCTTGGTTTATCTTTAGTTAGTAATCTCATGTGCGAAATTATAACTCATCTAGATCTTTTTTCGAATATCAAATTTGTCGTATTTTTTTTTATTTGATATTATTTAAATATTTAAACATAAAACTTACTTAGTAATTCAATTTATATGAAGAAAATCTTTAATAAAATTGGAACATGCTAAAATTAAAATGCAGCTGCGAAAAGTATGCATTATAATTATATTGTCGCATACAGGTTGATCTTTTTAAACGCAAAACAATTGAAATGAAATCCTTTTTCGTCATATCGCCGATAACGGTTTTATCCTAATCCGCCCTTGACTTCTCTTCTGTCCACTGTCTGATGACAGCTGTCGTCTGGTTGTCGTTTGCAGCGGCTTTCCAGATTCGTTGCGAACCCGAGCAAAACACACACACACACACACACACACACCGACAAACAGGTAAGTTCACAAATTGTATATGTACCGAAATTCGTAGCTGCTGTTGTTGTTGTTGTTGTTGTTCTGCTTCTTCTTTTTCCACTTCTTCTTCTTCTTCTTGTTCATCGTTTTGTGTGCGGCGAATTCGTGGCGAAGCATTTAAACAGTTGTTATAGTGCCAGCCCCATGCGCTGGCTGACGCTCAGGTAAGCGAGCACATTTGCTCTCACTCTCGCTCTCGCTCTCGCTCTCACCTGTGGCTGTGCATGTGTGTGTGTGTGTGTTGAGTCTGAGAGAGTTGTTGGACTGTGCGAATGCTGCCTTATAAGCACTCAAGTTCGCCGCTTGCCTTGTCTGGATGTGTGTGTGTGTGTGTGCGAGACTGATCTCTGCGTGGGCATTAAAATCTACGGCGCTTTGTCTTTTGTATTTGTTGGCCAAAAACAACAACAAAAAAAAATACACAGATTTGTAGAAGCGCTGTTAACATTGCGTTTTGGCAGTTTTCTGCAGTGCTGTTGTTGTTGTTGCTACTCCGTCAACTAATGCAATTCTCACCTGTTGCACGCCGCAGGGGTTTTTACGTCAGACAGCAGGCAGCCAGGACTCTCGCACAGGTAAAATGAGGCGCATACTTCAGACGCACAATGCCGAGCGGGGCAATAAACAATAAATGTTGTGCAGCAGGATGGCAGCGCAGACAAAAGATGTGTGGCACGAAGAAGAAAAGTGCAACAGGCAGCCACAGAGCCAGAGCCACAGCTGCAGCATCTAACCAAATAACAAACGAATCCCACGCGGCGACTGATGACGACTTTCCAAACTCTGCCGCATTGTTTTACAACGCGTTTTTGTTTAAGCATGAAAATTCGTTTTAAATTTGAAAATCGTTGTTAAAAGCTTGGCTCAAGCGCCGCTTCAGTTTACTGCTTGAAATCGAACTCAATAATCAAACATATTAATAGCTGTCTTTGCAGCTGTATCAGACCTCAATCACAACCAAGATAAAAAAAATAAATCCAAGAAAATCAGAATCATCTGTCAAAAATCGAAGAACATGCAACCGACAAGTGAGCTCCAGTGAAAACCACTTCAGCATCAGCATCAGCAACATCAGCCCCACACTCCAAAGACTTCAAAACAGGTAAACGAAGGTGTAAGAAATTGGTTACAAAACATTTTCCATGAAGCGTACAAAATGCATATGAAAATCGTTCCGCACCCTCTTCTCACACACACACACACACAAAAAAGAGTGTACCAAAAAAAAAATGATGTTAAAGAAAAGAAAGATTTTGACGACGACCCTTGAGACGAAGATGAAGACTCCTGCTGCTGCGACTGGGACTGCGACTGGGACTGGGACTGCTCCTGCTCATAATCATCATCATCATCCTCATCATCAACATCATCGTTGTCGTTGTCGTTGAAGCAGATGACTTTGCGCCTGACTGCGGCTAAAACGCTGTCGGGATTAATGGTAACAAAAGATGCCAGCATCAGCTCAGTTCAGTTCAGCTCAGTTGCGCTCAAGTGCAGAGCTGATCCTAAGTCTGTAGTTATTTGTTGTTGTTGTTGTAGTTGTTGTTGGTGGCAGTTGTTGCAGTTGTAAGCGCCGTTACTCAAGTGTCCGTAACGAAATGTAAAGTGTGAGGCGTTTTGCACATTTGACAGCTGAATAGGGCCAAAACACACACACACACATACACACACACAGAGTACAGTCGTCGTCTGGCGCCGCTGCTAACTAACACTCAGTTCCAGAGTCAGTTTCAGTTAACAAATAGTTTTAGGCACAAGTACAAATTTAATTTAAGCACGTGCTGCACAGAACAGCCCAAAAAGGGGCTTAGTACTAAGCTGCCACCAAGAACTGATTGGATTGTCGAACCCTTTGTTGGCCTCTTCAGCAAATGATGGCCAACAGCGACAAGTTCAAGCAGTCTACAATAGATCGATCAAACTTACAATTTTCGCTACATCAGCTTCAACATCAGCTTCAACATCAGCTTCAACATCAGCTTCAACATCAGCTGTCAGAAATGCTTTGTAGCATTGGAATCCGCTTAGAATTAAAGCTAATTGCCACAGCTTTCAATCATGATGCGGCGCTTTCCACTTGCCTCTCTTCGCATTCTTCTGCTTCGCATTCTTCTGCTGCTTCTACTGCTTCTTCTTCTTTCGGCGTAATATTTGGCCACATTTTACAATGCCGTCGACGCGACGTTGTTGCCTTTAACCCCACAAAAATAAGCATGCAAATATCATGCTTCATTTGTAGACGTTGATGAGTCGCCGATTTTGGACTGCGACTTCGAATTCACATTTAACTGCCAGTTTGGCATAAGTATTTTTTTTGTTTTTATATTGTTCATTTTTGAATTGTATTTCACTTGTGATACCCTGTAAAACACGTAACAGGTCAAAGGGTAGCTGAGCAGACCGCGTCTTTAGCTCAAAACAAAATCATATGTTTATTAGTGGCCAAGAAATTGAAGTTAGCTGACATTCGTTTTGTTATTACATATTATTAACATTTATATGAAACTAATTTTATTATAATATATAATTATTAACATTTATATGAAATTCATTTTGTAATTATATATTATTAACATTTTTTTGCTTCCATCAAAAGCTAATTTTGCGCAATTTATTGAGATTAAGCAATGCAAATACTTGCAGCTGTAATTAGCTAATTGTATATTCAGCATATTAGGAATTCTCAAAGACAGGTTTTATAGAAACATACAATTGATCTGTTGATTACAGGACTACAGGGCATTCACGCAGTCGTATTCCTAATTAGTTTAATATTAGCATTCCAGATTTTGTTGCTTTTATTTATTTCGTCTCACGACTCACGTTTCAGTTAAAGACTCAAAAACGCCTGCGTCTCTTTTGTTGTTGTCGTGTTCAATTCGAGTTGAAGCTTTGAGTGTGTGTGTGTGTGTTGTTTTTGTTGTTGTTGTTGCTTGGGCTTTTTCTTTAATGTCTTTGTAAACATAATTGCAACAACTCCAATAACAGATTGTTTGCGCGACTTTAATCGCTTTGTCGTGAAGTGTGAAATATGAGCGGCCGCTGCGAGCCGACCCAAGCAGAGCCGACCCAAGCAGAGCCGAGTCGAGCAGAGCAGAGCAGAGCCGAGCCGCATAAAGCCGAGCCGAACCTAAAAACCGAGGCGAGTCAGCGTTCGACGTGAGCCGAAGCAAGCCCAAGCGAAGGCGAGTCTGGGCGAAGGCGAAGGTGGAGCGAGGTGCGGTGCGAATTCTCTGTGGAGCTTTTTACATTAAGCCGCAAAGGCGATTTCGATGCTTTTTATTGTTGTGCGCACTGGTATGCTGCTCAAAGGGGGGTGGGGTGGGGTGGGGTTGGCGCGGTCGACAGTCTTCAGTTGTAGCGCATACAATAATCCACACAAATACAGAGACATTAATTTTCGGTTTAAAAATACACAAAAGTATTATTTTTTTTTTTCTGTTTTTGGCACATTTTGTTGTGCATAAATATTTGCGAGGCAACTTAATATAAAATATGGAAAAGCAACAAACTTGCTGATTCTTCTTAGCATTGTTGTTGTTGTTATCGACGTCCATTTTGTCAACAGCTAAGTGAGCAAAAAGAAGAAGAAGCAGCAGCAGCAGCAAGTTCAATTAGCGCTTTCGTTGTTTGCCCGCTTCGATTTGCTAAATTTAATCCAAGCATAAAGCACGAGAATAAAACAAAAAAAAACACAGCGTAGAAAATGGCTAGGAAAAGCAGAGTCAAGAGAATAAACGACTTGCAGATACTCTGTACACTTAACCCCCTTTGTGCACATTATTCAATACATTTGCAGAGTATTCGCAGGGCAGACAAATCTTGGCCAATCTTACAAAATTGCTATGGCTAAAAGATGAGCTGTGCAATAATACGAAGACTTTATGGAATTATATATTATACTTTATTATTATACCCCTTTGGAAATCATATCTGCTGGCTGCCAAGTAGAACAAAAGCCACAAGATAAAAAAAAAATAAGAGCCAAGGCAAGGCTGAAAACGGACGTTTTAGCAACGCACACGTGTCCAAGTGATGCATGTGGCAGGTAGGGGTATGGGGTAGGGGAGTTGGCATAGGGTCGACTTGGGCATGTCCAGGGCGCCCAGCGACAAGATGTTGCAACAACACTCGACAGCAACCTGTGGAGCCACCGCCCATTAGGCCATGAAGCATGAAACAAAAGGCGACGCAAAGAGCTGCTTGCCACAAAGGAAAAGAGGCTGCAACTGCGATGCCAAGCAACTTCAACGGCGACTGCGACTGCGAGACCCTTAAAAGCCAACTCAGCGGACCAAGTGAAGTGCAAGATTTGCACAGTGAGATAGCTCATTTTGGATTTAAGCCAGTTCTGAGCAAGAAGGTCTGCGAGTCGCCAAGTCGCGTCGAGTCTTTGCGTCTCGTGGCTGAGTCGCCACAGCGTTGAGCGTCTGCCTGCCTTGGCTAATCGGCGACTATGTAAGTTGGTTGTTAAAGCCGCGTACGTGCGGCGACAGACACCAAGATTGAGGCAAACGTGAGATGTTGTTGTTGTTGTTGCTAGTGACACAACTGGCAACAACAGCAACAACAACAACAGTCGAACCGCAGCCGCATTCCAATATGTAAGGATTCTGCAACATGCAACCACCCAATTGAGAACAGCAGCAGCAGCATCGCTTGCCGTCTCTCAGTTGTTGTGGCAAGGTCAATACGTTGCCAACAAAGGTCACAGATGCATACCTCGATATGCTGTCTGTTAGTGCAACTAATCGCCCATAGCTATACATATATATATATATATATATATATATATATATTTAAGTACTTCAATTTAATGCATTGCAAATTGATGATTCACATTTTGCATTAATTATAATCAATTTGCTGTTTATGATTAATAAATTATTTATTTGCATAAAAATATATAAATATATAAATACATATATATATCTGTATATATATATATAGAAAGTGTACACATTTATTAAATTGACAAGAAATTAATTATTAATTTTAAGCATTCTTTCAATGCTATTCACATTTTTTATTTCTTTGTTTTTAAATGAAAATTATTAAAATGCCAATGTATTAATTTGGGGTCTGCTCTGTTGCTGTTGTTGTTGCTGTTGTTGTTGTTGTTGCTTTACGGATTTCATTTGTTTTTTGCTTTGGTGTTTTATTTTACTTGTTGTTGTTGTTGTTTTTAGAGTCAAGATTCGAACTGAAACCGGTTCGGCGCTCAAAGCAGCGACAACAACAACAACAACAATGGCCGTTACCAAAGCTCAAAGCTAAATAGAGAGTGAGAGAGAGAGAGAGAGAGAGCGCAACACACACATACTTATCGCTTGTGAGTGTATGTGTGTGTGTAAATTTCCTATGAAAACGGATCACTCAGCATCCACAGCAGCGCAAAAGGGGCACCAAATGGCGGCGCACAGATAAATTAATCCTGATTATTTTGTTTTTGTTGCCGATTAATTGCAATATTCTGCACCGAAATAAAAGAAACTTTTATGTCTGGCAAACATTTGCCACACAAAATTAATTGCGTGAAGAGAAAATTCCAAAAAATTTTGATAAAGAGCAGCCAACCCACACACACACACAACGAACGTCTTAAGAGATGCGATGCTTGTGGTATGCAAGTGTGTGTGCGAGTGTGTTTGACTGTGTGTGTGAGTATTTCCGCAGAATTGGTTTGTTCGCTCAGCATCCACACGAAAGTCTCTCAACTCAAAACTGCCTACGCTCACTGTGAGTGTGTGTCTTGGATCAGTGCGATAAGTTCAGTTTGTGACTTTCGTTAAGTACGATCATGTTTGCGACTTTACTAATAAAAGTAAAGTTTCACTTCTTAATGCGAAAAGAGGGAAATAGATAAGATATGCTATGTATAACAATAGCACAGAAAATAGCAAAGATTTCAACTAAAGTAGTATATTAGTAAAGAACAACACCTTAATGAGGAATAAAAAAAAAAGGGAAATTAGAAACAAAATGATTATTATAGGGAATTGAGGGAAAATTAATAATGGAGTACTGTAGAACAGTTTCACTTCATAATGAGGAATCAAGAAAATGCAGACATGCTGGAGTATAACAGAAATATGTAAATAAGCAGAGACGTACACCACAGAACACATTTTAGTCAAGTCTCATTTCTTACTACTTACTAAGTGAACAGCAAAAAGAGGTAAATGGGCAATTAGAAAAAGCGACTGAGAAACGAAATTACCCATAAAATTAAATTAAGTAACGACTTGTACTAAGGTAATAGAGTAATATATCTATATTTTAGTTCTTAATGCGAACAAATTAGCAAAGATTTCAGCTACAGAAAATATCATAGTAAAGTCGCAAACCCTAGTGGGAAATAAACAGCAAAGGCAGAAATAAACAGCAAAGTAGCGATTAATTTAGAAAAAAAGCAAAGAGAAATTTCCCATGAGCTGAAATTAGGTAATGGTCACAGCAAAACCAACGACTTGTAACAGTTACACTATTACAGGGAAATAGCACGAATATGCCTTGCAATACAGCAAAAATTCTAGCAAAGACAAGAACCTGCAATGGGTGCAGAATTCAGAATTAATTTTGCCAAAATAGACACAAAAAAATGGATTGAAAAAATCACATTTTAAAGCCATATTTCTGAGATAAATGATTTGGCTCAAATTGAGTTGTAGTCGGTATAACGGTCAGCACACAGAGCATGTCTATTGTTTTGGCCATGTGGAATTTCTATTGTCCAAAAAAGATGATAATAAAACCTAAGCGAGCGCAGTTAAAACAAGTTCAAAGCATTGTGCTGGAATGCGTGCGCGTGTGTGAGTGTATATGTGTGTGTGTGTGGGAAATAATAGGAAATGTATTACCATTAGCATTAACCCTTAGTGTGCTTAGCGTGCTGCTATTGCACAGGTCATATGCCAAACTATTAATGTGTCTATGCGTGTGTTGGTGTGTGTGTGTGTGTGAGTGTGTGTGTGTGTGTCATTATTTGTGTGTGTTGGCGCATGCGCAGTCGATTGTATCCGCTGGCAAAGAACACCCAATGCGAGATCAGCCAGCGTGAAGTTTTCCAACTTCATTTTGGGCTGTGCTTTGTTTATTTTTTTCGTATAGAGCTGAGGGGGGTGCGTGGAGTGGCTAAAGTTTTGTCAGAGACAAACTCTCACACACACACACACACACAAACAAACACAAACAGCCGCAGAGACAAAACGGACAGGCAGAAATTAAAATGCATGCGTGTCGGTGTCGCCACCAAACGGCAACAATGGTAAATGCAACAAAAGCAGCTACACTCGCAGAAAAAATATAGCGCCAACTGATGGGAAATATTTATATATTAATTATTTCAATGCTCAAAAGCAAAATGAATTTGAAACCTACAAAAAATATATTACAGATTATATTAATTTTTCTGAGTGTGTCAGTCGGGGTGGTTTCAGACAGCGAGTGTGTGTGTGTGTGTGTGTGTATGTCTGTGCAACAATTGGCTGCAAGCACAGCGTTGAGCTGAGTGCCAGCGCGTATCTGTTGCATAGAAGTTCTTGCTTCGGGCACTTTTTTTTGCCATAAAACACTTGAAGCATAACTTAAACTACAACAACAACAACAACTGCTACAACAATTGACGTTACGCTTTGCAGCGGCAGCGGCGGCAGCAGCAGCTCAGCTGCAGTTGAAAGTTGAATGCAACTTTGCGTTTTATTGGTCTTTTAATAAATTTCCCATTGTTTGAGATACCAACTTTTTTTGCTGTTTCGTTTTGTATGGTTTTTGGTACTTTAATTAAATTGGCGCGTGTTGAGTTTTATATTCAATTACATTTTATATTAGAGTCAAGTGGAAACGCTAATAGTGATGCCACAATGTGGGGCACAGCTGGCTAATTGCATAGCACACAATACACACACAATCGTGCTTACCTTTAATTATCGAATTTAGAATTACACGCCAGCTGCACTGCAGCGCAGAAGCCAGAAGGCAGACTCACCTGCAAAGCACAAAAAAAAAGAGAGAGAAAACAAAATGTTAATTGTGATTGGTTAAATGAGCTTTGAGACAAACTTAAGCTAAATGCACATGTGTATATATGTATTGTATGTGTACAATTGTACCTTGAAACGATCATTCTAACATTACTCTTCTTCTTCTTGTTAAGGTATTTTTCCTCTTAAAATCCCTTTCGCAAATGAGCTTTGTTAAATGAGCTTTGAGTCAGACTGCACACACATATGTATGTTTGTGTATGGGTATGTATGTATGTTTTTCTAGCATTCGCACTATTCATTTCTTTCTTTTGCTAAGGTATTTTCCCTCTTAAAATCTCTTTTGCATATCGAAGTAAATAAATTATCGAAATATGTATAAATATATATGTGTGTGTGTGTGTGTGTGTATGCATGTGCATGCAGGGGAATTACAACAGTTTACAGTTAATGTTTGCCGTTATCGGCGAGCTTAGCTTGCAACACTTTCGCTACATTTAATGCACGGGGCAGCGCCCAGCGAAAGAGAGAGGCGTGTGTGGCGCTCATTTTGGGTGTGGCAGGCACTGGAGCAAACGGGCGCTGCCACTTTTCAATTCACACGCTGTGCGACCAAACGCGAAAAATTCTCACGACACTGAAGCAACAGCAACAACTGAAAAAAACAACAACAACAACAGCAACACTAAGACACAGCCGCTTCAAAATGATGCCACATGCAGCAAGCGGACGCTTTTTTTTGCCATCGCTCTTTCTCTCATTCACTCACTTTTTTCCTTTTTTTTTTGTTGTTTTTTTTTTTTTTTGACTGACAAGAGCCGCGTTGCAAACTGCAATTGTGACACATGTAGCAGCCACATGTGTCGGCCTTTGCCTAATTGTGGGTTAGCATATCCATGAGGCGGCATCTGCTGCACTTGAGACAGGGCTTTTAATGTGCCACACATAAAATGTGTTGCCAGCTCGCATTCTGTGCCACTTATCCAGAGGTCAATGCGACACATTTCTAAGATCCAAATTAATTCAATATGACTCAGATTGTGTTGCACATATAAAATCTATACCATTATTATATGGGGCATGACATGCATTCTAAGAAATTGCAACCATGGAAAGCTAAGCTCTTCCTCTTCCAAATATATATGTCATATAGCGCCTGAATTAAAAAATTCTAATAATGGTTTTTTCAAATATTTACCTAAGTTAAGCGAAATATTTGAATTACAAAAAGAGTTCACACCAAAAAATAAACAAAAAGAATATTTAATAACTTTTAACTTAATCGTATATCAAATTTAAAAATTACCCACTTGTTCCAGTGGAGACTTTATGATGTATGATATGATATGATATAATGGATCGATAAGTAAGAATTATTAGACCAAATGATGGAAGGACAAATGATAAAACGCATATCTGCATATCTAGCTTAGGTTAACTTCGCAAAGAAAACCTTTCTCTAATTTATACAAGAATTCGATAGATTGTTCCTTGTTATATATTATATTATTACATTATTATATTGTTATATTATTACATTATTATATGGCTATATTATTATATTATTATATTATTATATTATTATATTATTATATTATTATATTATTATATTATTATATTATTATATTATTATATTATTATATTATTATATTATTATATTATTATATTATTATATTATTATATTATTATATTATTATATTATTATATTATTATATTATTATATTATTATATTATTATATTATTATATTATTATATTATTATATTATTATATTATTATATTATTATATTATTATATTATTATATTATTATATTATTATATTATTATATTATTATATTATTATATTATTATATTATTATATTATTATATTATTATATTATTATATTATTATATTATTGTATTATTATATTATTATATATTATTTTATATAGTTAAATTATCCAACAGGAAAATCAAGGAACTGAATATTTTTGCACAAGTGAATTATTTTGAATAAAAATATTCTATTTATTTCGACTACTAATTGTGTTTCCAAATTAAGATGTATTTTTAATCTAACTGCCAATACGTCACCAAAAATATATTAAATTCGCAAACTATCAGTTTTTGAAGTAAAAAAAAAATAGAGATTATCCTTTGAAATCCTTGATTCCCTTTAGATGCTTTGCATCTACATTTTCCAAATATCTTTTAAGCCATATTTGGGCATAAAAACTTTAGAGATTTTAAAATTTAAAATGTTACTTTAAATTGCGCAACTCGCGAAATAAAAGTTATCATTAATTCACCATTAAATCAACATCACGTTTTAACTGAAGAGCTACCAAAAAATCGCAGCATCAGTGTTTTAATGGGCTATAAATAATTGTCTGCGTTTCTAATTTGTAAACAAATACTTATTAAAATAATAATAATAATAAATTTGTATTTATGAATTGAAGGCGGATGTGTCGGATGAAATTTGATTTGATGTTGCCATTAAATATATTTCAGCGCTTTGTGTTTCATTATTATTGTTGTTGTTGTTGTTGTGTCTGTTGCAGCCAGCAGTGGCATATTGTTTCCATCAACGTTGTGTACATGTGTGTGTGTGTGTGTGTTCTGCTCTGTATATAAAAGCTGCACAGATCCATTCCAAATTCTGCGACTATGCAGAAATTTGTTATTCGCATTTAATGATGCCATTTTTTCCAACAATAAATGGCAATTCACAGACGAATCTGATGCGAGGGTGGTTTGTAGAGTTGCGAGAAAAAAATATTAAAATTGCCCTTAACAAAGTAAATAAACAAATCTATTTGCATAAATTGGAGCAGAGTGTGATTCAAAATCAAAACGTTTTTTCCATCAGAACATGAGGTTCCACGAAAAAATATTTATTGGGAATTCAAAGTAAAAACCTAAAGATTACTTTTCAGAATTTTATAATTGCTAGGTCAATGAATGTTAAGAACGCTAGATTAATAATTTGAGTTGTATTTGTTTTCCAAGCTTCTAAAAAAATCGAATATTGATAGCAAGCATAATATGTGGTTGACAAGTGTGGCACGACAAAGTCCGTGTTGCATTGAGCGATAAGCACGGATCGTGTGGCTGCTGTTATCAAAGAGACAGATTTGTGTTGACGCGCTTTGGCTGCACTCCGTGTCAAAAGTTATCACAAAAAAAATAAAAAAAAACAACCAGAAAATCGAAAAAAGCAAAACAACATTCAATAATACAAAAACAACGCTAAAAATGCTGAAGAAGCAGTCGAAACTTGGCTACAGCTGAAGCTCGTGTTCAGCCCATGGGAGAAGGGGCACACTGACTGTGGGAGAGGGGAAGTGAGATGGAAGACGAGAGACGTGGCCGGCGACAGCGTTACTCGTAAATCAGCTAAAAAAAAAACAAAAAAACATGGCGTCAACAAGCGAACCCAATTCCAATGAGAAAACCAGCCACAAAAATAATTGAAAAACAAATTAAACAGAACAAAAATAAAAAAATAAAGAGCAGCAAAAATAATGCTTAAATAAAATATAAATGAAACGTTGGCAATTAAATGAAAAAAATAATAATTATTATTATTACTATTTGTGTATATTATGAAAAGCAGACAATGCGTTCCAATATGCAAGCCATAGTTGGGACTCGGATTCGGATTCGGATTCTGATTCGGATTCGAATTGGGGTTGGGGCTGACTCGTTCCAATGACCGCTGGACAGGGGCGGGCATGGCTCACTGAGCTAGCTAACTAAACTGACAAACTGACTGACAAAATGACTGACAAAATGACTGAGTGGAAGGGAGAACGTTGAGGCAGTTGCACATTGACCCATCCAACGGGGCAACAGGCAACAGACCAGCCAGAGAAATTAATCAAAACTTGCAGCGCATATCGTTGACTTGGGAGTGAGTTGCAAATGCAGCACGTGGCACAGTTTGTGTGCTGTGTCTGGCTAATAGAGGAGTCTATTGTCGTGCTGCAGCTGCAAGTGCCACATGAGCAATCTGTCAAACTCTATATTCAGATAAATTGTTACTCATTTCATTATTTACTACTATTCTACTATTCTGTGGTGACTCCTTCAAACTGTTTCTCGTTGCCAATTAGTAGTGATTCAGCACAGATAACTTCGCACTCGTCACTTGCTACACGCTACTCGTTTGCTTGCAACACATCTTCGGTTTACTAATCATCACTCTGACTTCCGACTTATTCCTAATTGAGCGTTAGTCTCTACTCCTAACTCGCTACTTTAAAGTCGTTACACATTACTCGTTACTTGTTACTTGTTACTCGTAACTCGCTACTCGTAACTCGCTACTCGTAACTTGCTACTTTAAAGTCGTTACACATTACTCGTAACTCGCTACTCGTAACTTGCTACTCGTAACTCGCTACTCGTAACTCGCTACTCGTAACTTGCTACTCGTAGCTCGCTTCTCGTAACTTGCTACTTTAAAGTCGTTACGCATAACTCGTTACACATTACTTGTAACTCGCTACTTTAAAGGCTTTACGCATAACTCGTTACTTGTTGGCTACTCTCTACCTATTTTTGCCTGCTTTATACCCTTATATTTTTGTTGTGTACTTTTCTCGTCACTTGTTGGTTTCATCTTGTCTGTCTGTCTGTAAACACTATATTTTAATTGCTTATTCATTTTCTACCTTTTACTCGCCACTATTTTCCCATCGTTCTCCACTCGTTATTCTCCTTAGTATGCGCATTTGTACAGTGTGCATTCGATAGTTGGCTCTCTGTTATATTGAGCTTATAAGTCTCGTTTTGCCAATGGCGGTAAACTTGCGCACAGCTGCCTCAGATTGTGTCTCAGATAACTGGACTGACTGACATGCAGCTGATGGCACACATCAGAGTTCGATATATGGTTATGGTAACAGGCTCCACTTATGGTCAATTGCCAGCTACCAGCTTGGCTTAATTAAAAAGCAGACACATTTGAAGGGTAACCAACGCACAAAGCACCAGCTTGCAGCTTGCAGCATGCAACATGGACAGCGTCTCAACACAACTCGCTGCTCGTCACTACTCGTCACTCGTTAGTTGTCTTGCCCATTAAGGAGCATGACCAACTATGGCTTCCAAAACTGGCTTGGATAGGATGCGCTGAGCTGCGCTGCCAATTGATCAATTATGTCGCATTGACCATTTCGGGATGCAAGCAGCTTGTCGATGTTGCTTTTTGTTGCAGTTGCAGTTGCAGTTGCAATTGCCCATATTTGTGGCATGCCCGCCCGCATTGGCTACCAATCACATTCTGCTGTTGGCGTTGACAAACGTTTTGCGGTCAATCGAATGGCCAAAGCTGGGAATGATGCTTGGTGAAAGTTGAGCAGCACCCCGACAACAACAACAACAGCTAAGAAAAAGCGCTAACTTTAACTTGGCCAAAGCACTCGACTCTAATGCATAGATTCTGTTTTTTATGTTTTAGCGGACAACAACAAACAAAAAGAAAAAAAAGAAAAAAAAGAAAAAAGAGCCCGGCATTAATTACTTCCGGAGCAAACAAAAAAGCGCCCAAGTTGAGTCTGTGGATGTGGATGTGGCTGAGAGTCTGCGGCTCCAGATACCGGTTCTTCTCCGCCAAACCGCCAGCGAGATCTCCATAATAGCAATGGCTTTTCTCAACCTTATTTGGCTTTTTGTTTATTTTTTTTTTTATTATTATTATTATTTATTTATTTGGGGCGCACGGCGGGTGTTCATCAATATTCAATGAGCCGCAGAGCAGCAACAAGGTTTGGCAATCAATTTCAGTTTATTGTATTGGGAACCTTCTTTATTATTAATCTTTTTTTCAAATTTTTTTTCTCACTTTAGCATATAATGTGAAAATGAATGCGCCTGAAAACGACTTTAAAAAATCTACTTTGCAGAGACTTTTGCTGAGGCCAGCATAAAAATTCCGCTCTTTGTTATTATTTCGTCAAGTTCTTTGGGCAGCTCATAAAAGCAACAACAGCAACAACAACAACAACATCAGCAGCAACAACAACAACAACAAAAACGTGCTGAGCCTAACAATATTATTTATGGTATTCTGAAGCTGCTGACAACTCGTCAATGCTTTCAATTGGTTTATATTTTTTTTTGGTATTTTTCTACGTATTTCATTTCATTTTTTATTATTATATTTTTGGTTTTGTTTTTTTGGTTATAATGATATGTGCCTACATGTGTACAACGTGTACAAAATGTTTTTGACGTTGTCATCTAGTTTTTGAGGTGATTTTTAACGCTGCAATCAGCAATCAGCACAAGTCAACACAAAGGTCGCCCTAAGCTGGATGTGGGGCGGCTTTTAGTGGTGGGGGGAGGGGGGAGGGGCATCTTTTTGGGGCGATTGACTTTAGCTTGTAGCTTGTAGCTGTACTTGCATTTATGTGCTGCTTGTAAGCAGAGATTTGAACAAGCTCGTTGACAAGGTGCAAGCAACAAAACTGAAACTGCAGCAACAACTGCAACGGCAACTGCCACTGCAACAGCAACAGCAACTAGCGACCCCATTTAAAATATGTTCTGCTTGCAGCAGCGTCTACCAAGAAACATTGGGCGCTCAGTTGTTGTTGTTGTTGTAGTTGTTGTAGTTTTTTTTTTGTATTGCTACGTGATCACCATGGCAATTTCTCAATTGTATTTTTATTGAGTAAAATATTGGTTGGCATTCAAGCGTCTGATCGTGTGTGTGTGTGTGTGTGTGTGTGTGTGTATGTATGTGTATAGAATTTTCATTGGAAGAGCGCGTCGAACACTCCCTGAAATTTTGGTTTTGCTTGTTTGTTATTTGTCTCATGTCGCATGTAAAATAATTGTCACATTACGAAAGACAATTGTTTGCTATTCCAAAACTGATTTCGGTTCATTTTTAGCTACAATTTATTTTTGGGCATTTCATGATTTGGAATTAAAATCAAAATAACTATAATAATGAATTCGTTTTTTTGTATTGATTTGAGTTAAGGCTTATTTTAATTATTCATTTTTGGCCCTCTATTGATTTCCTCTCCGAGTGTGGGAAAGTTCAATCTGATGTTTTTTTTCTCATTCGTTAGACTTGAAATGCTTGTTAAAAATCTGTCTGCTAATTTGATGTGATTTTTTTGTTGTTGTAGAGTTGTCAAGTGGGAAAAAAATTGAGTGACATAAATCATAGAAGTATATTAATATTTGCCAATTTGGATAAGCCATTCAATCAGTTTTATATACTTTTAAAAAATATATATAAAACAATTTCAATATTTATTAGTTTGTAAATATATTGGAATTTTGTATTTAAATAAAATAAATTAATTTATGTTACAATTTTATGTTACACCTCAAACTTAATTATTAAATTAATTTTTTCAAAATTCTTAACTCTTTATTCCTACATCTATTAATATATATATATAGATAGAAATAAATTTAATCCTGTTTAAAATGTATTAAATATTAAAAATGTTCTTTAATTATTTACAAGTGATTTAAATCATGATTAAAAATTATTATGCTCCAACAATCTCAGCTTTTTATTATATATTAATATAAAAAAAAATATAAATGTATTAAATATTAAATAGTGAATTTATTTAGATAAACTGCTAAAGCCACAAAACAAAAATCGCCTCCCCCCAAACCTAAATGCAAATGCCACAAAAGCGCCATACAAATATATATGTGTGGTTTTGTGTGAATATAGACGACTATTTATCGCAGTGTGGCGATCTAAGCAGCGGCATTTTGAAATAGAAAACACATTTGTATACAATTTGAATTGTGGCTGTCAACCTTTTGTTGCTCTTGTTGCAGTTGCTGTTGCGCGTTGCTGTTGCTGTTACCATGGAGCTAATGCGCGTTGCCTGTGTGTTGTTGTTGTAATTGTTGTTGTTGTTGTAGTTGTTATTGTTTGATGATGTGGCTTACGTATGCACAAGTCGTACGCTTTGACGTTGTTTCAACATTGTCTTTATGGGTGCAGCAGAGCCGAAAAGTCCAGTCCGAGTTGGACGCCAAAGTAAAATGTGCATTTGGTCATCCAAGAGTCATCCAATTGAGTGTGTTTGTTAGTTAACTAATGACTTCTAAGAAAGGCCGAATCGGTCGACTTTTAACACTTGTCTGGCTGACCCAAAGCAGCATTAGCTATTAGCTATTAACCCTTGTGTGCCGCGGCGTCTATTAACTAGACTCAGTCTCTCTCTCTCTCTCTCTCCCTCTTTCTCACTTTGTGCAACGGCAGCATCACGAAGATCACAGATCACAGATCACAGATCTAACCTCAAATTACTTCCGCTGCATGATTCCGATTCTGTTGCAAGGCACGCAGCACATACAGCTAAAACAATTACTCAGCAAACACGTATATGTATGTTCGTGTGTGTGTGTGTGTGTGTGTAATCTATGTAACCAATCTGTAATGCATATATGCTTGTTCCACGCCTGTCGCTCTATTCCTCTATGCCATCAACAGGTGTAATTAAGGCGCGCGAGCTTACAGCGGAAATTCCAGGCAGGAAAATATAATATCCCCTCGGCCCCTCTGCCAGAGGTTGCAGTTCCAGTCCCCAGTCCACAGACCATAACAATTTGATTTTTCAGCTTAATTACCGCTTCGCTGGCAATCCTGCAATAGCAGCAGAAGAACCAGTTACCAAACACCGGATGATGCACACCGGATGGCGATCGAACGGCCTCTGGTGGGCTGGCCATTTTGCCCACTAAGAGCGCTTTGGCTACTTTGTCGCCAATTTAAAACATAAAAAAATAAAAACAGTTTTGTTATCACTTTGGGAGCAAGCCGGCACTCAAAGAATATAACAGGAAATCGAACCGGCTGCTCAAGTGCTAAAGGAAGAAAGCGTAGGGTGCATAAAAAGAGAATTGGCTATGAAAAACTTGTCACAATAGCAACAACAACAACAACAACAACATTATCAGTGTTAACTCAACTCTGCTTTGCAGGCTCTTTAACGACTTCTGTTAATTAAAGCGCCTGCTCAACATTTCTGCTGTTGCTGTTGTCATTTAAAGCTGCTGTTATGTTATGTGAAGCGCGCTGCTCTGCTAATGCTGCTGCAGTTACTTGAAGCTCCAGCTCTGCAGCTCCTTTTGCCTTTTGATTCTTTTTTCGCACTGCCTGCCGGCAATTGCAAGTGCAGTGGAAAAAAAGCTCTCCCATACCATTCAATTTGCCGTTGAGCGCGGCGTCGGCTTTTTGGCGCAGCTGTTAATCCCAATTAACCGCAATTAATATTATACAATTTTAATGTAAGCCCTACAGCTCACATGTCATCGGCTCCCTCTTCACTCTATCTCTCTCTCTCTCTTTCTCTCTCGCTCTGGCTTCACACGACCCACATTCGAAGTCGAAACCTTTTGCTGGCTATGCGTGAGAGGCTTTCGAACACTATTTGGTGCTGCCACCCTGCCTCCGCCTGCCATCTCTCTTGGCCCCTCTCCTTATGCCTTAATTGTTTTTAATTAACGCAAACGCTTTGCCTTTGCCTTTGACTCGTTGCCACATTCCAATTTTTCAATATGTGCGCTTGCAACGCACCCTACCCAATCCCCCATACCGTCCGCTTTGCGCTCGCTGTCAGATAGCTTCTTTCGTCATCGTTTGACTTTTTGTATTGAATTTGAAATGATTTTGAAAGCTACAGGCACAAAGTGGGGTGCGGTCTGATCATAAATACACACACACATACATACATACATACATACTTCTAAATATGTATGTATGTACTTATTTCTTGAGCGCTGAGTGATGCTTGCGGCGCTTCATAAAAACTGTCAATGATTCACATTGTTCTCGTTGCTGCCGTTATTGGTCCGATCTGACCCGCAGTCAACAGAGGGTTAAGCAAGCAAACAAACACACACACACACACGCACATGCACATGCATACATGTATAGAGTTGAACAGTTTGAAAGCCAGAGCTTTTGTCCAACGCAAGCAAACCTTTGCTTCGCTTTTATTTTCTTTGCTTTTTTCTGTTTCTGTTTCTGATTCTGATTCATTTTATTTTATTTTCTTTGCCAGTGTCAAAGAGCTGCTGCCGCCGCTCGGACGCGTCTCTTTGTAATTATGCAAGATCATTGCCAGACGACGTTGACCTTTGGCAACAAAACTTACCGCCTCCTACTCCCCCCCGTTCTTCTTCTTTTTCTTTCTTCGTCTACCTTATTATGTGCCTAAACGTTTTCCGGCCCAAAAGCCAGCAAATAACAATAACCAAAAACCTTTCTTCTCAGCTCGTTCGTCCGGCTTGGCAGAAACAACAACAAAAAACACAGCGAGAGCAACGAGAACAACAAACAGGCGGATTTATTTTATTGCTAATTGTGCTGTGATGTGAGAACTAGTAAAAGCATAAATATGCAAAAGATTTTATATTCACAATAAAATTATAAATAATTTTTTTAATTTTGAGCAAAATCAATTTAAATAAAATATACGTAAAATATTACGGTAAAATAAAAGGTCATTTTTTAAACATATTGTAGAATTTTACATGTATGTAAATCAGAGGAGCCATATGCTTGCTGTTTGCCATAAATTTTAGCTGCTTGGCCGATTTGTAATATGGGCATAAATTAATGGGGCATCAGAAGTTGGCTTAATGGTAATCCGATGCGTTCTGCAGTCTCAGCTTACAGCAACAGCCCATGTGACATATGGCCAAAGGCTAAAACACCCACGCTGCAAGTTGAGGATGATCACGATCATGATCACACTGATGATCATAACGATGCTGGGGGATGATATGATGACAAATGGTTGCAGCAGGCGCAGCAGTCGCAGCCCTTCACTAATTACAATGTGTTTATCTGCGCATGATCGTCAGAGCCAGCAATGTGGCGACAGACGTTTTAATGTTTAACAAAAACAGAACAAAAATTCAAGTGAGAGAAAATCGGAGACAAGGAGAAATGAGAGGGTCGAGGGTAGGCAGGGCAGGGCAGTGCAAGGCGGGGAACAACTCGTTGAGATTGTGAGGCGACAGCTGCGTGCTGCTGGCGCTTTATTATTATTATTATTATTTGGCCAACTCATAAACCAAACAAAACTGCAGAGGAGCAGCAGCAGCAGCAGCAGCAGCAGAGAACAACGAACGAGAATGAAAAAACGAATAAAAACGAACAACGAGCCGACAAACTGAAAGGCGCGAAGAACGCATGCGTCATGGGGGCCAGCAGCAACAAATGGGGGCACGTTGATTGGGCCAACGTTTAACCTCGCTCAGCTTCAGCTACAACTACACAGCTGCGGCGCAATCAAATGAGCACGAGAGGCGCTTCTGATTGGTGCATCATGGCTGGCCAGCTAGCCGACAGTGCCTGTCAAACTGTAAACAATGAATGAAAAATAAGGAGACGGCCAAATGTGCACAAATGTTACAACAAGCCAAAAAAAAAAAACATAACAAATACAAAATTAAAAAAAAAAACAAACAATGAATTTTGCACAGCTTGTACAAAATACAGTAAACGCTGGCTAAGGGAAACTAAAGCAGAACTCGTAATTATATATAACAAAATGGAGAAAGTTAAACAATTTAAAATTTTGTTTAAAATTTAATTTAATATTCAAGTCATAATTTTGTAAATAAATAAAGACAAGGCCTGCTTATTGCGCTGAGTATTCACTGTAGTTCGCACCCAGCACTTCCTCTCACTTTAACTTACAGCTGCTTGGCTCATATCTATATATCTCAATATGTTGTTATTGTGTTGCCTGTCAATTTTCATATCGCATTTTCTCACCGAAAAAATCTGAAAAAAAAGAAAAACTTGCACTCGCATATGGCACTGAATAAGTGCGATGCGATGGGAAACGAATTTTTGCTGCAGCATCTTCTTCTTCTTCATCATCTTCTACAACACAGGAAATTGATTATTATTTATGATTACAGCAGCGAGAGAGAGATGGAGAGATCCTTCACTTTGCATACTATATTTGTACATATATTAAAACAATTTATACCTAAAAACAAACGTGAGAAAACAGAATCGACAAGCTGCATTTTTACACAATAGTCGTAGCCGGAGTCTGACCCTGGTCCTAAAGATAATGTAACATATGACATGAACTGGAAACCCTCAAGTGCATACAGATACCAGACTGGAAGTGGAGTGGAGGAGGAGGGTGCACAAAAGAACCGTTCAGTGTCTTAAGTGGGCGCCCTCTTCAATAATTAGATACATGCCGTGCATATTTTTCTCAAGTGCTTTTCCCATCTTTTTCTGTTTCTCTTGTTTAATCATAATTCTTGTTGGTTTTCCAGCTAAATGTGTTTTGAGGACTTGCATATGGGAACTTTTTTGTCTTATTTTTTGTTGTTATTTTTTTTTTTGGTTTTTTGTTTCTTGTGTGTGCATCCGCTGCCAGTGAATATCCTTATGAAATTTGATACTTTTGTATTGTTTTAGGCAACGGGAAAAAGAAAGCGGACCTCGACAAAATGTGGGCGTCCATCTTTCATATTCTTGTACCTGCCACTCAAAAGTCAGTCATGTGATGAGAATTGTGGAAACTCCCGTCTGCTGCGTTTTTGAGCTAGCATGTCGCGTGATTTGATCCTGGCCACTGTCGCCACTTAGTCCTCTCTGTCGTCTGTCTCTTTTCGCTTGAGTACCTCTTCACTGGAAGTGCCCGGTCAGCACTTAACTGTATACTTGTTTCTCTTTTTATTTCTATTAGGGTCTTAAGTTGGAAATATGCGTCAGCTTAGTGCTCGCTCCTGAGTCAACAATTTCAATTTTAATTTTCAGCGATTTCTTTCTAATCGGCATATCAAATTTGTACTTTTCGCTGTTGTGCAGTGGCAATTATTATTGGAATAGTTACTTCTTTGTTTGTGTCGCTTATCAGTTCCCCTTTGATAAGCGGCATACGTTTTAGGCTCACTTGTTTATTACGGATATTCTATTCTTTGTAGCTGGTTGATTCATGGACTGATGTCATTATCAACTTCGCTACGCTTCGTGGTATAGAGACTTTGAGATCAAGTTTCTAAAATGCATTTCACAAGTCTAAGCACGTTCTAAAAGTGGTTACTGATATGAGGTTTATTAGTATAAAGTTCAATTTCGATTAACGTTTGATTAACTTAGATTTTGTAAGCAGCATAAACAACTTATTGACATGTATTATTATTAATATTAATAAAGATTAACAGGTACATTATTTACTTTTGCCAAATTAGAGCATTAGTTGCCAGTGCTTTAATTAAAATATTTAAATAAATGGGTTGACGTATAAAAGATTTTTACTAAGCTAGTTATGGGGATTACCCTCCATTGTCAGTGATATTTACGCAGCTACTTATAGGTAATTCCCTCCAATATCGAAGGCTTTTAAGCATTTAAATTAAATTCAACGAACTAAGTCAAAAACAAGCAACAATATTTAATATATATTTAAGCAAGCGCTCACTTTTAACAAGTTCACATTAATTATGCAAATCGCTTGCTTTGCCATATTTTATATTACGCACAGGAATCAGAAATTCGAAATCAGGATTGTAAAAAAAATCCCCCGTCTTGTTTTCGACGTAAATAAATGCAAAAAAAAAAGAGTACCAAAAAAACTGAGCGTACCTTATAATTTATAAGCTGGTTTCCTTGTTGCTGCTGCTGTTGTTTTTGTTGTTGGTGTTGTTTCTTATGGGTCTGCAAAGCATGTGCAATGTGTGTGCAAAACACCTGCAACTTGCTGCCAGCAACAACAGCAAAAACAACAACAACAACAAGAGGCCAAGTACTTCTACTTTTTTGCATGAAATAAAATCTCACGGTTCAGATGCGTATAAAAGTTAGCAAAGACAAAGAGCGAGACGAAACGAGACGAAACGAAACGAGACGAGGCAAAGCGAGCGAGCGGGGAGGCAGCTGGTAGGAAGTCTGAACAAACAGCAACAGCAACAACAACAACAGCAGCAGCAGCAGTAGTTGTAAAGATATACGAAATACGTTGCGCAGGCGCAACGGCGGTGCGAGCGAGACGGGTAGCGACAAGTGACGATGCATGTGGGTTTTGTTTTTGCAAGAAAAGACATTCAGCAAAAAGGTAAAGAGCCAGAGTCGAAAACACAACACAACAACAAAACAGGTTATTCTTTCTTCTTCTTCGTTTTTTTTTTTGCACACTAGCGGGTGGATGGAGTGGGGCGGGGGTAATGAGGTGGCCCTTTGCGTAGCCCAAAACTGACATGCAAATGGCATAGAAAATGTTAAACGTTTGCCAAAAAAAAACAAGTAAATGAAAAATAAAGAAAAATAAAAAAGAAACAACAAATCCTGCAGAGAGTGGCGAATGGTGGCAGAGTAGAGCGGAAGAGGAGAGGAGAGCAGCGTAAAGAGCAAAGGCAAGCAATATCTGAGTAGTCGTATCTGTACTTCATTCATACAATTCATACAACAAGCAGATACGAGACGGAAAGAGAGGGAGAGAGGTGACAGGCGAGAGATGCTTTATGGGCCAGCAGCTACCTGGGCGAGAGACAGGTAAATGCATAGGTAAAGGTAAAAGTAAAGACAAACACACAAACACAAACAGAGCAGAGACACAGACACAGACAACAACAGGTAGAAACAGTTCTGCTCCTTGTTAGCCATGGGAAATCTGTAGCGGCTGGAAACCTGTTGTTCCACAAAGGGCAATCCGAACTGAACCAAAACTGAAGAAGAACTCAAAGAGCGCTGCTGCTGCTGCTGCTCTGCAGAAGTAAGAATGAACAGATGTACGCTGATTCTTATAGAGATACACTTCCTACTCCCCCTCCTCTTTCTCCTTCTTCTTTTTTTTGTAGCATTGAATGAATTGAATCTCTTTTATCAAAAATTTTTGATGGATATGCGACGATTGTCTTTTGGGTGCTCTCTGACTCTCCCTATCCGCATCTCTGTAATCTCTGCTCTAGCATTATTATCTCTGTTGCTCTGACGTTCTTTGATATACTTTGAAACCCTGTGGAAACCTCAGCGAACTGGGCCACTATTGAGGCTACAGTTAGCAAATTTTTTGGATTTTATAGCTCTGTGTCCGAAATTGCGTATTTTTTTGTTTTAGCAGTGATACCACTAATTGCTTAAGGTAGGAAATTGATAATTGACTATGTATACCTATTTGAATCCATATGTATCTACCTATACCATTAAAGATAATAATAACTCAAACTATGAAATTTAATATGTGAACTCAGAAATTTGATATAAGGAGTAATCTTCCTCGTTCAATTATGATCCATTACTACAAATTATCGATACTCTTAAGATTATTTAACAATTAAAGGGTATTTTTCCAGACGTAAACATTACTTTTTGCTTCGTATCTGTTTCGCGCTTGAAGTTATTTTTTTTTTATTATATTGTGACAATGAGTGTTACGCAGAATTGGCACAGTTATATACAATTACATATACACTTATATGTACTTATTTATATACATACATACATTACATATATGTGTATGTAATGTTTTTTTTTTCGATATTGTGAAATTGCTTACCTTTCGTATCGCCATGATCAACATAGCCGGCATTGGCCGTTGCCGAGGCGTCGACCAAGTTAATGCCGCAGATCAGCAAAATGCCAGCTCCAATATATAACATTCGTAGCAAAGACATCATGCTCCTCTCTCTCCCTCTACCTCTCTCTCTGGGGATCGGGGACGTATCCAACACGCGATTTAATTATTTGTTTTTAATTCATATACCGCATAAGGATGACAGCGTGATGGATGTGCAACATTTGATTATTTGTACAAAAATGCACAGACATGCAACATACGAGACTTGTTGTTGTTGTTGATTATTAGTTTCCCTTTTCGAGTTTTTACAAACTCCACAAAGCAAAATGTGTAATGGGAGTGTATCGAGAGATTTGCGGATCTATTCAAGCGTATCCAAACTCCATCTTGAAAGAGGAGCTTCTACGAGCCAAATAACGTAACGCCAAATCCGAGAAATCTGAGATTGATTTGACTTTTGCGAAATTTGCGTTTTTTTGTTTTGTTAATTTTTTTTCAGCAGAATAATAACGAAAAATAAATAAACGTTGCGACCAATTCACGGGAATAATATCATAAAAATAGTAATACAATATACGAGAAACAGGCGGCGATCGCGTTAACAGGGCCGAAACCGAACCGAACGGTCAACGAGGTGTTGGGGGTAGGTTGGGGGCGTTGAAGTTATTATTGTGTTATGGGTTAATAACAACAACATACAACAACTAACAACAAAAAGCACTTTAATCGCACTGGCCGTGTTCGTTGTAATGATAGTTAACTACGCACGCGAACAACTGCCACAGTAATCGAGTATTCGCGTATTCGTATTCGCAATTATATTCTTTATTTCTCTTCTTTTCTTTTCTTTTCGTTAAACACAAAAAACTTTAGACTGCTTTATTTTTGTATGGCATTCAACTTGTTGACCAAAAACACAGAACTCCGATTCCGATTCCGACGTAACGTCAGCGCCAAACGACCGTCAATAATAAAATTCAGTTGAGTGCGGTGTGACCGTTTGCGCGCAACTCTAAAAATCTTTCTTTAGGATTTGATCGATAACAGCGACATATCGATTGAACCTGGCGCATTTTATATGTGCATTTAAATTAGTTCAGTCGAAATGTTATGATTTAAAAAGTTGTTTGTTTTTGTTTTGCGCGTATCAGTGATCGCTCCTGATATAGTATGTTTGTTAAGGCAATTACTAATAATAATTCTAATCTAACTGAGTACTATATGGTTAATTAACTTTGTTGCACAGCTAAGCCATATAAAATATGATAATAAATTGCATTAAAGAAGCAATGTTAACAAGTCGCCAACTGTTAAGTACTGACCACTGTTATGTTAACACTGAACAGCGTGAACTATGCTCTAGTTCCAAGTGCAGAACAGCTGAGCGAGAGTGAATTGAAATATTTTTGCCATTGGCCAAAAATTGATAGCGATAACAATAAACAAATAATTTGTGCAATAATGAGTACGCCTGAGAGCGACGGCTGGCAAGTGGAGGAAACAATAACGCTAATCGGCATACTGAAGTCACTAAAAGAGTCAAATGGAGCCGGCACAATCTGCAAATTGGACTGGCCTCAGGTGGCCAGCCAAATGGCCCAAAACGGACGAAATCGCAGCATTTTCGAGCTGCGCGAAAAATACAAAAGGCTGCGAATGGATTACTTAGAGGAAAATCGCGGTAATCGCTGTCAGTATTATAACTACCTGAACGATCTGCTGGCGAATGAGTTGACGCAGCACGAACAGGCTGAGGAGCAGGAGGAGTATGACTATGCGGCGGAGCAGCAGGAACAAAAATATGCGCATTCGCAGGAATGTAAGCCAGGAGAGATAAAATTTGTTAATTTATATATGCCAATATGTAAATACTATCCCTAGATAACGGGGAACCAACTAATCGCTGCTCGGATTCAGCTGGCAAGGCGACATTGCGCTGCAAGTGGGTTGAGGGCGAGGTGGAGGCATTTCTCAGCATGATTACAACACTGAAGCTGCAGTCGCCGCTGCTGCGCAAGCAGAATGCGAAGGTGTTCAAGCTGCTATCCAGGGAGATGGCCAAGCGCCACTTTGTCAAGCGACCCGATCAGCTGCGTGTCAAATATCACCAGCTGCGCCGCCAATATGACAAGGCGCGCAATAGCGGCGAGAGTTTTGAGCACTTTGAGGAGATGCACGCCCTGCACAATGGAGCGCTGCAACAGGCGGAAAGCAGCGGCGTCGAGCTGGAGAGCGATTCAAATGAGAGCGGCGAGGAGGAGGGCGAATCCGAAAGTATGTCAGCCTATTTCCAATATCACTCAACCTATTCCGCAACTATACCCTTTGCAGGTGCTCTGATCAGCGCAGCAATACCCTCTAATGTGCGGGTGAAGTGGGCAGAGGGAGAGGTGGATGTCTTCCTGGACATCATAAGGAGCATGGGATTGCAATCGGCGCTGTTGCGCAAACGCAATGCAAAAATCTTTAAGTTGCTCTCCAAGGAAATGTCAAAGAGAAACTTTGACAAGGCTCCCGAAAAGTTGCGCATCAAATTTCAGCATCTGAGACGGCAATACAACAAGGCCAAAGCTGGCGGCGAAACCTTTGAACACTTTGAGGGCATGCACCAGCTGCTGAATCCCGCCAAGAAATCGAACGCTGATGCCGAGCTAAACTTTAGCACTGGCTCCGAGAGCGACTGCATCTACAGCGACGAAGATGAGGCGGAGGCAGCTCAACGCAATCGTAGGTTCAAATGCAGGAAACTATTTAATCTCTTTACTCACCTCAAAAAATACTTTCCTTTTCTTTTAAGGCCACCCAGACACTTATTACTGGACAGAAGACGAGGTCGATGCATTCCTGTCGATCATCAAGGAGCAGAATCTGTTTCGTGCCCTCGATGGCTCCAAGAAGCGCAACTTTAAGACGCTCGCCTACATCTCCGGCCTGCTGGCCAAGCAATCGTATCAAAGGACGCCGCATCAGTTGCGCAACAAGTTGCGCCTGTTGCTGCGTCGCTATCGGGAGGCTCAAAAGGATGGACTGAAGAACGTTCGAATGCTGCCGCGTCACTTTGACATGTTCACCGATCTGATGCAGAATAAGCGGATCACAGCCAAAACAAAATCAAATGCTCACAAATCCCTCCTCAAAGTGACACCCACTAAATCGGAACCAGCTGGTCTCGAAAGTGACAGCGAGGCGAGCAGCTCCGGTTTCAGTTGCGATCTGTTGCGTGCTGCGGCTGAGAGTGAGGACTTTGAGGATACATTTGAGTTGGCAGCGGAGCCAACGCCACTCGAGGTGCTCACCAGCATCAGTGAGGGTCAGAAGCAGCTGCTGGTCACGCTCACCGATTCCCATGAGAGATTCCTGCGGCAACAGCGCGACATGCAACAACAGTTCCTGCAGCAAATGTCCGATATAATGCGGCAGGAGCGTGAGGCAACATTCGGCATGCTGAGAGAACTGATGCAGCCCAAGTAACGGGACTGGACTGAATTGAATTAAATTAAGTTTCTTTTTAAACACATTCGAAAACTCATTTCAAGCTTCTAAAACTTTTATTAAATTGAATTTGAAGTTATTTGCAAAAGTTTAGTCATTATTTATCTGTGTGAATCTGTTCTAGTTTTTTATTTTTTTTAATTTGTTTTTGTTTTTTTACCTTAGTTGCCTTTTATGCGTTTTTTGTTTTCATGCAATTCATTATGAATTCCATGTTTATTTTTTAATTTTCTTTATTTAATAACTATTCAAATATTTATAATGTATATGTAATTTGAGAGCTTTGGTTTTGATATGCTACATGGTGTTTTTTTTTTATTTTTATTCTCCTTTCATTTTTTTTTTTTTTTTTGCTTTGCTCTTGGGATTAAGTTAATGTTGTATTTATTTTTATGTTTCTCTTTTTAACATTAAGCTTGCAATTTGTTTGTTTGTTTGTGTTCTTTTGTTTTTCCATTTATTTATGTATACATATGTATTTTGTCACAACAACTAAGCAAGCTCATCATAAAATATGTGGCATCCAAAAAATACAAGTATTTTTATTGCATAATTGTCTAATAATAAAAATGAATCTGGCATTTAACAATCGTATTTTCCTGCTTTGTATATATATAAATATATATATAATACATGTATTATTTTTTTTGTTTGTTTATTAAATGGTTTAACTAAAAGCCGACAACTAATATGCTGCTGATATACATACATATGTAATATGTAAGTATCTATGTGTATTTGCATATTTTACGCTCAGGCACAAAGTGTAAATTACAAATATTTCAATATTACTCTGCAATATTTTATCGTTTTGTTTTTTATTTGTTTTTAAATTTTTATTTGGTTTTACTTTTAACTATCATAGAATTAAACAGAAACTAGAAAAAATCGAACGGCATTTTCGAGTACTAAGTAGTATTTAATTTATTTGTATATTGTTTAAGAAACATAAATACATATCTCGTTTTAGGTAGCGGTGTTTTTCGTTAAATCTCAATTGGTGTATCTTTATTTTTTATCTATGTAAGTAATTTTTTCTTTTTGTTTCTTAGAGCACGACTCGTGCTAAAGTCTACTTTCAGGCGGCGCTTGGCTGCTCTGGTCACACTGTCGCTGTTGGTGTTGCTCTGTTGCTGGCGGGCGGGCGGCTAAAGCTTTGCTTGAGTTGGCGTCTGTGACTGCTGCTGCTGCTGCGCGTTTGCTGCTGCTGCTGCTGCTTGCTGTGTTTTTTTTCTGTTTTCTTTTTTTGGTATTTTTATACGTAGTTTATAACAACAATAACAGTTTGTGTTTGTTACGTGTGTGTATGTGTGTGTGTGTGTTTAAGAGAACTTTTGTGTTTTTCGTCTTTTTTTTGTTTGTATTTAACAATTTAAGAGCTTATTGGCTCGGGCAGTGGATTCTCAGTGATGCGTATCTTGTTGCTGTGTGTGCCAAAGTAGAGAGTGCCGGATGTGTCAGTGGTAGTGACATATGCACGATTACCATTCCCATTGTCATTCTCCACATCCGTATCCGCTTCGCTTGTCAATTCGCTTGCATTGTTGTTCTCGCCGCTGCCGCTGCAATTGATGGCCGTCTCGCGCAGTCGATTGCCGACGCGCAGGCTCAACTGACGCTGGCGCTCTCGCTCTCGCTCCTGGGCGGCCAGCAATTGTTCCTCGCGAAAGTTGGCAAAGAATATTGATGAGTAGGTGTGATATTTGGTGCCGCAGGGAGAGCTGGCTGGCGTTGACAGCGGCGTTGCTGTTGTTGTAGTTGTAGTTGTGTTGTTGTCATTGTTGTAGTTGTAGTTGTAGTTGTATATATACATATATTTTGTGGAGGGGGGGAAGGTAGTAGTAGTTTGGCTTTTGTTATTTACGTTACGTTACTTTTGAGCATGTTAGTTTGTAGAGTATTAAAAGTTCTTTTTGTTATTGTTGTTCATATTTTTTATTTTTGATGGGTGTTCTTTATACACTTTCTATAAGGATTTGCTGCAGTTTTTGGTTTGTTTTTAATGTGTTTTCGTATTGAGTATGAATGTGTGTGTGTATGTTGTGTGTGTGTGTGTTTGTTGCTGTTGCGTGCATTGATGATGTTGCTTTGGCCATTGTTTTTTTTCACTGGATGTTGCTGCGATTTGTTGCTGTTATTGTAGTTGTTGTTGTTGTAGTTGGTTTTAACTGTTCTTTTTGTTCTAGCGCTGCTGATGCTGATGAGCTTTTGATTGATGATGTCGAGGCGTTTATGAATAATGTTCTTGATGATGAGATTGAGACTGACAGATAGAGAGAGAGTGAGAGAGATCGCGCTGCATGCACTTAATTGATTGGTGAGAGGAGGGCGCCACCTTCTTTCGGCTGCTGTGAAGAGACAGAGACTCGAGAACCACAAAAAAACATTTTAACAATGGAGGAGATAGAGAGAGAGAGAAAGTAAGCGAAATTGTGCTTTTTGTTAAGCTCAAATGATTTGGAATTTTTTGAATCGTTGACTTTGGTTCATTTATTTAGAATTCAAATATACAACAAAAGCTTACAATTTGTGACATTTTTTTTTGCATAGCTTCATATAAGATAATATATATATATAGTATATATATTCTTTTATATTGTTATTTTTTATTTTTTTTTTATTTGATTTTTATTTGTTTGTGTATAGCACGTTCCTGTATGTATGTATATTTGTAGGTTTATGTATATATATATAAACTTATTGCTTTAATACATTTACGCATTGTCTTTGTGTTGCCTTGTATATAATATGTAGGTGTGTGTGTGTGTGTGTGAGTGTGGATCTAAGCAACGAGCGCACAAGTATAGCACATAAAACAGAGATAAAGGAGACAAATACAAAATAATATGTGTAATGAATGCATTTTTTATTCGTTTTAACAGCTGCATTTGCGGTCGATTTAATATAACAACTTTCAACTTACATTTAAATGTCTCAAACTAATACACATACGTAGTACGTAAGAACTAATCATAATAGAAAAATGTATAACATAATACGCAATAAACGAAAGATAACAGAAAATCACAGAGAACGAAAAAACAAAAGAATAATGCAAACCAATAAGCGGCAACTTGTTGCTTTCCTCTATATGCGTGTGTTCAGTGTTTGTAGATGTGTCTGCATGTGTGTGTGTGTGTTGTTCTCAGCGTGCTGTGCTTTCATCTCTGTTACTGTGTCTCTTCCAATTTCAATCTTTCACTCGTTTGTCTGCGCTCTCGCTCACGCCCATTGCAACTCCAATTTTGAGCGGCGCTTATTGAGCTCATTGCACGCAAAGCTCAATTTGCGCGGAACTGCTCCGACTGGCCATTGAGATTTTGCGTGCCAACTTTTGTAGGTTGCCAACAGCTATGCAATTGCAATTTAACGGTGAAATTCAATTCAATTATTTTGCGTGTAAATAAAAAAAACAAATAAAACGTCAAATAAATTATATATATATATATGTATATTTATGTTGATTTAAATAAGTGCAGGAAATAAACGATATACTACAAAGCAAAATAAAGAGTCAAGTGCTTCTAGCCGATAGTTATAGAAAGAGAGAGAGAGAGAGAGACTAGCGAGCAGCTGCAATTTGCTTGTAAAGAGTATTTAAAATTGTAAAACTGTAAGTAAACTACATACGTGTGTCATTGTTTGTCACCTGCATCCGAAAGCTCTCACACACAAAGATGCATGCACGCATTGCATACGCATTGTGCTCAATTCCTTACAAAAGCTCACCAATACTTGTGCATACAAATGACAAACAATTTTCGGGTCTATGTGTATGTGTGTGTGGTTTCTTTTTAGCATTTACTACTTGTTATAATTTTGTTTGTTTTTTTTTTCATTGTTATTGTATTCATTTAATTAGCTAAATGCATTTCAACTATTTTTTGCTTCTCTTTCTGCCATTTTTCTACTGAGGTTTTTCAGAGACTATTTTAATATATATATATTTTTGCATATGTGTTAATTGTATGTGTTTTGTGTGTGTGTATGTATGTGTGTACAAATATACATACCATATATTAATATAGTTTATAATTGTTGCGCATAGATTGCGTTAATTGTCGCATTACATTATTGATAAGAGAATTGATAATTTGAGAAAACAAAAAGAATAATTTAGAAATCGAATTTTATTGAATGCAGCAAATTCGACAACGTTGTTTGGGTCATGAAATTAAATGAATTTCGATTTGATGTACAGTTTTGTATTGTTTTTATTTTTAAGGTTTGTTTCGGCGCCCAAGGTCGTGTGCATATATAGTACATTTTTTATTTTTTTTTTGGATGGATGCATGACGAGAGAGGCAGGCGAGGATGGTCGGCCAGGCGTTACAAGATATTTCGTATGTGTGTTTTTATTTTGTATGTGTTGCGTGTCGTGTTTTTAAGACAGATGAGGGAGGCAGTTGTAGGGGGGTGGATTTTTATTTTGTTGTTTTTGTTTTTGTTGTTGTATGTTGTTTTTGTTTTTGTTGTTGTATGTTGTTTAGCAAAAAACAAGCAGTTTGGAGAAAGAAAAAAGAAATGAAAAACAAAGTAATGAACATATTGAAATATTTTTTTTCATGGTTTTTCGATACGAAAATGCGTTTGGTACGTTTTTTTTTTTGAGGGGGTGGGAAGATTTTGAATTTTGTTTTAGAATTTTGCTGTATTTTGTGTGCATTTTTGGGGGACCTGTACGACCTGGCTAACACTCTAACTAAAAATTTTGGGGTTGGGGTGTATTGAAAAAAGTAAACGCTTGATTTTCAACAACATTTTGTTTTAAAGATTTCAATTTTTATTTATTTTAATCATATTTTTAGTGTGTTTTTTTTTAATGCGTACAAATATTTTGGCTAACAACATAAATATAATTATTCTTTGGTTTTTATTTTATTCATTCTTTTTTTTTTTTTTTTGCCAATTTATAATACTTATATCAAATTTTGAACAATATTTATGTTTTTGATGTTTTTTTGGTTAGTTTTAGAAATTTCGATTGCTTGTTGAAAGCGCTTGAATAGCTTTTTTCGCAACTAATTTGATTTTCAATATGCAAACATGAGGCGGCTTTAGGCTAATTTTAGTTAAAGTAGTGGAAAGAAAGGCGACTGGAATGTAAATCTATATATAAGATCTAGGCTATAAGATCTATGTAGGTAAAACACGTGCAGACTGCAGCGGCTTTTTTGATTGTAATGAATTGAGTCGATTTCTTGGGGGCTTGGGACAACAAGAATCTGTTAAGATTGGTTGTCTCGAGACACAGTCTTGATTAATCGGAAATACTGCATGGATTTGAACTGAACTGAGTAGTAGTTGGAGTAGTAATAGTAGTAGTAGTAGTAGTATTTATAGTAGTAATGGGTACTAACTTATAGTTAACTGTTTTGCTCATTCGAATGAATCCCAATTGAGGGGTGGTATCTGGAGTTTGACTATAGTAGTAGTAGTAGTAGTATTAGTAGCAGGTAGGTTGTAATAGGTGGTAAGTAGATTGTTTTTAGTATTAGATATTTTGTAGATTTTTGTTGTAGCAGATATATTTTTTTTTAGGTTGCTTGAGGTTCAGTTGTTCAGTGTGTGCGGTGTTTTCTAACACTTACCATAGCCCTCGCCCTGCAAGAACAGCCGAAAGGCCTCGGCCAACTTGGCCGGTTGCTCCTCCAGCACCAAGGCGCAATCAGAGATCTGTAACAAAAACACAAAAAAAAAACAACAATGATTTCAGTATTTTTTGTTGCAGAAAAGTTTAGAGTATTCGAATGAACCTTCATCCAGGATGAGTTTGTTGGATCCAAGCGACCATTGAATGTCACCGTATCGTCGACGTGCGGCGACAGCGAACCCGTTATATTGATAACGGGCATCTTAAGCGTAGTGGCTGCCGTCTCAGCACTTGGTGTTCCTGGCGGTGTGCGCGCCAAATGCAAATCATTGCGATGAATATAGGCATTGATGAACATGGCCAGATTAGTGGGATTGACGCCGCGCTCAAAGTGCTGCTTGTACATCTGAACCAGATCATGATTGCGCTCCTCCGGATTGCGTCCGAAATGATGCCACATCAGATAATCGATGACGCCCTGCGTCATGCCCTTGGTGCGCAAAAATCGGGCATTGAAGCTCTGATAGCCCCACTCGATCCAGCCAGATTGTGTCGACACACAGTTGATCAGGCACAAGGCGCCCACCTTATCCGGATGCCCATGGGCGAAACGTGCCAGAATATTGGCACCAGCACCAACCCCAAAGCCAATCACCGACTTCAGGCCAAAATGCGACAACACAAACAGCAGTTGTGCGGCCAGATCATCCATCGTTGGATACACATAGCTAAAGTGGACAAAGAACATATTTTCCAATTAGTCAAGGATTTTTTAGGTGGTCACTAAATATAAAACTATTTTGCAGAATGTAAGCAAACATTTCATTGTAATTTATTATTATAATTTAACAAATAATGCATATTTAATAGGCTTTAATTCGCTTATAATTATTTATTTGATGTCCTTTAATATAGTTTTTGCCTAAAAAAATTTAATTATTCACAGAACTCTTATTTTAATCTTTTCAGTATTCTTCTTGTGCCAAATAAAAACAATACTAATTCGGTAATTATTTAAAGTGCTTTGAAAGTACTTCTTGTCAAAAACAATTCCAATTGTTATCTAAAGTTTTAATGCGCTTTTCAAATCAAATAAATGCAATTAAGATTCCTTAAAGTTTTAAAAACATCTTCTGACAAACCAAAAATGAGCTTTTTCGCCGTGTGGCAAATAAAGTGAAATGAATAAAATAAATTAAAGCGCATTTAAAATCAAAACAATGCAATTAATAATCTCAAAATTTGTTACGAGTTTTTCAAGATTACCTATATTAGCTTTTAAATAATAATATTTTACTTGTAATGCTAATATAATTAATATATTAATGCATATATATAATATATAATATATATATAATATAAAATAAATATAATAAATAATATAAAATAAATATAATAAATAATATAAAATATATACAATATATAATATATAAAATATACTATATACAATATATTTAATAAAACTTTACATTATTTTAGAGTAACTTTGGTCAACTTACTCTTCTGGCACTGTAGGCGCACCCTCCTCCTGACCGGGTGCAGTTACATGATACACACAGAAGTTCTCCAACAGGCCGCGCATAACCGGAAAGTTGAAGAAGCCAGCAAAACTGGTGGCATCTGTTCAGAGGTGAATGATTGAAATAATGGCAGTAGTAGTAGAAATGATGGAACTTACAGTTGAGTCCCAGATCGTGGTAGGTGACTATGGCCGGCTTTGAGGTGTCGCCCTGTATGGCGACATGTATGTCACCCTTGTCTGTGGGCACACGTCGCTGTTCGCATGCCTCCAGTATGGAGCCCCGTGCATTGGGGAATTGCAGCTGCACCGAGCGCAGTTCGATGTCATCCATGGGATCAACGGGCATAGTGCTATATATATATATATATACATATGTATGTACATGTATAGAATGATAAGCAGTTTAATTAATAGCTCAAGGGTGTGTGTTCAAATTTAAACTATAATTTATATTTTTGTGTGTGTGTGTGTGTAATTTCTTTTGTTCTCTTTTTTAGTGGGTCACTCTCATAATAAAATTTTGCATCCGGCGGGCTGCTGATTCAGTGTGCAGGTTGATCATCATAAATGTTGTACTATTTCTTATGAGTTGTAGTAGTCGATTCTCTAGTCGGGCTCTAAGGCTACAGAAATGTGTGAGTGTTTTTTTTTGTTTTTGTCTCGTACGCGTCTAAAGGCGGCTAAGTAACTAAATTACAAGTTGCATTAAAAAGGAAACTCAAGATTTGTAAATGAATATATATATTAAAGTATTGTATATAAATATTTGGCTTAACATTCAGTTTATGTACGAGATGCGATTTGAGAGACAGACGGGCAGATGCGTTTTTTGGTTTCGTAATAGTATTATTATTATTATTAATATTATTGTTAATATTATTGTTAACATTATTGTATAAATTGTATTTGTTTGTTAGGATTGTCAAACTCAAAAATATTCTCGCTATGCAACAAAATACGTACAAACAAAAATATGGCAAACATTCTATTGTGAGTATAAACTATTTATGTATAGATTAGAAATCAAACAACTAAGGAAAAAAAAAAACAATTTGTGTAACTTGATTTTTGTGTGTGTTAAGTGGGTGTGTTTTGTGGGCGGGTTCAGTATTACGCGACTTATAATACATATCTTACACATGAGGGGGGAGGTGGTGTTTGGATCGTTAACGTTTAGATCTGTTTGTGGTTGTGGCTTACCCCAGCAGATGTGCCTCCTCGGCAGTGTGTGTTGGTGCTGATGGCATCTTGGTGTTCAGTGTCTTACCAGTTTTGTCGCGGTCTCTGAAATAAATACTATGAGCATGCAAGCAAAAAACCGAAAACACAAAATTCGAGAGAGGCAATTTGCTTATCTTACTTTTAAATACAAATCAACAACTCAAAACTCTTTTTTCATTTTCAACGATTTTCTTTCGTTAGCCAAAACGAAAATCGATGAATTTTGTACATTTTTATAATTACTTTATTATGTTTTGTTATTATTATTGTAATCAACTAAATACACACTAAGTATGTATGTTTATTGTATGTGTATGTACGATTGCGATTTCTTTCTTTTAATGTGTATTGAGAATTGAGTAATAGATTTTCAAGAGAGAGACAGAAAGAGATAGAGAGAGAGAGAGAGGGAGAGAAAGAGTCAATTTTAGGAAATATTGGCCCCATAATGCACAAAATGCCAATGATGATTGCGAATTGGAAGTATAATTTTTCGATGTAGATGTATAGATGAGGATGAGGATGAGAATGGGAATTGCTCGACACGAGTGCTCCTCGCTACGTACGACAACAATACGTTACATAAACCTATATAAATGAGTCACGCAATGTCATTCGGGGTAAATGTCGATAATAAAAAAAACAACAACAAATAACTGGCGCCAGAAATATGAGCTTCCACCCAGTCCGACTTTACCGTTACTTAATATTTGCTAATGCTGAAGCGAGCAGAGCCTGTGTCTAGGTAGTTTGGTAACTAAATTGACTCACAGCTTTTGGCCATGTTTAATTATTATGCGGCACTTAGACATAGATGCATATACATAATTCGTTGAGCCTGTCTATGCTCCAAACTCAATTAGATGTTGCCCCAAAGCGAAATACTGTAATAATGTAATTCAGTTGGGCCTCCTCACAGTTGCCGTGCTTTCCATTCATTTGCAAAATTCGAGTCTTGCGAGGAATTTTATTTCAGACATGGGAATAATATACACAAGATGCGCAAAAGGTATTTTAATTGGTCCTATAAATGGAGGGCCAGATACAGCACAGTTTAAAGCTCTTAAAAGTCCCTTTACTTTCCAAGCTAATCCCACAGCAGCAACCAAAGTTAAAGTGGGTGGTTGAGGGTGTGGGTGTGGGTGGGCAGGCATCCAGTCAGAAAATAAACACACACAAACCGTTAATCAGCAGTTGTTCTTGGTACAGCTGTTGCTTTGCTGCACTCGCGTATTATTTGCGTTTGTTGTTGCGTTAAGTGGACGACGAAAGTCGCGGAGCAAACGGGCTGAAGCCGTCGAAAACAATTAACCGGTTAGGACCGGTGAAACCCAAACAGAACTTGAGCACAGCGAAAAGTGCAATGACTGAAGTGAAGTGTAAACAGAGCTTTAACTTGTGATGAGCTTCACTCGCACACACACACACACACACACACACAGACTGATCTACACACACATACACATACATATGCATTAATCATGTCAAACAAACAACAGTGTGTGCGTTCTAACGGAAATGTTAATTAAAGCACTTGCTGATGAGCGACTAATCAACATAAATAATAATAATTGTAAAGATTGAGTACTTAAGTCGAATTCTCGCAGACACAAATAGAACAAAAATGGAACACAGTTAATGGCTGACTAAATTGCGTTGTCGTTTGTCGCTAGTCGTTCGTCGTCAGATTGTCTAGTCAGGTCCCCGAGTGGGTTTGGATTACATTGCACTTTATATTGACAAAACTGCAGGCGGGCTTGTGACCTTGAGCCGGGGCAAACTCAACAATAAACATGTGAAAATCTATATAAATATATATATAAAGAAAGAAAGTTTCCCCTTTATTTAATGTGTGATGTAACTGAAAGAGCGAAAAGTGAGCAAATGAGAAAGAAATATACACATATTCACATTATAATAATATATATACATATATATATATATAAATTACAGTTTACTTTTGGGCAGAAATTATAGTCGAATGCAAATGCTCAAACAGAATCAAAAATAGCTCTCACGAACACATGCAAAACGTAAACGATAAGGATGGTGTAGGGTAGAGGTGGGGGAGAATATGAAACTTATGCATTGCGGAGGTGTAAGAAAAACAAGGACAACAACAATCAACAACAGCAATTAAAGATATAAGATGGAGTATAGAAAAGTTTATTGTGCTTCGTCTTATTTTTTATTCTTCTGTGGTTATGGTTCTTTCACTTACCTGGCACCACCAACAGTAATGACAACCGGTCGATCCGTGCGCACGAGCTCCTCGCTATCGCATGGCGAGGATTTGATCGCCTGACCAATTGCACGCTTCACGGTCTCAAAAACGGAGGTGGGCGATGCTGCCTGTGGTTCTGTGGTGGACTGATAGATGGCGCTGCCATTCCCATTTGTCGCTGGCAGCGACACATAGCCGCCCTCTGACTGTGGCATTTTGTTTTCTTTAGTGTAATTGTATTTCTTTTTGCTTACTTTCTTTCAGTTGCCTTTTGGGTGCGCTCTCTTTATATATTTGTGTATATATATATATGTATTTACATGTGTATGGAGACCTGTCACACTCTCTGACTCCCACAATACTTGGCCTGTTCAGCAGTTAAAACTCTCAGTGCGTTGCCTGTGTGCGAGTGTGTGTGTTGTGTGTGTGTGTGTGTGTGTTTGTGTGAGTGAGTAAGTGCATGCGGTTTGTGCATGTGTGAGTGCGTTTGTTTTTTTAATTCGCAAGTTGTGTTTTGTTGTATTCGGTGTCAAATTTTGAATAACAATGAATTTGTTTATTTGTGGTTTGTTGTGATTCATCAGCAGCCAGCAGTTATAAACACAAATATATATATAGTGTGTGATATGCGCATTCAAAATGAATTCCATTCGTCAGTAGCAGCAGCAGGCACAATAAACATAAATTGAATAAACGAAGAAAAAAAAGAGTAATAAATTATAATCAAAAATAACGTTAATGCTGTTAGTGCTACAACAATTTCCATTTATATCCTTCACACACACAAACTGAGTAAAATGCCTAGGTTAGTACTAATTAATAATTAATAATGCCTAGTTTTTAAGTCAAAATTGTTAATTAAGTTGAGTTAAATTTTTCTGTTTTAAAAAGTACAAATGTTATTTTCTCGCTCAGTTTAGACTAAATGATTATATCAAGTAACAAATTATGTAATACTCGTCACCATGTGTGAAGGACATAATGAGTACATTATGAATAACCGCAAGCATACACCTCATTATTTTTGGTTGGTAAGTACAGCTGCAGCAGCAGCAGCAGCAACAACTACATCGAGAATAACAGGGGTTTACAAATTGTTGTGGGGCGTCAAAGTTCGTACTTAAAGCAAGATATGCAGGCCAAACCAAGTCTCGCATGCACACACACATGGGCATACATACACTCCCCACACACACACACGAGTGCATGTATGTTTTGCAGGCTAGCAGCTCTCGACCCTACCCTCTTTCTATCTCTCTCTCTCTCTCTGGCATACACAATGTGCATTACATTAACCCAGTTCCACTTCCAGTAAAAGTACCAGTTTCAGTTCTGTGTGTGTGTGTGTGTGCGAGTTTGCATGTGTGAGTGCGGCTTATCCAAGGGTTTCTCGTTTGAAAAAGCTTTCTGGCCAACCGCATGAAATTTCACACAGCAGTTTGCACTTCAGCGGGAAGCTGATTAAGTGCGTCACCAAATAAATTTAACACATTTATAGAAAAATAAAAAAAAAGAACAAAGATAGCAGCAGAGAAACCTCAACGGTGACGTAAGCTCATAAGATAAGGGTACAAAAAAATGACTCGTTAGAAATCTTTTGCGTTTTAGCTATTAAAATGCAATAGAAAATGGCAGAAAGGCAAATGCAGCAACTTTTGGCCAACATAAAACCATTAAATGTAATGGCAGCTTAAGTGTGAAAACTTTGAACTCGCAATTGGCAATCTAATTATTATGCAAAATAAATATGAGCGCTTCCTGTTACTGTTTACGGTATACTGCATAAATTTGCAATAATAGATATAAAGAAAAAAGTTAACTTTTTCCATAAAAGTCAAAGTGAAGCGCAGATTAAAGCAAAGCAAATAAAATGCGCACAAAACGTTGATTGGATCTCGGCCACTCGAGCACAACGAGTCATGCTACCTTCTGCTTGATAAATGTCCGACGACGTATCAAATAGAATAAAATTGTTATTGCTCAACTCGAATATACCCTACATTATATGTATAAATGTACATATATATAATATAGAGGGGTATAATTGAAAAGGGGTTCTTGTTATCTTTTGTGATCGCACAGTTGATATTGTTATATTTTTATCGTGCTTATTATCTTTAAATAGAGCTTTATACAAATAAATAGCACAGACAAGAAATTAATTTATTTTCTAATGGTTTTCACATCAAATCTTTTTTTTTTTTGCATTCTCCAATTTTATTTTACGCCACTATTTTCTACTTTTGCTACACAAATATATATTCCACATTTTATTGTGTCATGTTTTTATACAGTATTTTAGCTTATCAGCTGTGATTTGGGTCAGAAAAAAGTAATTGCCCCACAGGTAATTAAAGCTCTGATTTAAGTTATCAGTCGTTGTTAACAGCGTTTTCTTTGTCTTGTTTTATAAATCAACATTATACCACCACTAGCTGAATTTAGCCACTTACTTTTGACCTTTTAGCCTGGCCTACATTACAGGCGCAAGTTGGCTTTGAGTGATTTTATGGCACTCTCAAGTCAAAAGTCATGACGAATGACTTGAAAAAACCATTGGCATATAATTGTAGATTGCATATGTAAAAATAAATGCATACAATTGGCACTGATATCAATTCAGTGCTGAAAGACTTCCCTTGTCTGAGCTTTGTATGTTGGAGAAGTCTCTCCGACTTAAGGCGATATTAGGCGAATTTTAAAACAATACGAATTTTTCTTATTATGTAGGGGGAACGCTGCATTGGATAAAAACAGTCATTTATAAACAAACAAACAGTAAAGAAAACTTATCACCATGGAATTTTATAAATATCCGGCAGATAAAGCGCCAACAAGAATATATAGACTTATTGAATCAGTCCTTGATACACTATGAAACATGAAGAAAAATATGAAAATAGCAGAACTGCAGATGTGGATTAAAGACAAATAATTTAATAAAAAAAAATTCAAATAAATAATAAAAGAATCAAAAAATATCGCAATTGCTCTTTTGCATTGTGCTGACAATGTTGCAAAAAAAAAAAAGGACTTAAAAAGATTTAAAAAACTATTTCTTCTATTTCATATTTGGAGAGTACAAATTTGTTAATAAAATACATTTCATTTTGAATGAATGAAAAATTTTCAATTTTTAATTTCTTATTTGGAAAGTATATTTTAATTTAAAAAACGTACATTTCATTATAAATTTTATAAAAAATTTCAGTTCTCAAATGTAAATTTTATATTAAAAAAAAAATGTAATAGAATTGGGATTTTGATTTGATTACTTGATAAGGAATGAAAACAATAAGAAAATAGAAATGCTCAAATAAAGACATAATAATAATACCATTTTGGTGCTCGATTCTGATGCCTTGTTTAACTGGGCAACCAGGCCAAGCCTGTGAATTACCTACAATGCCAATTCCAATAATTGCCCCGCAGCAGCAGCAATGGGTAGAAATTATTCATAATTACAATGGCATGTGGAATATGACAAATTGCTCAGATTGCAGTAGAGGGAGTCGCTAGAAGAATGCTAGCGAAGACAAGAAGGTGTGAGGCGTCTACACTGTGTGGAAAATATTCATCTAATTTTTGTACTATGTCAATTTTTGTACATTTTAATATAAATATAAATATAATTAAAATGACAATAGTATTTGTGTCACATTCCCTGTATGTGAAAACATCTGTCGACTGTTGCCTTGAGTTCAATTTTGGTTGAGTGCACTTAATTGATGTCAATTTGTGTTCGACATTTTCTCGCCGTGTATTTGGAGCAAATATCGATAATTTGGCAGGTCGCCCATGGCAACCGTTGGCAGGTCAACCAAAAATGGCAACAACAAACCCAGCAAATTGTAATAAGTGGAGATTCCGGCCTGGCCCAACAGCGAAACGAGATTGTTGGCAATTGTTGCAATTGCAATCGCAATTTGGCCAAAAAAGGGCCAAGTGGAGAGTACTGGTTCTTAGCATAATTTATCAATAAATTCAAGGATTTATCTATCAAAAGCGACACACATGTGAAATTATTCAAATATGGAATACGAAAGAAGATTATGGGAGAGGAGGTGGGGATAAAGCAGGTGTAGGGCGACACAATCAAATAAAGGAAATGTCACGCTATATGCCTAGAAGCAACTGCAGTGGGCGGGGTGGGGTAGGAACGGATACGCTCAATTCAAAGCCAACGTCACAAGCAGAGGGAGAGCGAGATAGAGAGAGAGAGAGAGAGGAGAACATCAACAATGTAGTAGTTTCCTGGCCATATTTGTAGTTTGGCAGGATTTTACTGTTACGTGTTTGCAATCGATTTGAGAGTTACATAAAAACAAAGCAGCAAAGCAGCAGCAGCAACGGAGCTCAAAGCAGAAAGAGCAAAAGGGAGACAGCAAGACAGAGCTTGGGAGTGGGAGACCGAGAGCACCTGGCAAGAAGTAATTTAGCAATTTGTAATAAACTCGAAAAAGTTAGGTTAACTGACCTACGCGCCAAATATACACACATACTTACTCATCAAATATGCAGACAAGTTAAACAACAATGTCAAACAAAGAAGGAAGCTAAAAAAATGTAAGCGTTTGTTTGCCAAGCTGGCGCCGCAATGTTAACAGACCAAACGCCTTCCCAATGGAGCCGCAGGAGCAATAAAATTTAAGCAAACAACGGAGGTCGTTAGTAGAGAAGTGTGTTAGTGTGTGTGTGTGTTAGTGTGGAGCTTTTTGTTGCTCTGTCTGCGTTACGTCAGAGTCAATCGGGGCTAGTCAAAATTAACAGCGTCAAGCAAATTAAAAGAAAATAATAAAAAAAAAAAACATATATATATGAGATGTATTAGCAGGTAAATGTGGCAAGCAAGCAAGCAAGAAGAAGGGCAGCAACAACAACATCTAACATGCAATTCAATCGTCTTACAGACAACTGTTAACTACTGCTAAAAGCTCAAAGTTCAGCTGTGAGAGAGCTGAGTGTGCTAATTAAAAAAAAAAACAGAAGGAACATTTCAAATAAATGTATGCAAATGATAAAATGATGCAGGGCGCGAGTGTGTGTGTTATTTATTCTTTTCTTTAGTTTGGATGAGTTTAGAAAGAGAAACGTAGTTTGGGAGAGGGGCGTAGTAATAGAAGTAATTGGAGTGAATGCAACAACAACATCAGCAAGGCAAAACTGACAGTGGCAGTGGTGGATTAGAGTTGGGGGAGATTACATCTGTGGTCGTTTTGGTATTTGTGCGTTTTATTTTTGGTTCTGCTTGCCGCAGTTTTGCGTTGTGTTGTTGTTGTTCCTATTTTTGATATTATCACATTTTCCCTTATTTGCATATGTGTGTGTGTGTTCATTTGTGCTGGACACCAAAACTCACCTGACGCTCGTTGTGCTCGTTCTTTCTTCTTTGACGCACTCTCCGCCAACAACGACAACGACAACAACAATAAGAACAAGAACAGCAACAGTAACACAAATCAAGTGGCTCGGCGGGGTTAACGGGCGGGGTGGAGGAGTACGCTGTGTGTGAGTAGTGGGCAGTCGTTTAGTTGTAAATTTGTGGAAATTTACTGAATGTTTCGCGATTGTTGTCAGTTGCTTTTAGAATTCTTTTTATTTGGGTCTTGGCAGTTTTCCTTCGTCGTTGACTTTTTACTAAGTTTACTACGCACAAAACAACAACAATAAGAATAAGAAGAACAAGAGTTCGCTCGAGGGGCTATTTTCTATGAAAAAATCAATATTTGTTTTGTTCTTCGAAAAATTTTCACTTCTTACACTTGTGTAATTTGATTCAGTTTCGCGCACGCTCTGCCACAGACACAGTCACTATGCTGCATTGGGTTCACTTACAACTGTTCGTTGAACACTAATTCGATGTTGTTTGTCACAAAAAGAATTAACTTCAATTCCTTAGGACTAAACTCGGTGCACCTCAACTCGATTATGGTGAACGCGACAGTGTGACCACAATGAGTATGCGGAGAAATGTTCCATTTACTTTTGTGCAAAAACGATAAGTTGTGGTGGTTGGTCGACAGCGGCCGGTTCACGCAAGTTGGTCTACTTTAATTTTTAACAAATCAAAAATTGTATTTTAAGGAACAAAAGTGCCCTAGATTTAAGTTTTTAGAAAGTTGTTTGACTAATCTTTTCTTGTTCCTTTATATTGTTGATTTAGTTATTGGCATGTCTGTTATTCATCGTGACGTTTTATCTTATCGGCATATTGCGCAGTGAATACTTGCTGAATAATTTCAAAGTCATTTTGACTGTCATACATCGTAGCTTTGTTGCCGTCACTAATAAGTAGCACATCTCTAAGTCAGCAGCATGCTTTAAACTGTTGCTTATTTAAACAATCATTAATTAATTTAGTTATCTGAAATTTAACGAAAAACTAGCAGATAAAACACAACCGTTAAATAACTAAAAGTCGAAGAAGGCAGGAAACAAGTAATAGGGGTTTGGTTCAACAGAACAAAACAGCAAAATAATATATTAAACTCGCTTGCAGATAAAATTTAAGCGACGCTAAAAACAAAATGGTGCGAAGATATACAAAGCGTTTGCTGCTGGCAAAGCTAAATCAAAGCATTGAGGCGAATAAATCTAAACGAGAGTCGAATTCAGACAGCGATTCAGATCCAGAGGAGGAGGCGGATGAGGATAACTCAGTGGACGATGATGAGAAGCAGGATTTTGCGCCGCCCCGCTATGTGCTCGAGTTTACGCCACACTGCACACATCCGGGCCTGAATGAAGGGCTGTGTCAGAGCAACGATACTGAACAACAGTTGAGTACTTTCCCCAACTGCTCTTTGGCAGTGCCACTGGCGCTTTACGTCTCCAGACAGACGACATCCATTGCGGAGCCGTGCTTTAAGCGACCAACTGCATACGATGACTGGATGCGGCGACTGCTTTGCCACAAGAGCAGATATCTGAAGAAGACTGCCAAACAGAAGCAGCGCGAAATTAAGCAAAAACATCAAGTGTACCATACGCATCTGTTCGACGCGGCGGAGCTGATAGCGACACAGGAGAATGCCTATTTCCGGGATAGCTATGACTACTACTACACCGGCGGCAATATCAATCTCATGCAGTATTCGGCAGATAAAACTCTGGCCATGCATGTGGCAGGTGAACGGTTGCAGCAGCTGCATTTATCCGAAGTGGGCGAGGATGCTGAATTTTGGCGTCCGCTGCACACTGCATCACTCACGGGCATGTCCAGCGAAATCTTTGAGCTGATGCCCGTCAACAGTTTCCAAGTGAATCATGGAAACATGTTGCTCGCACGCCTGCTCAACGAAATTCTCATCTATGAGCTGAAGCAAAGCGACGATGACGACAAGGAATATAAGTTGAACTGCCAGGCTAAATACAACAGTCAGGATGGATCATTCATAAGCGTTGCCCAAGCTATTAATCAGCCCCAAATCTTGGCGATAGCCTGTCAGGATCGCAGTGTGCGCTTCAAGGATATTGTGACGCAAACGGATATCTCCAAGTATGAAGTGAGCATTTTGAAGGGCTTCCACAGGACGAGCACCTGGGCACAGTTGCGAGCCAGCCAGGAGCACTGTTTCCACTATGCCTGCCAATCGGCGCTATTCACCATCGATAAGCGTTGCTCGAATGAGGCACAAAATCCGTGCTTTGCCAGCAGCGCCTTTTCGTCGCAATGCGAGACTTTCTCGTGTTTGGCTCGCAGCCAGAATCCAAATCTTTTGTATGTGGCCAGCAATCATAAGTTGCACTGCCTGGACATGAGGTGTCTGGGGATGAAGATAGCGAACCGTGCCGTCGTCACTTGGACGCATATGATGAGATATCCGCCCACATTTATGGATGCCATTGCGCACGATGGCAGCGAATATGTGGCAATGGGTTGTGCCTATCCCAGCGAGCAGCGGATCTGTGAGCTGAAGGGCGCATTGGCGCAGAGCTGGAGCGAGATGAGTTCACCGGCGTTGCCATATGCGCCGCCCCAGCTTATGGAGGCGCTCATCGAGGGGCGCTTACAGGGCGCCGGCATCGATGTCTATGCGGATCTAAATGAGCGCGTCAACTGCTGCATCACTGGCCTCAAATTCGATCGCCTTGAGCAGCCCATCGATGGCGCCTTTGCACAGCTCTTGACGGCGAACAGCATCGGGGACATTATGTGCCAACGGATGACGAACCGCGATGACGACGAAATGAAGAAGGAATTACGCACAGGCTGGCACACCACCGAGGTGATCAGCTACTATGAGAATCTGGTTCGAGAGCATGCGAAGAGGCAACTGAAGTGCACCGAGGTGGATAGTATAGCTGTGCTGCGCGGGATTATGAAATCGGAGGAGGAACGCGATGTGGAGCAGGAAAAGCCAGTGAATATCGAGGATATTAACATCGATTTTGGTTTCGATGATTCCGATTCGGCGAATAGTGATAGCGAAGAAGACGAAGAGGAGGAGGAGGATCGGCCATCGACTAGTAAAAATGCTGTACAAACTCCTCCTGCTCCTGCTCCTGCTCCTGCTCCAAGCCAACAACCAGACGACAAGCCAAAGCCACAAATTGTTAAAACAAAAGCTGTGAATCGTGGTCCGTGGCAAAAGTCTGCCTATGAACTAAGTCGCCACAAGGACATGCTGAGCACCAGTTTGCTCAGCATTTGGGACATTGATGAGTTCGATTTGACGCGCGACGTCAACATCGATATGATCGATGCGAAGCTGGAGAGCGATAAGAAGGAGGCAGCCGCAGAGGAGCGCACAGCTGCCTGGTTGCAGCAAATTGGTGATCGTCAGCATTTTGTGTCCGGCACAAATGCCTGGTTGGAGCAAATGCCGCAGCCGGAGCAGCAAACAGTTGTCAATCTACAGGCGGATGATCGCAAGCATTTAGTGCCCGGCACAAATCTTCCCAAGCGATTTGGGGCACAATATGCCGACTATAAAATGTTAAATGAATCTTTAGATATTGATGCGACAGTCATCAAAAAGGAAGATGCCTCGTTCAACGACAGCCTCAACTTCACCAGACAGCCCCATTCCACTCTGCGTCCGGGTGAATTTACGATCATTGAAACGAATTTTGACCAGAATCCTACGCCCGCCAAACGGCGCAAGACCAGACATACAATGGGATTTTAATTTAAATTATAAAAACTTTTGCACAATCAAAATACAAATGAATTTTTTTTTTTCATATTGAAACATCAATTTTTTCGCATTTAAAAAATTTGACAACAATAAAATATAGAAAAAGAGCTAAAAATTATGGCGAGATTAGCAAAAAATCTATAAATGTCGACTATGACAAATCAAGATTTGTATAAAGGAGATTCCATGATCTCATTAGCCAACTATTCATTATTCCAGCTGTTATATTATCCATTTTCAGGAGAAATCCAAACATCAATTCATGAATAATAAAAGGCCTATTAGTTAAGCTAGTCTATATATCTTTATCTATATCATAATCCATCATAAACCCATCAAATTAAGCAAGAGCATAATAATCAGGTTGATCTTTATAAATAATCCCATAGAATGGAAAACATCACAGCAAAAGTCTCTAAAATCGATGAAGTTCTGGATGAGGATGAGTTAAATGAAATTCATGCAAATCAAATCTAGAAGCACCAAAGATCAAAATTAAATATTGAAATATAATGAAAGAATGCCAAACTTAGTACAGATGAAAATTGGGATGTTATTTGTGGTTTGGATGGGCAAGTTCTACACACGCGTAAAGTTTTTTTTGTTTTAATTAAATTCAAAATAAAATTAAGAAAAAAGAAAAACTTTAAATTTATACTGATGATTTTTTAATAAATTAATTTTATTATATTAATATTAATATAATTTAATATTTATTATATTAATTATAATAATATTAATACTTTATTTACAATAAATAAAAAGAAGAAATATTATCAAAACTGCAGTGTCAAATATTGAAGCTAAAACTTAAATAAACAAATGAATAAAAATACTTGACTAAAATAAAATGTTTGTTATACTTAAATAAATATTATTTCACAAGAAAAAAGCTAAGAAATTTGGAAGTGTAATAAATTGAATCAGCGCCGCCGTTGCTTTAAATATTAATTTAAGTTTATGCTTAGGCATATTTAAATAAAATATGTGTGATTTGTTTAAAATATCTGAGAGAAGTGCTACTTTTTAATTTGAGATATTTAAAATAATTTGCTTTGTGTGTTTGTGTGTGTGTGTGTGTCTCAAATTATATACTCGCCATTCTGATTGGCCAATGCGTTGATTGGCTACTGCTGCTGCTGTCCCCGATTTGGCATCCCCATCCAAGTCTGGCTCATAGGCAGGATTCGCAATTCCATCGATGCACTCGACCACAAATTTGTGATCTCGTCGCTTGAGGACAAATGCCTGGGGTCGATTCTGTAGCTGCTGCAACATGATTTTTCGTAATTTCTCAAGCTGAATAAAACGAACGCGTTGCGATTTAGTTAACAACTGAGGCCTAATTAAATTGTGTTCGCTGAATCTAATTGATTTAGCAATCGCATTCAGTGGGGCGTAAAGTGGCCCCTGGGGTAATCGGTTTTATTTTGATTCTATTCTAAATTTGTGGGTGCGCCATTTGGCGTTTGGTTTTATTTAATTTTTAATTTATTCGTTATTTTATACTTCATTTAATTAATGTATATTTTATAAATAAAATAAACAATGCTTATTTAAGCTCCACCCAACTGGCTAAAGCGCATGCGTTCTAGGGCGTGGCTTCTGCGAAAGTTTAGCAACATGTGATTATGTTGCCAGCAACTTGCAACATGCAGCATCCTTGCTGTAAAATTGCTCCAGTTGAAATTGTAACAAAGTGCCAGCCGGCTGTGTGTGTCTCAGCTCTATCCTCATTTCAAAAATTATCATTTTTGTTTCCGGTTTGTTTGAAACTAAATCACATATTTTATTTAAATAATTCTTACTCGGTTGTAAAAAAATAAAAATAAATGTAAGTTAAACTGATTTACATTAAAAATAATATACCTTCAATTAGATAGGAAAGTTAGTTTCTTTCAGTGTTTCTACAAATTTGCCTGATATATTAAAAAAAAAAAATGCACTTCAATTGCAGCCCCACAATTAACAGCGCCCAACTTAACCGTTTGGCTAAATCCGCTCGTTGTGATTACGTGGACAAGTTTTTGCTTTGGTACTCTCTCGCGGCCTAACACTCTCTCTTCTCTCTACGACGATCGTTGAGTGGTTGTGCAGATGTATTGGTGCTGACGCTGAACGGTCCAAAGCTCCAAGCAGCATAGTAAACGCCGACGCGACGAACGAAATTCCATCAGTTGCCTTGCGCACGTCGATCGTAGCAGTTGTTGTGCCGTTTTGCTTACGTGTCTTTGGTCTTTGGTTGCCTCGTATACATCCGTGTTTACAGTGGAATATCAAACATAAATAAAACTATACAAAAGGTATATGTACAGAGTAAACAAAGTGCGCATACAAATCTGTATTTAATTTGTAAAGACAAAACAGATATTAATGAAAACTATAAAAAAAAATGAAAGCGTGTACTTTGATTAGCTGGCGTGTCTCTTTCATTCATATTCACATCGTGTGTTTTACACATCAGCGAATGTCGCACACAGCGGAAAAGAAAGAGAGCGCATTAAATAAGGGGACGTTCCAGCCGAAGAAAACTTAACGAAACCCACTAAACGAATACGATTCCCAGACCTTGCCTATCTGCCCGGCCGGCCTGCAATGGTGTTTGTCGTGTTCCGTTAATCGCGGGTTGTTTGTTGTTTTAGTTAGTCGTTGGCACTTGTTGTTGTTTAGCTTTTGTTTATGGAAAAATTCATGACGTGTGCCCTCCCTTTGTCAGATGTAAAACAGTTATGCTATTAGCGTTCACCTGCAAATTATGCAGGCAAGTCACTGCATTTTGGGCCAGATGGTTTGTTCAGTTATAGTTCAATGAACCAGGCCTTTTGTGAGCCTCTCAAATCAAGCAAACAAACAACAAAATTAAATAAAAGATACAAAAAGCAAAGCAACGCAAACCAGTTGTTGTGCCGCAGACGCCCCAGAAAATAAAAAAAAAGAAGCAACCTCTCGAGGCAAGAAAGTAAAGCAAACTTCCGTTAGCCGAAGATTCAATTCTCTGCCTAGACTTGGTCTTCAAAACTATAGAGTAATTTTACTATAACATCTTTATAATATACAAAATTTCCGAGAATTATTAGGTTTACATAAATACAGATTTAGAAGAACTTGCCTAATTTCTTAAGTTAAATATAGTTTTCCAATTAAAAGAGAGTTTTCCTTCCATAACATCTTCATCTCAAGCAGACTTTTTTCTGTAGCGAAATAACATAACATTAAATAGAAATCGAAATACCAAGTAAAAACAATTATAAATAATATAAGATCTAATTAAAAAATGGAATTAATTAGCCATGGCATTCACTTCATAACTTATTTATGTAATTCATTTATGGGTACTCTATAAGTAAAGATCGGAAGAGCCGATTATAAAAGTTAAACGAAGAAGCTGCTGCCACAAGAAAGTCAAGATGTTAATGGCTTTTTAACGCAATTGTGCCGTTACCAATTGTAAGGTGGCAGCTCTCTGCTCATATGACTGCTTTTTATACATTAGTGAAAGTTTTGTGATTATGTGTTTTTATTACTTCTTATTGTCACTAATAATAGTCGAGTTTATATATTGCAAATCATTTTCTTGAAACGCTTTCTTCCACACGCATTAATCTTACTAAATGGGCCAAGATGTCCAATCACAACTTTCATTTGCAATTTAAAACACCTACACAAAAACGTAATAATCGAATAACCAAATAAATGCAAAATTTATAACTAATTTTCAAAGTCCAAATTGAGCTTCCTAACCCATAATGGACATCGTCACCTTTTCAGATTTGCGGACATTACGCATACGTACCGTTAACACACACACACACTCACACACATACACCAACACGTACACATCTGCAATAATTTGTAATTTTGGCATTGCATAATCCTCTGCAGTTGGCTAAAATAAAACCTGAAACGAGCTTGTAGATTTGCATAATGAATAATTTTTCACTCTTTACGCGTTGCGTTTTTTCTTTTTTTTTTGCTGTTCTTTATGAATTTTTGTTTCTTTTTCATTGGGTAATTTTGAATACTTTGGGTTTATAATTATTATTTAGTAAAAAATTAGATATTAATATAATAATTTTGCATTTCTCATTACTTGATAAAATAAAAATTTAACTATTCGAATCATTTCTAAAACTTAGTTATGCTTAATCTTGCCATTAAATTAATCCTAAGTTAGTCAAACATTTAAGTTTCAAATGTGATAAACTTTAATCAGTTTTAAAAGCTATTAAATAATTATACACGTCAAACATTTTAAAAACTTAACCGTGCCTAATTTATAAATTTAATTTAATGAGTTTTCTTACAGTTGTCTAATGAAAAACAATTTAAAAATTTCCACTTGCAGCCATGTTGAAATCAATCGTTTTCTCCTGCCTTCTGGTGGCCTTCAGCGGCGTTCACTGCAGCGAACTCAAAGTGGATGTGATCAGCACTCCGGAGATTTGTGACCAGAAAACAAAGAGCGGAGATTCGCTTACCATGCATTATACGGGCACACTGCAGGCCGATGGCAAGAAATTCGATTCGAGGTAAGTTGCAACACACACACAGTTTTTTAATGCCACGAGTTCAAATATTAAAGCTGAACTGCGTACTTATTTTGCATAGAGTCATATGTGTACACACACAAACACACACGCACACACATTCGCACATTGGGGATTAAGCATGTGCCGCATTGGCTTCGATGGCGGCTCATTGTCGTAAATTAGACGCCAACTGATAACAGATCTCAATTGTTGGCCAGCATTTTCCATACGGTTTTTGGTTGCTTTTGTTTACTCTGTGGTAATGGCAATGCATTTTTGGCGGCCACGTCAATCGTTGCTGTGCAACATTTGTTGCAGCTGCTTCACTTTTCTCCCATAATGTCAATTTATATTAAGCACACATTTTGCATTTGATTGACACATGGTGCGAAAAAGTCATGAAAAGCCTTTGCAGACTATTGTTCTGCTCAGAGAGAGAGAGAAAGAACATTCTTAAGTATATATATATATATAATATATATTATTCTAGTTCCTTATAGCTTTTTTTATTATAGTTTCTTATCATTGCCTACAAAAGTATTTCCGATTTGGTTCATTTGTTTGTGACCTCTGCGCGCCGCCAGCCAAGCCATTAAATCTTATATGTGTCCTAAAATATATTAATATTCGACTTAGTTGTTGGGTCAATTTTACACTACAACTAGCAGTCCCCTCAACACCCCCCCCTCTCATTTAACCCAAACTCCTCTGAAATGCTATATTAAGAATGTAATCTGTTTGCCTGGCACTGCATACACATCATTATCAATTTAGTTCTTATCTTCATATGAATAAACTGGCGAAACAAACTAGAATTAAATCTGGCAAGAGTACAATATGTGCTACATGCTACATGCCACATGAATATGTGGGAAAAGATAAGCTTAAATAGTGTTGAGAATTTAATATGCCAGATTGCTGCTGAATATAAAAAAATAGGATTTGGGCATTGGGCGGCCCATAATATTATTTATGATAAACTCAAAGTTGGTGATATCATTTCTGCTTTTGTATTCATTGGTATATAATGAACATCGCTATTTTTTTTTTTTTTGGAAAATTCATTTATTTCTTTTTTAAACAATATTTATTTAGTAAAAAGAAAGTTTAGTCTTATATAATTAATCAAAGTTTTCTATTTGAACACCTGCATTCATCTATAATTTTATCGGCAAGCTTGTAAACTGAACCCATAAAGTATATATATATATATATGTATATATAACTGATCAGGCCATATAATGATGTCCATAAGTTTCTATGCTAATTAGTTTATCAATATATAGGCTGTCGTATATATATAGCTGTCATCGGAGTAATCGGTAAAAAATTAAGTTGCTATTTAAACAACTTTTGTGTTTAACAAGATTTCCAAATTCAAAATACGCATACTTTTTATACGTATTAATAATCTCACATTTGGACTAAAATGATCAAACTATTATATATTTTATTATAATATATATATAATCGGCTGAAAGATAAGTGTTCAAGTATGAACATGAGACGCTGCGAGGCTCAGCTATTTTTTAATGACAAAATATCATATAGAGTCCACTTTCAAGTGGCTGCATTTAAATAAGAAAACATCACATTCTTAGAAGAATAAGGCTCAGCTATTCTAAGAAGAATAGACCACACATAGAGTCACTCTACAAACGCTGCAAAGCTCAGCTAGTTTAAGAATAAACATCACATGGAGTCGCCCTACAAGCGACTCCGTTAAGATAAATAAACATAAGATGAGGCTTCATATGTATTTAGTTTTAAGATTTTTGCATAAAATAAAGAAATGCTCATCAGAGCAAACAGTTCGATTCTAAACGTCGTCTCGTCGTGTTGACGTGTTTCACACAACAAGTTTTGTATACAAATAATTTTTGTTTAAATTCACAATTTAAATAATTGAGATCAAACTACTGTAACTTATATATTTTCGAGAAACTTTTTTGTTTAGAAAGTAAACCCAATATTTCCAAAAAAAAAATATAAATTTCTTATAGAGAAAATCAGTTGTTTATTTGTAAAATTTAGATATTGATAATTTGAGTATAGTTTAAAAGAGTCACAAAAGTCATCAAACTCTGTTTTCTTGGTTTTCATTGCTAAATATTTTGTAATATTTATTTTTAAAAATATTTGATTTGATTTACGACACAATATTTTTTTTATATTTATATTTTGATTGCATAACGGGGACTAAAATTATTTTAAAATTAAGTCTTTTGTGCAGGAAATCGTTTTTCTAATACGATTTGGCACATATGCTAAACAAAACACAAGACACACACAATATGTCTAGGACTGTCTATACCTGTCAACACACACGTACACACACACACACCTGAAAAGAAAGAGAGAGAGTGATTCACAAATTATCCGAAAGTTTGTGTTGAAAGTTTGCAATTGCTGTTTAATTTAGCGTGCTGCCAACTCAGGTCTCGACCCGAACTCTAACTCAATCAGTGCGTCCCAAAAAGATGTCCTTCGTTGCCAGCAATGCCACTTCCCCGCACTGCCCCCTCCTGCTGAGTGGCATCCACTTGTTGCTGAAGTCAACATTTGCTAAATTTCGCCCAGCATTCTCAGAGCAGCATTGGCTTAAATGCCTCGCCGCACTTAACCAAAGCGACAGGCACTTTGCCAGGCTTCCCAGTGCAGCGAAGGATGATGCTTTGCCGGCACGAAAAGAGGACAGCTTCCAGTTCTGTGTATGCAAAATTCTCAGCCTGAAGCGTTCTTTGCGCTGCTTAACTTTAAAGTGTTTTATCTCTTTCTTATTTTGTGCGAATTTTTCTTCTTGCTTAAGCCAAAAACGCCGGAAATTAGCTACCTTGCAACAGTCTCTATATATATATATATATATCTCTTTTTTCACTCCCTGCCTTTGGCTAATTAAAAAGCTGTAGATACCAAACTGGCAAGGATTAAGTGCAGAAGAGGGCAATAAAGAGAAACAAACTCTTTGTGCATTTGACAAGCCTTTTAATGGTAGCTCAATTGCCTATTGAATATGCCATTTGCAGGCAGCTTGCTGAATGCTTCTTTGTGGCAAGGATAACCAGGAGAAGGGAGCACAACTGAGAGATATTCCCTTAGAAAAAGAAACTGAAAATGTTTCTCACCTGATTGAACTTACTTACCAAATATAATTCTAAGAATAATAATATAATATAATAAGAAATGAAAATATAATCAATTAAATTTCCACTTAAATTTTCTCCTTTGTGGCACACAAACATATTTTTCAATATGTATTTTAACTGATTTTTCACCACTTTTTAATTAACTTGGCTGTCAACTTCAATTAAGTAAAAAACATTGTTAAGCACACTTTGAGGTGGAAATGATTGAAAATATATATTCAATTAGAATAGGTTTTGAGTATGGGAAAATAATTGTAGCATGCAATTTGCTTCCTTATTGCATACGTGCCTCACTTGACATAAAAAGGATTACAAGACTTGCCTCTGGTACCACTACTACTACCACTACTGCTCCGACTGGCCAACTAATTTCATTTCGCGAGCTTCTACAATTAAATTGACATTGCTGAGGACTCCTTTGCCAGTCGATAACTTATGCAATAATGAGCGCGGAGCGAGTCCTGTCACGTGCCAGGCTCCTTTTATTTTCATTGTTGTGGCCTGACATTCAGGCTTTAACTTGGCTGGCTGGCTGGCCAGAAAGGAGTTACAACAACTAGACTCATCCACCTGTCATTGCCACTGCCTCGTCACGTGCGCCCACACTTTGTCAATGGTCTAGTTGCTGCTCCGGCTGCTGCTCCTCCTCCTGCCAAGCGCAGAAATGGAGTAGACAGGTAAATGTGACCAGCCTTTGACCCGCAGACCTTAATTTGACTGGCATAAATAATGCAGTCGTTCCGCTATATTCTAATCAGCCTGACGCGAAACATGAGCAACTTCATCTTCCCGTCTCACCTTATATGATATATGTTGCTCATGTCTAGTTCAAGCAACTCCTGCCACGCCCACACCCCTGTCGCACACACACACACACTCGAGAGACTCTTGTCATTGTGCACGAAAAATTAATTTGTTATCTGCTTGCATGCTGAATTTGATACTTTCTTTAAGAATTTGTGTGGCAAAGTTAACCGGCTGAAAATGGAGATGCGTCCTTAAGAATTGAAACTAGAAAAATATTTTGAAATAATTAGCTGTTTTTTAAAATACACAAAAGCTTTTAAATGTGCAAATATGTTTTTAAATTAGTAATTATATATTAAAAATATAAATATTGTATAAAAAAGAAGCCATAAAAGTCGCTGTTTGTTTTATTTATCCTGAAAAATATAGTATATATATATATATATATATGACCAATAATTTACAAGAAGAGTACATTTTTTAATTTTTATTTTCTTAAAGTTATAAACACAGTTAATTATTTAATAGTGTTTAAATACAAATTTTGAAGTAAAATACGAAAAGGAATAAAATAAAAATACTAATATCAATTCCACAATTATTGAAATTCCAAGCATTTATACTAAATGATTAATTGATGGATTCACTTTTATTTCACAATTTAAAAGTAGCTTAGTGTTGTAATTAATTCAAGTTAATGTAAATTAACTCATGATATCAAGAAGAATACGGCAGATAAATATAATATATATATAATAATTATATATTATTAGTAAAAATATTGGATAAATAAGAAGCAATAAAACTCCCTGTTTTTTTTCCTTTATCCTAAAAAATATAGTAATTTATATCCTGTTTTCTTTTCCAATAATTTACACGATTTACAATTTTCAATTTAATTTTCTTAAAGCTTTAAAAACAATTAATTATTTAATATTGTTTAAATACAAAACTTGAAATAAAATACAAAAAGAAATAAAATAAAAAATACCAATATCAATTCTCCAATTATTGAAATTCCAAGCAGTCATCCTAAATGATTATGTGTTGAATTAACTTTTATTTCACAATTTTTAAGTATTTTAATTAATTTGAGTTAATTTACTTCATGATAGCAAGAAAAATATGACAAATAATTTGAATATCTCAAATAGTTTTTTATAAAATATGAGTTTTTCGTTGAAAATTATAAGTAATAAATGAAGGTAGATAATTCAAATGCCAGACTACGAAATGCTGGCAATGAATGAACTGAACTTGCTGCCCAACACCAGCGCCAAAGTATATCAAGGTTTTTTTTTATAAATTTATTACGCATACGGCAAGTGGCAAGTGGCAAAGGAAGAGAGAAAAAGGGGAAAGGCAAGCTGAACTTTGCGAAGCGCATTGCATCTTGTAGACCATTAAAATTGCAATTTGCAACGAGGAAAAGTGGCAGAAGGGTATACGCGTCACAAGTGCAACTTGCAGCATGTTGCACGAACACAATTTTTGACAACAGGCTGAGAGGCCAGCCAGTTGCAACACTTTAGTCATATCTTACGGGCTGTCGTCGTCGTAGTGTTTGCATGATTTGTATGTGGCACCAACGCTGACTGCGTCAACTGCAATTTAATGCCCAAAAGCGGAGCGCGTAAAAATAAGGCAAAACACAAATTAAAAAAAAAAAAACAGTTGATACAAAGTGAAAGTTTTTCTTAGCCAAGGCAGACAACCTTGACTGTCACCAGTTTCAGCAAAGACTTCAGTTTAGTTTTTTTCACTCAACACGCACAGGCACACACGCACACACGCACACACACGCACACACACACACACACACACACAATTAGTGCAACCAAAAAGCAGGAAAGATGGCATGCAACAAGATGCGTTGGCCATGACAGGTTGTTTTTTTTTTATTTAATCGTCGTCAGGCTTGAGTGGATCTCTGATCTGATATCGGCGGCGCCTTGGCACAATTTCGCTTTGGTTGCAGAGGAAGCACTTATGAGTACTTAATGATCAGTTCAGTTTGCAGTCGGCGTAGGGAGGGGCAAAGTGTGAGCAACGATTGCAGCTAACTTGCCACTAAATCTAAAGCTTATTACCATATGAGGCAATCAGTTGTAGTTGCTGCCACACTCACAGCACAGTGGCTCAAAGTTGGCCAAGTTGATAAAGCTCTTAAATGCATAATAAATGAAATTTAAAAGATAATTTTAAATAAAAAATAAATTTGAATTATAAATGTATTTTAAAGTGAGTTTTTTTTAATAATAATAAGCCTCACATTTTATTCAAATTTTTTTTGTAATAATATAAGCCACAATGTGCACCAGCAGCGTCTGGCGATGCTATTTCTATTTTTTCTTTTAAAAAAATTGCCAAAAAATTGCCAAAAAATGGTAAAAAAAAAATGGAAATCGTCTTCAGTTGCTGCGCACATTCGTAGATGGCTTAAATAATTAATGTGCTTGCTGCAAAATATGCTCTTTTTCCTACCATTTCTTGACTGTTTACACAAAAAAAAAAGAAGATTTCCGCAACAATTCGTATATGTGGCACGTGATGCTGCCTGCCGCACAGCGGGTGCATAAATTGAGCCAGCTGCGAATTGCTCGCACATTGAGCAAAGTTTAGAGTCCGAAACTGCGCCTTGTGTTGCAAGCCTTAATCGCTGAGGTTTTTCATGAATTTTCCTCTTTTTTTTTTATTTTATTTATGCTTTTTTATTTCGGTGGCAACTTGTCGCTTCGTGATACCGTTGAGGTTTTGTGGACGCATATTTGATTTTATAACTTCGGACAACGACGCACATAAAACGAGGTCATCAATGGGCGCCCAGCCAAAAGGATTCAATTTGATTGGATTGAAAGTCGAGTGTGTGTGTGCGAGTGTGTGTGTGTGTGTTGGTATGATTTAGCAGCCTAACTCACACACACACAGCACTTCCTCTGCCCTTTCCCTCGGCTTGCGAATCACGTAATGGCTTAAACGGATGTTGCCCCTCTCTTTCTTTTTGGCCATTGAGCTGCATTTTAAATGCGTTTGAATGCATAAAAATCCAATAGCATCGCTGTGCTGTGCCCAATGAAATCGAAACTTATTAAATATTTAGTGATGCCTCCAGCAGCAGCAACAACAACCAACAAAAAATGAGTTTACATTTGCTGTTTGACTTGATGATAATGCGAGAGGCTCGTGAAAAACCAAAAACAAAAAACCAAAAACCAAAAACAAAAAACTTGCTAGCCAAATCGATGCAAAACGCACGCAATTCGCCAACATTTGTTGCTCAAGCTGCTGCGTCCAGTTTTCCATATAAAAAAAAACAACACCTGTGCAATTGACTGACCCATCACCCAGACCCACTCTTTGGTTGCCTCTACCAAGCTGGCTGGTTTATTTGCCATTGCGTCAGCCGTGCAGCTTCATCAATTTTGCATGCTTGGTGACCAGTGTGCCGGAGTGAGGGGGAGAGGCGGGGAGGGGAGCTTACGGATATGGCTTTTACGGATCTGGATATGTAGTTGGTTGACTGAAACAATCAACACATTTAAACGATTTTTATTAATTTATTCAGCGCATTGTTGTGCGCCTTTAAACGCTTTAATTGTGGCTTAATCATTTGTACAAAGAGCCATTTAAAGGGTTTTGAAATTTTACATTTTTTTTTATATATGCGAGGAGGCAAATTAGCCTTGCAAACATATTTATAAATATAAATAAAAATAGGGCTGTAAAATAAAGTTAATTATTTCAGGCCGAAAGATTTTTATTCGTTTTCCAAAATTTTGTTTTTAGTTTTTTTTTGTTGAAATGTTGATTTTTGTTAGGTTTAAAGATAAGTTTCTTCTGGCTATTAATTGCTGAAATTGTTGCCAAAATTTACTAATTGAGCTAGTTAATAAAGCTGCTTCCCAGGCAAGTTCCGAGTGCCGCAGCAGCAGCTGAAGAACTGTTCTGGATTTGCTTCCATTCCTTCTGCAGAATTTATTTGTGGTCTATTTTATTATACTGAAGCTCAGCCCTTCCCCCTTCTCTTCACTCTAAAAAAAACCAGAATATTTGCATTTTTTTTCGTCGACTAATAACAATTAACATTGATCAGCGATATGAGCCGTGACGAGCGGCTTTCTTTAAGCCTACATTTATTTGCTGTGAATCGAATAAATTAGCTGGATTCGTATAAGTTCGCTTCTGCTTCCCCTTCTCCCTTGAAACACCAAATCCCACAAACCCCCAAAGTACCTGTGCGTGCTGAGTCAGAGACAGCCCGACAGAGCGACAGAACGACAGACAAATAAAGACAGATAAACATATGCGAGGCGCTATAAAATTTTCACATATTACTAGAAATTCATGGAAAATAATGCAATAAAAATTCACAGCCAAGCGTCGAGTAGCGTCTGCGATTGGTAGCAGGTGGAGGCGGAGGGTGAGTGGGTGGGAATTGTTGTAACTGTGCCTGGGTGTGTGTTTGTGTGTGTGTGTGTGTGTGAGTATGTGTGTGGCTGTGTGTGTGTGTCTTAAAGGCCGTAATCCTTAACAAACATGCCCCGCGAGTTGTGTGCTGCTGCTGCTTGACATTTGTTGCCTTTTTGGGATACACTTGCCAAATGGGTTATAACAATTTTTGCATAGGATATTTTTGTTTTCTTATTCAAGTAGATATTTGGAACTCAACAGTTTTACATTTTTTTAGGCTTCAACTTGATTTGATAATATTATTGTTGAGTATAAATGTAAAGCATAAATTAGGTGAATATAAACAAGTCTTTTTTAATTTTTTTTTATATTTTTATTATATAGTCAAGTTGTTTTTGCTCAAACAGATATCGAAAGTTGAAAGTTTCATTTTCAATTTCAGTATGACAATTTAAAAATATTCAGTATTATTTATTGTTTTATTAAAATATGTAATTCTCTGGTTTCTGGTCAGATGTTTTTTTTTATTTTTAATGCTTTGCCTTTCCGGCTGAAATACAGAAATAAATCGAATTACAAAAAACCTACTTAAGATTCAATATATATATATATATAGCTGATTTCCATACGTATTCCTCAGTCATTCGCAAGAGTATTCAAACTTCAAAAATACACAAGCATCTTTTCCAGCTTTCTGTTTTTTTTATTTTTTTTAATATTTTTTTATATAGTAAAGTTGTATATCAAAAGTTGAACATTTTATGGTATTACAATTTTAAATATTATATATAATTTATTGTTTTATTTAAATATGTAATTCTCTGGATTCTGATCAGGTGTTTATTGACAGAGGTTTATAAATAAATCGAATTAAAAAAAAATATATATATTTATATATATAAATAACTGATTTCCATAAGTATGCCTCAGTCATTCGCAAGAGTATTCAAACTTGCAAAATACACAAGCATCTTTTCCAGCTTGTTGTGTGTGTTTTTTTTTATTTAGCCAGACAAATGTTGTGGGGTTTTTTATTTCATCAAGAGATTTGCAGCACTTGAGCAGCAAACGAGACGAGGATTGGGGCTCGAGGCTGTGGACGACACTTTGGTTACGCTCCAACTCCTTGGAGCAGTTGAGGTAGCACTTTTTCGGTTGGTTGGATTATTCCACGGGCAACGCCAATCCGCATGCCATCATCATGAGCTGGCACAACTTGTGATTCCAAACAAGGCTGCAGCATGTAAAAATGTTTGCAAAATGCCCAAGAGATGTACATAAAATATTTAACAGACACCGCGGAAAGAAAAAAAAACGCACAGCGGCTGCTGCAAGTGGTGAGGGTGAGGCAGGCTACGGGGGCGGGGAGTGAGGCAATAGAATTTTGTTGAGAACTTTTGCCAGCCCCAAAGTGTCGTCGGCAACGCTTCATGTGGGTGTCCTGCGTGTGTCCTTGTTAATCATTTGTTGGGCTTGTTGCAATAATCTGTAAGGCGCTTGCAGCAGCTCTTTGGCTCATTAAAAAATGATCGTCAACTGGGGATAGGTGGGTGAAGAGGGTGAAGAGGGGGGGAGGAGGTATACAAGTTTTACACAACAGCCAAAGTCACAAAGTTTTCCAAATACAAAAACAGACTCGAAAGTTTTCCTTAGGCATGCCCAAGTGACACATTTCCAATTGCAAGTTTTTTTTACCAGGGGAATTCATGTAAAAAACATTTATTATTCAAATTCAAGCTGAAAAATCCAAGATGTAGTTGGAATATCCTAAAAATACAATTGACAGATTTGTCTAATCCAAAATTGATATCAAAATTTAAGGGTATTTTGGCTGCCAAACTTTTATTAAAATGGGTTTCAATTTCAAAAATGCAAGTTTAGTTGAAATATGCTAAATTAATATTAACAGATTTGTCTGATCGGAAATTAATATAAAAATTGAAGTCTATTTTAGCTGCCAAACTTTTTTTAAAATGAGTTTTCAGCTGAAAATCAGACTGCTTCAATTTTTTAGTTTCTTTCTTTACTCGTATTTTTTAGAGACTTCCTATTTTATATATAGACATTATCTTCTGCTGAAAGTGGCCTATTTTATAGTGAATTTGATGTGTCATTTTAGAGTTTATTCACATTTGGAATGTTCGCTCGTAAACACCATATAATAATCATCAAATTATAATGATTGTATTTCATTGCAACTGTGCCACACATCATACATCATACATCATACTCAACATCGCACCGATAGCAGAGGGGGAGATGTTGGGATTGGTGTGCGGTGCGGGGGGTGTCGTCTTCATGCATACCTGAACAGCTGATTATGATAAGGTATCGCTGAGGGATGTCGTCTTTTATTTGTGCGTTACAAATTAAAGTAATTCGCTCAACTTAAGCAGCAGGGAAGGAAGCAGGGCCATCAAACAAATAATTTCGCGCATGTTCAGCGCATTTTATAACACAACAAACAGTCGACAAAACAACAACAAACACTTCCCCAACCCCAACCCATCCCAATCCGTAAAACCCGCACAGACATAAAAAATGATGTATTGTTTTAAAATGTGTTTTTTTTCGTGTTTTTTTTTGTGGCTTGACTCTTGATTATGTGCGAACTGCAGCCCGTTGACAATGTGTGTATGTGTGTCTGATAAATGTGTAGTGTGTGTGTGTGTTGTGTGTGTGTGAACAACACTCGAGCTGCCTTTACACGCCACACCTCTCCAAAAAAAACAACCTGCACTTCAAACTTGGCGACTAACAAGCGTCTAACAATTTGTCTGCAACTCTATTTTTTTGTTTCTCAACTCACGCTTATCTTTCTTCTCTCTCTAATCTAACGGCTCTCTTTCTAACCTTCTCTACCTTTTTTTTACAGCTTCGACCGCGACCAACCCTTCACATTCGTATTGGGCGCCGGCCAGGTGAGTTAAGCTGTCCACTTAAAAAAAACCAGTTAAAAAAAAATAAAAATAACTCAAATTTAGAGTAATCTATTTATGATAGATTAAAGACAAAATTATTAAATAAATAAAAAAAAATAGATATCAGTTATGAGTCAAAGTCAAATTCTTCTCTACAATCAAATGCTTTAAAATCTGAATAACTTTTAATTATAATAACAGAAAGTAGATCAAATTTAATTTACCACATTAAAACTAAATTAAAATTCAATTAAATTCGTTTATTGCTTGCATTTCCAGGTCATTAAAGGCTGGGATCAGGGTCTGCTCGACATGTGTGTTGGTAAGTTAAGAATCGCTAAATTCCACAAAAAGCTACTTTTAAGTTTAATCAATCTTTTTAGGCGAGAAACGTAAGCTGACAATTCCGCCCCATTTGGGCTATGGTGATCAGGGTGCTGGCAATGTGATCCCAGCAAAGGCAACGCTGCTCTTCGATGTGGAGCTGATCAACATTGGCAATGCGCCACCGACCACAAATGTGTTCAAGGAGATCGATGAGAATGCCGACAAGCAGCTGAGCCGCGAAGAGGTAATCGTCTATGTATGGATCGCACTTTTATCAGTATTGTTTTAGTTATACACAACTCTATATGTGATATATCCGTGGGTCTCGGTTTGCTACTAACCTAATCTTCTTCATATTTGAAACTTATTTCTTTTTAATGCATATTTTTAATCGATTTACATTTCTCTGTACTGAATTTAGGTCAGTGAATATCTGAAGAAGCAAATGACAGCTGTGGAGGGTCAGGATTCGGATGAGCTGAAGAACATGCTGCAGGAGAACGATAAGCTGGTCGAGGAGATATTCCAGCATGAGGATAAGGACAAGAACGGTTACATCTCGCACGATGAGTTCTCCGGTCCCAAGCATGACGAGCTGTAGAGCCACGCAACTAGAAAAGTGCTTAAGTTATATCTATCTATAACTATCTATGTATAAATACAAGAAGAAAAAAAACAAATCTAAAAACAACAAAATTATGCGACACATTAACAGACAACACGAGAGACAACAAACAAACAATTCCGAAATTAGAAAGAACATGTGGACTGACGCCCCTCTTTAGGGGGGCGCTATAAGTGGAATAACATTTTTGGCAATATCATTCATATCTGTATATACATATTACCCATACACACACACATATATGTATATGTATTTATAAATAGGATGTTAAGCAGGTTTTGTAACAACTCTCTTCCACTTCCAATTCAATTTGTCCCAGTTTTGCATCTGGGAATGCTCAATTAGATCCGTTATATATCTTTTTTATATACATTTATAGGTTGTTATATTAAAGTTTTGTAACTTATTTGTGTTGTGTCGTCTGCCAACTGAAACATTTTCTTTAAGTTGTTTACAAGTGTGGATAAGTTAAATAAATAAACAATTTTCACAGTAATTTAACAATTGTGTATTGATTGGAATAATTGGGGAAAAAGAGGCTTACAAAAGCAGCAAAGAAGCTTTCCAAAATAGGAATACCAAAAAAAGCAGTTACTATTTAAAATAGTTTCTCAATTTGTAATTAATTTACATATATTTTTTCTGTTTTCAGTTCAAGCAACAATTTGCAGAAAAATAAAAATTGATTTCAAATATTTAATCATCCCCAAATCAAATATTCATTTCCCAATGAATGCGTACAGATTTCAACAGTTATATAGTCGTTATTTATATTCAAATCGAAAATATACAGGGATATAATAAAGAACATCATATACAAATAAGTTTTTTGTTTCCATTTTAGCTTTTGTTTTAAACGAAAAGATAAAGATTGAAAAAATAGAAAAGCTGTCAAAGATTATTATAAAAAAAACATTGAACATTACAAAATGTTTACGACGACGGCCTGCGAGGGGGGAGCGGAATTGAGGCTAATAAACGAAAATGTGAGAGAAAACAAATGGAAACAATAGAAAAAAACACCGAGAATATGTTTATCAAGTACTAATTAATTATATACAGTAACTGCATCATGATCCGCTCCCATTGCAACGCAGTCAGCCAGAAGAATGCGTATAACGAGTAGGGGAGGGTAGGGGAGTGGCTGCTGGCCAACACTTGATCACTTTATAGGCTTACAGAGCTAGGCGTGATTAGAAATCTCAAAGGGGTAAGGGGAAGGTTGGACACCGAGTTGCAGCAGTTGCAGTTGCGGCAGAGCTTAGGCGTTTAGTATGTAGAAAACCAGTTCCAATATAATAGGATCCTGAATGCCAGAAGATTCGCCGTGCAGCGTGGCAATCAGATGATTATCGAGTGCATTCATATAAAGCGGCGGCAGTTTGCTGCCCCTTGCCCCGGCCTCGTAGCACACCTGAAATTGTGAGTAAATTGTTTAGGTCTTGTAAGGCTTGTTGCTTGTTGCACTCACGTTCTCCTGGTCGAGTGTGGCACGCAGTGCCAGCTTGTTCGTGCCCGCCGCTGCAAGCAGATCGAGAAATGGTAACAGCGCCATCGAAGCACTTCTCGCCAGCTGCTCAGCGATGCGTGTGATATCTGCATAGTTGTTGCCATTTGTGGCATACCAATCGTCGCACTGCAACAAACATACAATGACAAAAGGGGTAAACAATTAATAACAATTTTAAATTAAGGCTTAAACTTCAGCAAATCTTTTTAAAGACTAAAACATTTGACACATCTAAATATATCATTTGCCTACAGCAGAGTTAATCCTACTTTAAATATGACAATTTTACTTTATTGTTGAGTATTGCTTATCAAAACTCTTTTAAAGTTTATAAATTTAAGTTACCAAAAACCAATTCAAGTCTAATTAGCAAATGACAAACTAAACACAAATTGATTTAAATATTAATATAATAATTATATTATCAAAAATATCTTTTACTAACTATACGGCTGCAACTCAGAAAGGAGACTACGGAGCTGGGAAGAAACACCAGGACTCCGACAGGCCCAATGTCTTTTGGGCGGCTATAATCATAAGCGATTTAAGCAAGGATTTAAGGATACTTGTCGGTCTACTGACAGGACATTGTAGACTAAAAAGCCACCTGTCCAAAATAGGTATCTATAGTAACAATCAAACCTACAGGTTCTGTGAAGTCGAGAAGGAGTTCCTCAACTCACATCCTAACAGAATGTATCGATCTATCCAGGAAAAGATGCAACATCCTAGGGATGCATGTTATAAATGTATATGACATAGAAGCCCTCGACCCATCAAAGCTCCTAGCATTCGTTCAGGAACTGGGGTTGATGGAGGAGCTATAAACTCAGAAGGGGCACAATAGATCTAGTAGTAATAAAAATCTTTAAGATCAAAAGAATTATTCGTTGCACTAAAATAAGTTCTCTAAAGTAAGGCTAAAATCTTCCATTTCACATTTGAGTCTATTAATTCTTGTAACTTAAATAAATTAAATTATTTAGTTAATCTACTAATTATAAATAAAATATATATTAATATAACAATTTTTTATCTCTGTGCAATAATTATCTAAAATATCTTTTAGATTTACAAAATCATTTGTTGTATAAAATAAAGTTATTTAAAACTGCTTCAAGCTTCACACAAAATCAGCGCAGTATAGAAAAAACTTGAAGCTTTAAGCCAACTCGTTTAGATGGCTAACAGCTTGAAAGTGTAGCTGCAAATCCTACTCACCTTAACAATGAATATATCGCTGAGGCGTATTGCATAATTGGTATTGGAATAGTTGAAGCTGGCATGCACTCGCATGTTGGCCACTCCATCCAGGGGCTTGTCATCAATGGGCGACTTGACGCTATTTATATATAGAAGAGCTGTGTTAGCCAAGTTAAGTGTAATGTGGAGAGTGTGGCACAGCTTACCCCACATTGATTTCGCGATCAGTGTCCACCCATTTGATGCTGACAATTTCGCTCTGTTCATCGCTGGCCGCAATGGGGCCGCAGACAATTTCGATATCGGTTTGATTGCGCAACGCCTGACGCACTTCCTCCATTTTGGCGGGCATGATTTGAACCATGAGGCCATCCTCAACAATGCTGCACTTGCCCGACAGGCCGCTGCTGCTCTTCAATGCCTCGTTGAGCACAAAGAAACTGGCGCCGGTTATCTTTCGGGGCTGTCCTTGTATATTGATTGCCTGCGTGGAGTAGGCATACATCTCGGAGCGATCATCGTTGATGTTTTGCATGCACACCAAATGGCCATCGGCCACTTTGGAGAAGTTGCCGGCAAAGGCCAGGATGTGATCGGTGGCATTGTTGATCGCCTTGATGACATCGGTCTGGCGATATCGCGGTATTATTACCGTCGTCTGGCGCTCCTCCATGTGGATGTAGAGGCCGCGTATCGCGGGCAGTGAATACGTATAGTTGCGAAAGTCGACCAGGAAATTGATGATCGTTTGGGCAATCTCGCCGTAGACGGATTCACGATTGCGCACCGAGATCAGCGGGCATGGGTAGTAGCGATATTGGGCGCCCAGGCGCAGGATTAGCCGCAACGGCAACACCTTGGCCCAGGGCACCTCGTGCCGATGGATGAGCACCCCAACCAGATACGGATTCTCGGGCACAATCACACCCTGCAGACACTGATACGTCGGCCGGATGTAAATGAAGCCGCCATGCTCCCGGGAGCCCAAAAAGTTGGCATTCCGCGGACTGGTGAACGCCAGCTCCTGTGTGCTGCTGCGAGCACACTCCGCCTCCACATAGATCTCGAACAGATGCTGGAATATATCACGCGGCACCGATGCACCGCCCGCTGCAGGCGGTGCCTTAATTTCCAGCAGGATGATCAACTCATCGTTGCCCACATGATGCAGCCCGGACGTGGTAAAGTTCAGCACCCAGCGATTCATGCAGCAACTCACTGAAATTGAAGAGAGGATTAACAAAGTTGGACAAAGTTGACTTGGGTGCAGCTACTCACTGTTGATCACCTTGACCAGCACATAGAAATTGTTCTTCACAATAAACTTGAGCGTTTCCCGCTGCAAACGCTCGATGAGATCCGCATCGTTGCGCACCTCTTTGTAATCCACATCACAGTTAAGGTTGCTGCCCTCCCGGCTGCCCACACAGATCGGTGGCAGCGCGTTCTCCTCGCTGGGTATACAACAGCCCTGGGCATCGCTCGGTGGCAACTTCCGCGAGCGTGGCACCTCCACTTTGTGGCGCGGCGAACTCTGCGCTGTGTTGCGACCAGCTACAAAAAAAAATTAAACTCAATTTAAGTAAGTCAATTTACAATCGATTAAATATATAATTAAATTAAGCAGATTTAGCTTAAAAGTTAAGTTTCTTTCAATTATAATTTAAATAAGTTAAACATTTTAAATAAACTAAAATTAACTTATATTTAATATACTTAAAAAGAGTTTTGATTTTAAAGTCTTTTGAGAACTTTATTTCAAGCACATTATAAAAATGTGTTTATTAATTAATTATTGTAAATTAAATTGTGAACTCAATTTGATTAAAAAAAATGAAGTTGAGTCATTTTATATAATATATTATAATAATAATAATAATAATATATTTTATATAAATGAAAATAATTAAATATGCTATGATGATATTGAATAGGATTTTGCAAATAAGATAATCAGTTTATCGAGAAGAAAATCACTTAAAGAATTAATTAATTTAACTTAAAGATTTTAAAATTGAGTCAGTTTTTTTAGAAGAACTTTATAGAAAATGAACATGGAAAAGGGAATCAAGTAAATATATAATTAAATGTTGTTTGTATGATATTTTAAGACCAGTATAATATAATTATATATCAAAACAAGTCAATTATATATTTAAATAAACATACTAGAATGATATTTTTAAAATATTCAACTTAAATCTAAGCATATTTTATATAAACTAAATATATTTCATAAAAATTAAATATATTTCATATATTAAGTGCTTAATTTACTATATTATTCAAGACGTTAATTAATAAAAGATTTAAAATAAATATTCTTAACAAATATTTGCATGATAAACAAATTAAAGTAATCCAAAAATATCTTATATTTAATATACTTAAAATGAGATTTCACATTAAAGTCTTTCGAAAAATTTACTAAATAAATATATAAAAATAATAAAAAAATCTCAAAATTTTCTATGAAAAATAAAGAATTCTATTTAAATTTAGGTTTTTTTTTTTTAATTTTGTTAATATGAATAAATTTAATGATAAACTTTAAGCAAGTGTCATTTTAGCATAATAATTTGAAAACGGTAAATTTCTTTGCTTACCGCTTGACTCTTGGCTGCCCGCTGTTGCTGCTTGGAGCGTGGCTGCTGCTGCCGAGGGCGGGATGGAGCCACGGAACAGCTGGGCGACCATGCCCAAGGTGGTATCAATACTGCTGCCACTGCCACTGGCGCCGTTAGTGCCACTGCCACTGCCACTTGAGGAGGCGCCTGGAGTGGGTGGCTTCTGGGAGGAGCCGCTGTTGTTGCTGCGCTGAACGCCGCGACGCGGCTGCTTGGCCTCGCCCCACTGCTGCTCCATGGTGCTGGCCAGTTCGCTGCCGGGTGCGATGCCATCGCTGAACATGACACTCTTGCGCTTGCGACCCTTCTTGCCATCCGAGCTGGACGAGTTGGAGGAGCTGCCGTCCGTCTTCTTCAGCACGCCTACGGGCACAATGACGCTTGGAGTAGGAGCAGATGCGGCATCAGCCACCTGACGATGTGGCGGTATCGTTGAGCAATACTCCATCGGATTGTTCGGATTCGGCGTGCGCATTGGCGTCGGCGGCAACACAGCTGGCTGTGCGCCGGCATAGATGTCAGAGTGGCTAGCATCGCCCCCATTGCCACTGCCAGCCCCATTCGGGGCCATCTGGAGTTCGGTGAGTAGCATGAAGCATAGGACACACACACGCGACTCGGGCTCGTTGGCGAACTGCAGATGGAATCGCTGCGAGCAGCAGACGGAGCAGAGCACCTTGCCACAGGCGCGACAATGATGGCGTCGCTTGATCATGGTGAACTTCTGCTGGCACTGCATGCACTGCGTCGCCATGTTGTCTGGCACCCAAATCGGTGGCACCTTGCCCAAATTGGCATGCGGATCGCTGTAGCCGACGGCCTCATAAATGGGACTCTCATCGTCGCCGTCGTCCCCGTTCTCCTCCACTCCCTCTGCCGCCTGCCGCAGCTGCTGCTCGGACTGATCCTGATCTGCTGTTGGCGGAGGTGTTTGTCCCGCATTCGTTTGATAGCTACCATTTAGATCTAGGGTCTGTGGACGCTGCGGACGCTGCTCCGCATCGTGGTTGTTGCTCTCCTCCAGCTGCACCACTCCCTCCTCCAGCCCTGCGCCCACCTCCTCCTCCTCCAGTTTGCGCCCAGATAGCGAATCAGTATCGCTGGCACTGCTACTGATAGGTGAGGCCAATCCTTCCTGGCTGTCCTCTGGCGCCGCAGTTTCGTGTGCTCGCAGCTCGGCAAACTCCACAGTGGATGCCTGCGAGAAGTTGTCCACATTCATTTGATCCGCCGACGTGGTCTCCTGCTCGGAAAGTATGCGCACCGATTCCTCCTCCGTTTCAGGCGATGCCGTGGCACCAGTGTCAGCATCCTCATCCTCATTCTCATCCACAGCATCGTCGTCATCATCATCCACATTAATATTCGCAATTTGAATGCAGCTGGTGGCAGCAGCTGCTGCAGGAGTTGCTGCCACAACTGGCTGCTGCTGTTGCTCCATGTGCTGCTCCTCTTCAATATCCGCTTCCACTTCCTGCAGCATGCTGTCCAGTTCCGTGTCCGAGATTTCGTCCATAGTCGAGCAAAAGGTTAAAGGTTGACTGCGCTTTGGCACCACATCCTGTGACTCCTCATCCTGCTGCTCCGCCCGCTGCTGCTGCTGCTGTGGCGGTTGTTGCAACTGATTCTGCTGCGGCTGCAACTGCTGCGGCTTCTCTTGTTGCCCCAAAGCTGCTCCCAACGTTGGCGCCGGCTCCTGAAATGAGCAGAAAAAAATCTTTTAAATATTTCTTATTTTTTAATTGCAATTTTTTAATTTTATTTAGTTAATTTCAAAATAAATAAATTTAAAGTTTATTTATTTATTGCTTAACTCACCACTGGGGAATTATTGGTTTCCTCATCATCTCCATCATGGAGATGATTCTGTTGGGCTGCCTGCTGACTTGGCATGTCCAGTTCGGTGCTCGTCTCCGCGGAGAGTTCGTTGAGCACTTTGCCCAGCGCTGAGCTGGCTGTGACTTCGCCTGGCAGCATCGATGGTGAGGCTGATGTTGTTGTTGTCGTTGTGGTTATCGATATGGAGGATAGACCCAGTGCCAAATCCTCCACAGCAATCGATCCCACTAGCTCCTCCTGCGCCTGCTCCGCCTCTTTATTTGCGGCTTGTGGCAGCTGCTGATGCTCACCCTCCTCCTCCTCCTCGGAGTTGCTTACGTTGCCGGGGGAGGGACCCGAGGAGAAGGTGGAGCAGGAGGAGGTGGTTAATGATTCCGAGGAGGATACCGTTAGCTCCTCACCCGATTTATTATTGTTGCTCGATTGCTTCGCCTGCGCTTCACTAAACTTGTTAATGTCCTCGTGCGCATCATCATCATCATCGATGTTATCATGGACAACTTCCAGTTGCCTGGAATGCCGCTCCTGCTGCTCATCAGCTGTCTGCTTCCAGTCGTAGCTTTCCCTTGTTTCCAGCTCCGATTCCAGTGATTTCACATTGTTGCGGTAATCGTTGAGGCTGTTGAACACCTGAGAGACGGCAACAAAATTTTTGGCTGCGCCCGCGCTGCCATCACCAAGTGGGCGGGCCTCTGCACCGCCCACAGTTGCAACACTCGCTGCCGCTGCCGCTGCGACTGCAACCGCTGCTGCTGCTGCTGCATTGCGACTCTGTTGCTCATCCGCTAAAAGAAGAAAAATCAAAAAATCAACTGTTAAATATACCGTTAGCTGTATGCACTTGGTTCGCACCTTTTAGCTCTGCTTCCAAATTGTCCAGGACCTGATCGATGTCCACCAGATCCATTTTGACTAAGCGGCTTGCATTTAAGCCTGCAACGAAACACGTAACAAGCCAATTGAAAAGAGCAGCTTGCTTTCTTTACCCGAAAAAAAATATTTTTCACTGTGTGTGTGTGTGTGTGTGCAGAGGCTGTCATGGGATGAGTTAGACGTACACAGAGATGTGGGGGGTGGTGAAGAGCGAACTTTTCAAAAGCGACGCAAAAAACAAGACAACAAAGCAAATAATGATTCATTGGCTTATTGAACGGCGTTGGGCAGCTGAATTGTCAATCAATTGCCATATCAGCGTTTATACTGTCCAACTGCTTTCGATCGTAAATTAACGAAATTACCTTATTTATCCAATTATTTTTGTACAAATCCTCCTTTTGCAAAATATGTTCGAAATGAATGGAGCTGAATGTGATAGTATTGCACATAGTGGATAAATGCCAAATGTGTAATGGCCCGAGCACTAGGCTCAAATTTGGGTATTTTTTGGTGTCACGTTGTGAGAGGCAAGAGTGCAGCATATGGTCAGCCTGTCAGCTACATTCGCTGTTAGTTAACATAGCTGGTTAACATTAGTTGAAATTAAACCGTCGAAGCTATCGGACGCGAGAGTAGCGCGCGTTGCCAGTTCAAGTGTAAAGAAATTTAACAATTAATTACAACGAATTTGTTGTAATTGCAATTAATAATGCGCCAATCGACGTGCAATTAAATAAATAAGGTGCCTTTAAGCGCAGCGTTTACAAATAGCGGCAAAAATACAACAAAAGTCGTGTGTTGAAGCAAAACGCAAACGTAAAAATAAAATAGAAAAACATAAAGAAGCCGCCACCGTTTTGTGTGTGTGTGTGTGATGAGAGTAAATGTGCTTAAGTGTGTGTGTGTGTAGTTAGTTGTGGGCGGAAAATCAAGTTAAGATTTAGTTGCTAGTGTAAAAATCATTTTTAATGTACTCATTTGTCCAATGCAAAACTAATAAATTATATATATTTTTTTATTTTATTTTTATTGATGCTTGTAAATGTAATTTTGTGTTACGCTCACCAACACTGTCAGCCCACACACACACACACATGCATGCAGAGAGTGTTACACCAACACAATCACTTGCACACACACAGAGAGACATTTACACTGGCACCTTTTTGGATGCTCTCTTCTCTTGCCGCTCCGCTGTCTCATTTTATAATTTTTGTTTTGCTGCTTGTCTCAGCTGCTCTGCTGTGTAATCTTGTTGTTTATTCTCTTTTGCGCTACGCTCAATGCTCACCTCACTCCTCTCTCTCTACCCCTTCCGCCCTTTCTCCCACCTGTATCATCGATAGTTGCTTTGATATTAGCCGCGCGCGCAACTAAAAATTGCTGTTCATTATCAAAAATTAAATGTAAAATGTCTGTTAATTTTCTCTATCTCGCTCTCGCGCGCACACACACACACACACACACAAACGGATCGTAATTGATTTGTTGTTGTACGCGTCTTGATTAAAATTAAATTGATAAATCGCGATTGCGATTGTAGAGAGAAAAATAAATTGTTTATGTTCATAAAGTGTTTGAGTGGCTGTTTAAGCAGTTTAATCGCGTGTTAAAATTTAATCGTATTTATTTATTTGAGCAGCGCATTTCTAGTGTAACCCAATTTTGTATTGCATTTACAAAATAAAAATCAAAATTTACAAGTTAATAAAATATTAAGAAGCTGAGCTCTTTATGCTGCCACCATTCGGCCATCAATAAACAACAAGAAATCTGGATTCAGTTGTTCATTTTTCAGTTCAACCAAACAAAAACATCAATAACAACTTTTGCTTCTTCGCAACGCCAACGCAACGAAAATGAAATCAAAGCTGAAAACTGCGCTGTCGACGTCGTCTAGCAACGGTAAATGGATGTTGGTGTCAGCGTTGCTGTTAGTTCTGCTGGTGGCCGCCACCCAAGCAGCTGATGAGGTAAGTGACAAATGGAATGGGAATTGAGTGGAAATGAAACAGATCATCTGTAAGCAATTGATGGGAATAAAGTGGGCGTAGAACGAAATTGCTGATCTGTCGAAAAAAAAACAACTGCCTTTAATACATTTCTTTTTTTTTTGCACATATTTAAACAATTTTGAATTAGCTGCCCCAATTAAGTATTTTATTTGAAACAAAAGCGGTAAAATGTTCACTTATCCTTTGGTCGTTATTATTTTTTAATATTAATTGTTTGATATGGGAATTAAAGTAAAATAATAGATTTAAAAATATTTTGATTGTCGTCTTAAAACTTTTTTCTCATTTTATGAATGCGATGGAATTTGAATAGATTATAAACTGCTCTAACCTCAAAAGCTGTTCATCTATTTCGCACCTGGAATTTGCAGTCAATTCATTTCACTTGCAAATTGCAGTTGTTATTTGCTTGCGGCTTGAGGTTTTTTCACATTGCTTTTCCGTCTATCCTTCACTCACACTCAATGTTAATTTTAATTGTTTGGCAGCTTAAAATGCAAAATAAGAAGAGAAATGCCTTTAATGCAATGTAATCAATACGCACACGCATTGATATATCTGTATTTTGTATATTTTTGTGTGAATGAAAAGAAAACATTTTTGACTGGCAACGCTTGCAATTTGTATTCCATTTTTGCTGTTGTTGATGAAACGATGATAATGAAGAGCGAAACAAGCTGCTGCTACTGGGAAAAGACATTAAAAACGCCTGTCTCTGCATGTGTGTGTGTGATGAATGCATTGCCCATAAGCAACTAATCTTCTTCTTTTGCTGCTACTGGTCGTTTTTCTCCTTCTTCATCTGCTTTTGTTGATCGTTTGCCAAAGTGTGATGGAAAATGCTGCTGTTGCCAATTGCAGTTGCTGTTTGCCGTTTGCTGTTTGCTGCACACACTTTATGTGACTTATTGGCCCAAAATGTGTGCGCAAACACATATGCACATACACACACACGCATACGCATAAATAATGCATTGGCCTCTTTCGTTGCGAATTTACCACTAGTTGTTGTCTGTTGTCTTGTTTATCTCGTTCCGGTTCAGTCTCTCTCCATTCCGTTCCGTTCCCCTCCCCTGCTTGTCTGTCTGACTGTTTGTCACTTGTTTTTGCCAAAATTGGCTTAGTTGTGGTTATGGCTCTGCTCCATCTTCTTCTTCATGTTGCTGCTGTTCACCAAATAAAAAAAAGCACATTTTAAGAACGTGCTTAGTAAACTGATGAAGAGCTTGACAGAGTGTCCAAAGGAGTGAGCGAGAGAATGAGCGGTTTTTGGAGTGTGCAGGATAATGTAATGATTTCTATGTGTGTGTGTGTGTTAGTGGCCAGATAGAGAAAACAAACAAACACACACACATATATATAATAATGGGGAGGGGGAGGGTGTAGATGATTCTGTTGAGCTATTGTCGCCTGCTGCTTTCCACACACACACACACACACACATAGACGCACTTGGCTCAAGTTTTGTTTTTGGCTCGTTTTCGCATTTTGCGCTCATTAGCATTATTGGTATATGTTCGTGACATTGACATAGAGAGAGAGAGAGAGAGAGAGAGCTGGAAAAAGAGGTGTGTTTAAAGGTGACCAGGCGAATTAAATGCGGTCTCAGCTCAACATTGGCTCATCTTCACGTGCTGCGTTAAATGAGCTGTTAACTCACACACATACATATATATATATAGATACCTCTATATTTATAAATTTCCTGGAACTGTTTTCTTTTTTGACCAATACAAAAGCGCATATCAATAAAGTAGACAAGAGACTGTCAATATTGTGGGTTTTATTTTATTTTACTTTGGTCAGCTGTTAAACATGTTATGACGTCACTCATTCATTTTAGCTTTGTGCTCTTGTTGACTGAAATTTAGAATCATCAATTGTTTCAATGCCACAGCCTTGGAAATGAAAAACTCTTAATGAACATCAATCTGAAAGATGAGCATAATAGAAAAAATTCGTCTAGAATAAAAAAAAAAAGAACGCTTAACAAGCTCAACAAAAAAAATTCATTCTCATTCCACACACACCTTTTCCAGTTACTGCATTCAGCTATCTCTGTCGCACGCTCGCTCGCATGCAAACGTATGTATCGATATGCGTGCATGTGTGTGTGCATGCGTGTGTTCGACTGCTCATTTGTCTGTTCGCATTCACATTCGCCTTGCATTTACTACTTAATAAGCAGTTGTTGCTGCCTGCACTTTGCTACTTGCTCTTGCTAATGCTCTTGTTCTTGCTTGCGTTCTCCTCTTCCCACCTTCGTTGGCAGGCGTCGCGCTCATTGACGCCGAAATCGTAAACGACGCAACAGAAGACGTTGCTGTCGTCGGTGTTAATGTCAACATGTTATCAGCAGCGCTTTTTTTTTCTTGATGGCTTACAAATGTCAACGCTTTTACTTAGGCACACATGTACTGAAATTTTATAGCTTGAATCGCGCTCTAATCTAAGTTCTATTGAATATCATCACCAATAAATAATCAGCACAAATTGCAATAATGGAATCGTTTTATAAACACACGAGCTAATTACAAAAAAAGCTTAATTGCATGTGCAAGCGCATGTTCATATGAGTGTGTATGTTCATGTGCATGTATACAAACAAGATCACGCTGCAATTGTCAGTCAAAGAGAGTGCGCTTAGGCGACCTTAAGAGAGATAGAGAGAGAGTAAGTAAATAAGAGAGTGAGTGAGCGAGAGCGGTAGACTCAGAAAGATTGAGTGCGTGGATCAAGTAAATAAGTAACATATAAAAAGAAAATCCAATTAGTACATTTTTACATGCCAAGACAACATAATGCAAAGGCAATTGTAAGAAAACCCAAAGGGTTGCCCCCAAATAAACCAAAAGCAAAAACATTTGCGGCAGCCTTAAAGCGAAAGAGCACGATGTAAGAGAGTGAGTGCGCCAGCTTAACATAATAATGTATATCTATATATATTTGTGTGTGTGCGTTGTGTGCAGGCGGTGAAATAAGAATAACAACAACATCAGGCAACGAGCATAAAATGTGTGTGGATGTGTGTGTATGTTAGTGTTGGGTAGGCAGCAGACAAAATTGAAGAAAAGAAGACAGCGATAAGCGCAGCGTCGCGACATGAAGTTGAGTACGCAGCAGAGACAGAGGCAGCGCTGCTAGCAGCAGAGTTGAGGGCTGCTGCTGCTGCTGTTATGGTTGTTGTTGTTTGTTGCTGCTGCCGTTTGCTTTGCTTGAATTTGAGTTTCTGCTGAGGTAAACAACATGCAGAGACCAGACGCAGGCCAAGCCAGGCCGGCAGTTTTAAGACGACAGCCAAACAAGCAGATTGGACTGAACTGCCGTCGTCGCTGCCTGCTGCCAGCTTGCAAGAAGGGTAACGCAATGTCAATAATCATGCGTTGTTGCCGCTCTTCATTGTCGTTGTCGTTGTTGCTTTGGCTGTGTTTCATATGTTCGACTTGAGCTTGTTTCATTTTGCGGTTTGTTTACGACAAGTTGTATATCTTCCCTTCTTTCCCTCTCTATCTCTATCTCTGTACATCTCCATCTCTTTCTTGCGTGCGTAATGTGCGTGCTTTTTACTGCTGCCTTATTGGTTTTTACAATTTTTATTTTCATTGTCCCACTGCGAATTTAATTCGCACTCTCTCTCTCTCTCTCTATGTGTATCTTGGTGTGCGTATTTTTAGTTTTAATATTAAGTGCAATTTTCTTTGTTCACAGGATGAGGCATATGGCATATGTACATGGGAGCGTTTGTGTGAATGTTTATTCTTACTTTTTCCACTTTATAGTTTACACTTGAATTGTTTACTGCGTATACAAATTTATTTTTGTGTTTTAATTGCAAAAAATGGCATACACACACATACACATTTACTTAACTCTGTCACTTTTCCCCCCTTTGTCAGTATGTTGCCATATTCATTGACGCAAATTGCGCGCAAATTTTTGTTTTTGATTTCAGTTTCTTTCTCTCTCGCTTGCTTATTCTCTATCTGCTGGTTCACCTTTTTTTTTTTAGGTTTTTGTATATGACGCGTATTTCCTGTGCATGTGCCGTCGTCAATGGTTTGTTGTTGGGGTTTTCTCGCTCTCTTTTGACTTTTCGACGTCTATTTTTGTATGCATGTGTGTGTTTGCATATCATTAACATGGAAAATGTAAGCCGCAAGCACAACAAAAACAACGGCAGCGCGCACAAAAAAGGAGTTAGCAGCCCACGCAGCAGCTGAGACAACTGCATTTTTTACTCACTCACTCACACACACATGCCCACGCACTTGCATACTTTCATAATTATGTATGCAGCACTTTTTGTGGTATTTTTGTTTTCACTATTCTTGTTTGATGTTTTCGATGCTTTTTCAATCAACTTTTCACACATTTTCAGCTGCTGCTCATTTTGTGTGTGGTTTTATCTGTTTTTTGTTCTTTTTTTCCAATTCAGATTGTTGTTTGCTGCACATTTTATGGCATTTATTTTCTCACTCGCTCTTTATGTCTGTGTGTGTGCGTTTTTTCACCCACGCAAACAAACGCCCACGCCATTTTTTGGACTCACATATGATCTCACATGATTCCCCAGCCTTCCTCTCTAACCCCATGCAATTTGTTTACACATTAAAAATTTATAGATTATATTATTATCAAAAAAATAAGCATTCCAATATTGAGGCTTTTCTTTCGAGGAGAGCTGCCAGCGGCTCATAAATTTTAAACAATAATTTTATTGGTTGAATTTTAATTAATGGCAACAATGTTTGTACTTCATAATAATAAATGTTAATTAATATCTTAGGAATTTGCTGTCTGATAATGATTTTGATTTGCGACGGCAGATTATCGAAAAAAAATCTATATTGCATTTAAATTTTTTCTTCCCTTTCAACACGATTTCTGTGTATTTTAAAATAATGACAACGAACGAATGCGCATTTTTTTGTATCAACTGAAGCTTAAAGGTCACATCTCAAATCAGCAGAAGTCAGAAAGTGATTTATTAAGTTGCAAACACAATTAAAAAAAGGAAATATAGATTCATTAATTGGCTATTTTTTAAAAATAAATGAGATCATTTCTTTTTTAAGTAATCTGTTCTCCGTTGTTGCCCGTTGACAGATGATGAAATGTCTACAATATGGATTATTAGCTTACTTTGCATTTCCCCTCAAAATGAACTAAACAAAAATAAGATCACCTAATAAATCATTCCCTTATAGTGCTAAAGTTGTGCTATTATTTTTGTCGATGCGTAATGGCAATTTTTTCTTTAATTGAAGAAAAGAAAAAACTATTTAAAAAATGAGAAGAAATTTAAGAACATATATATAAAAAATAAACAATAATGAAAAATTGCATGCCTACCAAAAAATCGAAGGGAAATCGATATCATTTTTAATAGTTATAAATGTAAATTTTATGTTCTATTTTCAAAATTAATTTTTAGCACCCGTTAACTGATTGCAACCAAATCGCTGCAGAGCTGTAGCAATTGCTTGTTTGCCATTTCCGATTCACTTCCAACTTCCGATTACACACTCATTCACACATACACACACACACACACACACACACATACACACACACACACACACACACACACACACATAGACAGATGCACACACTCCAATTGTAATTGCAGTTTTCGCTGTTTCAATATCTCGCGCGACTGAAAACGCCCACAAAACGCGTTCAGATCGTTTCGCATGTGAATTCCATATCTGTCTGTGCTGCTGCTGCTGCTGCTGCTGCTGCTGGGCAATGGCAAAAAGGCCAGCAATGTTAGAAGTTGGTGCGTGATGGGTGCAGGGGGAGACGGACGGGCGCAGCTGTTGCTAGCCAAGCAGATGCCTTAGCATGTTTGCATATAGAGCAGAATTCGCTTGTCATTCCTCTACTTTGGCATTTTGTTTGTGTGACAACGATGATGATGATGATGATGATGTTGTGGATGATGATGAAGTGCTCATCGTATATGACGTAGAACCACGCCCATTGAGCAATGTTGTCCTCATCATCATCACCGTCATCTTGGTTGGTGCTTGCTGCTCTTTTGGCATCAAACACATCCAGAGAAACCGAATACTCATTACGCTCAAGCAAAAACCAAAAACAAACAGGGAAAAACGGCTTTATTGGGTATGTCGAATACTTAAATACCCTTTCAATACACCGATCTGCCGATGCTATTTTAGGTAGTAGTGCAATCTGGATAATTTTGGGTCACAATCTTAGATTTCGTTATTAATATTGAATTGGTTTAAAGAAAAGCTTATGTTTTTTTTAATAAAATGTAGTCTAGCTGGTAAAACTCAATTATTTAATGAAAAACTCTTCTGTTTAACAAGTTATTCTTTTTAATCCAATTCCATACTAATATATATATATATATATATATCCATTTAAACGGTTGCCATTAGCAGAAATTCCATTTCATTAGCAGACAACAAATTAAAAAAAAAGAATCTGCAATTTTTCCATTGTACAATTAAAAGCAGAAAATAAAAATATTTGTTCTATTTCTGTTCATAGCAAATATTTCAAATTCTACAAATATTTTCAGATTAAATCACTTGTTTAATCAGTTTTCCCAATTTGTTATACCCACATAACTTTTGGCTGCACATGGGGTATGGGCAAAGGCGCAAAAACAATTACCATGCCATGTGGCAGCAAAGGCGTGGCGGGGCAGCGTCATGGGTCCAAACAAACAAAGTCTGCAACAGATTGCAGCAGAACCCAAAAAAAAGTTTGGTTTTTGTTTTGTTGGCAGTGTTGCAGTATGCTTGCTCTTCGGTGGCCTTCGTTGCATGCGTGACAGCTGCTGTGTTGCTGCCATATTGCTTCTTCTTCCTCATCACTTGATGCTGTTGCTCATTTTCGTTGGACGTCAGGTTATTGACATGCCGCATTTGACGTGAAACTTAAAGCCTGGCTCAAGTTTCATGTTTGATTAGCTTTTTTTTTTGTTGGCAATTGATTTGTTTATCAAAAAATTGAATTACTCATTAAAAAGTACTTTAGAGTATTCAATAATCGTAATCTTATTTTTTACTTTGGTATTTAACAATTTGGTTACTAATCGCCTGCATGAAAATATATATATATATATTTTTAGTCCAAATTTTTAAATAGATTTAAAACTCGGAAGAAATATTTGTTAATCTGCTCAAAATTCGCAGAGTGAAAATTATATTACCAAAAGCTTTAACAAATTGACAGGCAAATGTCAAAGAAATTAATAAATGAAAACATTAAATTGCATACAAAAATTTAGAAGAATATGTAAATATATAAATAATATTAATATATATAACTTAATCTTATTTGAATTTATTTATTTTTCATCTTTGATCTCAGTGGCGCTGAACGTGCTTTTAAAATACTTCAAATGTGGCATATTTCAACATTATCCGGTCATAAATAAATGTCATCAATTTTATACACTGCTACCAAAGATAGAGTGTATATTGGATTGGTGAATGCTATCTCTCCGTTTGTAAATAGAAACTTCTTATTTCCTAAACAAAATTAAAAGCCAAATTTAAGCTTAAATGCAAAACTAATGTTAAACTTTGATGAAGGAAATCTATAAGATCTATTAATAAAAACGTTTCTTGGCCAAAAAAAAATCTAGCGCAATTTTGGAGCTAGGAAAGCAAATATATTATATTAATATATTTATGTATTATAGCACATAGCTTAATGTTTAAATCTGATTAGTGTAACATTATTTAAAAATTATTTATTTGAATTTATTAAAAAATTAATTTTTTTCATAAAGTTATAAATTATTAGTTCCTCTAAATTGGGTAATCTTAAGTATTCCGAAGAGATAAATAATTAAATAATTAGGTCAACGTCTTTTATAATATCCTGTCATGAATCTTCAGGTTAAATAGTTAAAGAATCCATTTAGGAAATATACTAATGATAGTCTCAATTAATATCCAGAGTATTCCGCAATCGGATATCAACATTTTTGCTTGTTGGTTTTTTAAAATAATTTTGCTTTTTGTTTAGTTTGTTGTTGTTGCTATTTTACGCCTCTGAGTGGGACAGCGTCATAAAATTTTGTTTCGGCAAATCCGCTCAAATTTATGCATAATTCGTCTTTTTCCACTTTGTCAATTGGCTGTTTTTGTTGTTGTTGTTGTTGTTTATTGAGGCATTAATTGTTAACAACAAAAGCAAATAATAAAATGAATAACGCAACATATCTGCCATTTATGAACACATTTGCATAACATAATGCTTATATCCATATCAACATTAAATAACTTTTTGACAACGCTCTCTTCCTCACATCTTCTGTCTCTCTCCGATATCCGCTATCTCTGTTTACTTTAAATATGTCACGTATTCAGTTTTCACCGGTTTCTTGTTGCCGTCTGATGACTCAAACAGAGGCGGAGACTGAGACGATAGTTAATTCTGATATTTCAGCTTGTTATTCTCTCGACTCTTTTTATTAGTCACTGCAGATATGCGAATCTCTATCAATGTACAAACGTGAATGTGACTCAAACCACAATTTACATTTATAAATGCAACAGAGAAATGCGAATTCAGATCGACTTGAAAATGTCAATTCGAATTGCGCAAAACAATTTATGAATGAAGAAAGACTTATAATATGCTTAAAGTATTTGAGTTTTGTGGTTTTTATTGTTTTGAATACTTTCTTGTTTTGTGTTTTACTGCCAGTTATTTATGAACTAATTTATTATGAATTAATATTAATATTTATTTAAATGTAAGGTAACCATTCGGTTAACATCTCGTGTGTTGGGTCAAACGAGATGTGATTGCAAATAATATTAAACTGGTTTTATTAAACTATTAATGTGTATTATGTGTTCCAATAGGCTAAGAGCCACATTATTGCTGGTTGCAACAAACAATACAAAAATTTTAATTCTTAAAAATATTCGATATTCAATTTGCCTTTATTTCAATATATATATATATATGATTTTACCGCCCTGTGCAATTGGAATTTTGTTTTTAATTTTTCATTGGAATTTTGTTTAACAAATTTGAGCATTTTCAAAATTTAAAAACTTTTTACCGATGCTTCCTAGAATTTTCTCTGTTTTTTTTTTGGCAATAAAATTTGGTTTTTATATATAAATAATGGCATCGATAAGATATATTAAAATGATAGTTTTGGCGGCTGTCTTTGGCCTATTTGTAACCCACTTCCTCATCGCTCCGCACAAATTTTAATTGTTAAAAATATTCGATATTCAATTTGCTTTATTTCAATCGATATTTTTACGCTTTCGAATGTTTCCTTGTTGTTCTTAAATCCATTTCAATTGATTTTACCGTTTTGTTTGTTTTTAATTTTTCATTGGAATTTTGTTTAACAAATTTGAGCATTTTCCAAATTTAAAAACTTTTTTCCGATGCTTCCTAGAATTTTCTCTGTTTTGTGTTTTTGGCAATAAAATTTGGTTTTTATATATAAATAATGGCATCGATAAGATATATTAAAATTATAGTTTTGGCGGCTGTCTTTAGCCTATTTGTATCCCACTTCCTCATCGCTCCGCACAAATTTTAATTGTTAAAAATATTCGATATTCAATTTGCTTTATTTCAATCGATATTTTTACGCTTTCGAATGTTTCCTTGTTGTTTTTAAATCCATTTCAATTGATTTTACCGTTTTGTTTGGTTTTAGTTTTTCATTGGAATTTTGTTTAACAAATTTGAACATTTTCAAAATTTAAAAACTTACTGCCGATGCTTCCTAGAATTTTCTCTGTTTTTTTTTTTTGGCAATAAAATTCGGTTTTTATATATATAAATAATAGCAAGTGTGAACACCCATAAGATATATTAAAATGATAGTTTTGGCGGCTGTTTTTAGCCTATTTGTAACCCACTTCCTCATCGGAATTTTGGTTTAAATTTTTTATTGGAATTTTGTTTACCAAATTTGAGCATTTTCAAAATTTAAAAACTTACTTCCGATGCTTCCTAGAATTTTCTCTGTTTTTTTGGCAATAAAATTCGGCTTATATATATAAATAATAGCAAGTGTGAACATCCATAAGATATATTAAAATAATAGTTTTGGCGGCTGTCTTTAGCCTATTTGTATCCCAGTTGCCCCACCACTCCGCAACATGCCTTCCAGCGAATTTACATTTTCATTTACGCCTGAAATGAGCGCGAGATTTGCCTACAATAGTGTGTGTGTGGTTGTGGATGTGTGTGTAAATACCTCTACAGTGGTTTGGTATTTGCTCTGTTGTATTATTTACACACACACACACACACACACACAACACCAACTACATGACACCACCCAAGCCACCCACCGATGGCAAACGCCTTTAGCGCCACTGGCTGCTCCATGGGGTCGCTACCCCTTACGCCTTCAGCCCGCCCCATCCCTCCTGCTATGCGCATCATATGCAAATACTCGTAATATTTTTCAAATGTTGTTTGCTTTTGCGTTGCACACAAGTTTTTTTTTTTTTTTTTTTCTTCTTTGCTTGGTGTATGTTTGCCAGCGTGCCTGCCTTTTCACATTTTTCAATTTTCCACGTTTGCTTTGTTGTCGTCGCTGATGATACTCTACACACACTAAGGCACACACACACACACACACACGCACGCATACACGCCCACTTACAAACCTACACATAGTGGGACTTTATGTTGCTTACATTTTCATTACACATACAGATATTTTTTTTTTGTTCATTTTATTTTATATATTTTTATATATTCTTATTTTTTTTTTCCTCCTTAACAATTCTCACTTTGCTGTTTAGGTTGAAGTTGAGGCACTGTGCTTGCCAAAAGGAAGTTCTTCTGCCTGGGCCGACGCTCCCTATCCGCAGAAGCGCCCCCACTTCCTCTCCCTCTCCCTCTCCCTCTTCCCACATCCAACTGTTTGCATTCTAAATTACCCATGGGCCAATGGACTTGTGTATGCCCCTCGCTGTTTTGTAGCTGTTTCTTAGTACTTGGCTTCTTGGGTTCTTCCGTTGTTGGTGGTTTCTTTGTTGTTGTTTCATGTTGGTTTTCTCCATTTTTTTCTCTTTTTTTTCTCTGGTTAATGGAAATTGCCAATTGGCAGCGTCGACAGTTGACAGTTTTATGCCGCAGCTAATTAAATTTGATAAAGTTTGGGATCCAGCATGTCACAGCAATCCAAGAATCCCGCAACAGCACATGCATCATACACAACAATCCAATAAACAAATTAGGAGCATATTAAAAACAAAAATATTCAATTTTTAACGCTTTTGCAATTCATTTAATTAAGCGTATATTTTTTTCATACATATGTGTACAAGAATATTTTGCTTTTTATTTAAGGCTTAGCAAGAATTTTATTGTATTTTTGGATTAGTGGAATATGGCTTAAACGTTAAAAGATAATTTGAAGTTGCGCAAATGTATCTAATAAGCGAAAGTAGTAGTAGTAATGAACCGAATATTTTATTCTATTCTATTTGAATATAAATTCTTTACATTAATATAGTTTCATTTAATAAATTTAATAATTAGACTATTGTTATTGCAATTGCTCTATTAAAAAAAATACTATGTATTGCATTTTCAATCACCGACTATTAATAATTCGAAACTTCCTTTTTGGATTTTAATAAAAGGAATTGTGTGATATATCTGAAACGAATTTGCCAAACTGAATGCAACACAGCATTTGTGAAGCTAGAATGTTTGGCTATCTCAAATTGCCTTAGATCCTTTAAAATTTATTGTTTTTCAGTTGCACTCAAGTGATTTGATATACTGAAATTAGTCAGAAACTTTTGTCAGCACAATAAATATTGTGGCTAAGTCTTTGTTGTAACAGCTGTGAAATTAAATTACGCTATTTTCAATTTATCGTTCCTATCTCTGATTACGCAGCACAAATTGATTGATGACAGGCTCTCATATTAAAACAGCAGCATTTGAAGTGCTCTTTGTTGACTCAGTTGCAATGATTTTAATCGCAATTTTGTATAAACGTAATCCAAAAAGAAAAGGTAATAAAAACCCAGAATCTACATTTGAGCGCTCCCCCCCCAAAACTAATTACATATTTAAATACATGCAAGCGCAGATAACTAATGGAAGTGTTGACCAAGGGGGGTAAATGTATGGGTATCGTCCTGGTTGGTTTATTCAAAGTGCATAACAAATGCGAACTCGATTCTTTTTGTCTCACTCTCACTCTCTCTATTACATTTTACCTTTCGCTCATATGTTTGAATACTTTGTGGACTGTCCAAGCAAAACTGCCCAACTCCCATCAACCAACCGCCGCACCGCTGGGCAACCCACAGAGGCTGATGAAAAATTTACATAAATTACTGCAGACTGGACGGAAACAGGGCACAAACAACATGCGAGACTCATAAGTTGGGGCAAAAAAGAAATAGAAGAGAAGAGAACAGAAGAGAAGCAAAAGGGGAGAGAGGAGCAAGCAGCGAGAGAGGCGGCGTTGACGATGACGACAACGACAACGAAATTAGCATAAATGTGTTGGAGTTTTTCATTTTGGCACAGTATATGTAATAAGCATTATGCATTTGCGTGTTTGTTGTTGTTGTTTTTGTTTTTGTTTTTTGTGGGGCATAGTTTGAGCCTTGTTACCCAAGCGTGCGACATGAAATGTTTGGAAAACATTCGCTGAAGGCCAAATTATAATATGCAAAAAGAGAAGAAAAACAAAAAAAGGACTCAAAAAAATAATAATAAAATAATTCAGAAAGCAAATGTTTTTGCGTTGAGCTGTAATTTGGATACGCTTGTCAATCCTTAGAGGAAAAGAGAGAAAAGAAACCGCAAACCTTTGTAATTTAATATGAAATCTAATAGATTATTATTTTTCATTATCTAATGTTTATCAAACTTGATAGTTTAGAGAACAACTGTAAAATACTTAAAGCTACAAATGCTGGCCATAAATTAATATTTAATACTCACTTAAAAAGCAATAAATGCTCCCAATTGTGTCGTTGTGTTCTTTCTTAGAACTGAAGTCAAAAACAACAAAACACTTAAAAATTATTGCAATTGATAAATAAATTTTTTTTGTTTTCAATTAGCTATAAATGCACTATTTTTGAAAAAGCAACCATATCAGCGACGGTTTTAAATTGTTGTTGATAAAGCCCCACCCTTTGCATTGAACTGAATTTGACACTTCTGTTTAATTGCAAATTTTTGACGACTCGACTCGAAGCGACTCGACTTGTGCGGATTTAGATTACGTGGCGTGTTTGTGTTCTACGCAAAATGAATTGGGGAATTTCTCTAAGTCACTGCCTGATTCGCTGGCTTTGCATTCCTATGGCTTCCCCCCGCCGCCTTGCCGCTGCCCGCCTGTTGTTGTTTAGCTCAATTCGGGTTTAATGACCAGGTCCAACTTTTCGTATTCGTGTTGTTCGACATGGCAAACTTGCCAATTACACACGGCGAGAAAGAGAAAGAATATGTTTCTCCGTCTAAATTTGTTCAACTGTCTCTTTTTCACTCTCTCTCTCTCTCTGGTTGTCTGTTTGTGTGTGTGTGTGTGTGTGTGTGTGTGCATTTTTAATCATCAGCTTGCCTACTTACAACGTAAATCCCAGCGCTGTTAAGGGGCCAGGCCCAATTGGGAATATCGCTATGTGCCACGTACTTAGTTGCTAATTCTTAATGTGCACACGAGCATTTTTATACCCTGAACCCATTCAAAATGGTTAAAAAGGGTATATTAATTTTGTGGAAATGTATGTAACAGGCAGAAGGAAGTTTATTCTTGAACATATTCGTATCCGTCTGCCTGTCCGTCCGTATGAACACGCTGATATCAGAGACTATAAAAGCTAGAGCTAGACCTAGAGAGCTATATGTACTCGTATATTCTCGTATATAATAATATTCTCCGTTTCACGACTATTGATACATATCGATTACCGATAGCATTAAATTACACAATTTTAAAGGCAGTATATCAGAATCAGTGATTCATTCAGAATAAACGTATGCATTTTAGCAATCAACTGCGCAAATTTTTATCAAGATCGGATTAAATATACCCAACTTATGGTCAACAATATTCATTCAACATTGATCTCATTTCTATCAGCAGCCGCAAACATTTTGTGTATGCACAAAAAAACGAGCGCATGTGTGAGAAAGAGATGGCATGATAATCGACGCAAGCGTAAATATATTTTTGTGTGTATTCCGAATAACCGAATAAGCGTTATCTACAATTGCATGTACGTATTTATGTATGTATGTATATGTAAATGCAAGTATTTCTAGCCAGCCAATTAGGGATCAGTAGGGGCTTGTGAATAAAATTGTGCGGTACATTCGATTTTTTTTTACTACTCATTGCCTGTGCCTGCTAAAAGAAATAAAATGGAAATTTTTTTTTGTAAATTTAGCACAGTGACAAAATAGGACAGGCAAAATAAGAGCATGAAACGAAGAGAATTTTTATATATTTGATTTTCTTCTTTCTTTGTTTATTTGAATTGAACTTTGCATACTCAGCATATTTAATGACTTCAACTAGAAGCTATAAGTAAATGTATATAATATTATTTTATAAAACTTTTGTAGGGTATTCGTTGTTAGGTTCATTTGTATTTTCATAGCAGGGCAAACTGTGCAGAGTGCGCCCCCAAAGGCAACCTTTGAAAGTCCATTGGCATGCAAGACACATAAACCATGCCCATAGAAGAGTGGATTGCTGTGTGTGTTGGTGTGTGTGGGTGTGTGGTTGTTTGATTGAGTATGCATTTGTGTTGTTGGAACGGAAGTGCACAGGTACAGGTACAAGTACAAGTATAGGTATAGATATAGATATAGGTACAGTAAAGGCTCGTAAAAATGTGCAAATTTGACACTTGATATTCAATGTCAACGACGACAACAACAACGACAACGACGATGACGATGACTCGACTGTTTGTGTTCCATTGCAAGCAAATCGATGTTGTGTGAATGTTCAATAAAAAACACTTGGCCAGTGTTGTCACACTGCATGCCAAAAAGACGTGCCAGAGTTGGGAGGGGATTGCTTACCATTGCATAGTTTTCCATATTGGAATTCCATGTCGTCTCTCTCTCTCTCTGTGTGTGTGTGTGTATGTATGTTGAATGTTCTTTTGCAATATGTCTAAATTGCATTTAGAGGATATTTCACTTTTAGCACGTTTAAGCTATTTACTTTTATCATAGTTGTTCCAGTTGTTGTTGTTGTTGGTCTCTATGCAAAAATGCCAATTCCAAAAGTGTCACTGCATGGTTTTAGGCGCTTAGCAGGAGCTTTGCCTTCATGGGGTATTTATTATGTCATGTCACGCCCATTTCTCCACAATGGAGAAAGTTAATTCAGCAGAGACCGTATTATTTGAACTATTTTTTGTATGCATTATTAAATATCTTTATTATCGTATTTGATTATTAAATTTATCCAACTATTTAACTTTGAATAACTCTGCTGAACAACTAATTTTTCACAGTTTGATAACTCTTTACTTATATATTTGCGGCGTTTCATAAATTGCTTTTTGTATTTTTTATTTACCCTTTTTGTGAAATTTAATATTTCAGCTAGACGAGCAATAAATAAATTGACGAATGATGTTATTTTTATTGTTGGTTTTTACGAGTTTGACGTACAGTAATTTTAAATAAATTGTATTTTTTATTAGCATTGCTGCTTAGTCATTTGGAATTCGAACCATCTGTTTACCAATTAAAAAATAAAATTCCAATTTGGAACTGGAATGGTTGTAGCTGAATTAATACATCAAAGCTATAAATTATGTGATCATAGTTCATTTATATGTATTAATTGAAAGTCTCTAGCTGTAATCAGCTTATCAGAGCATTCCCAATTAAACCACGCGCGTTTGAAATGTCTCACTTATTCAAGTTTTATATTCTGGAATTACGTGCCGTGAAAAATAATTATTGTTGCATTTTTTTATGGTAACCGAATGCTGTAAAATATTTTGGAAAAGTACCTTAATCACCAGGTTTTTTATGCCTGACATACCAGAATTAAAATACCAATACGTAACCGAATACCGTAAAAAAGTTTGACAAATTCAGCAATTCTTGCAGGAATCGACGAACACTTGTTGAGCTTGAAGTCGACTGATAACATTTTTACATATTTTGCCCCTGGCACTTTGCTCTGTTCTAATCTCTTTGCACAACCGTGTTTGTCAGCAGCTTTGCTATCATATTTGAATTGAGCTTCCGCTTCTTCTAAGCCGCTTTGACCAGCTTTTGTTTTTTTTTTATTTTTATTTGTAATTTTTTTTTTGGCAGCAATGGCAAACTATTCGTGTGCCTTTTTGTTGCATGCCTTAACAAGTGCGCAAATGCTTCAGCAGCTCACGTTATGTCAAAGGGACGCGACATAAATCCTTTGACTTTTGGCACATTGTGCTTTCGAGCAGAACTTCAAAGTTGCGCTGAAAGTCAACGTTTCGCTTTGAGGAGAGTTTCGTGAGAAAATGGAAAATGTACAAAAAAAAAAAATAGAAGAAAAAATGGATGAAAATACGCAGAAACTTTGACGGCTCATAAAAGAAGGGCTCAAAAATTGTACAGTGAAAATGAAGCAGTTGCAAGCGCACGTGCCTGTATGTGTGTGTGCTCAAGTGTGAGTGTGCAGCTGCCCACATCCTGGTTAAGGATGCAAAAAGACACCGGGAGACAGAGAGAGAGAGAGAGAGAGGGAAAGAAAGGAAAGCTCTCTCAGCAGTTAATTCCCGTTGCTTATCAGCAGTTGGCAAACTTTGCATGCATTGACTGACACACACACACACACACATACACACACATACACACACATACACACACATACACACACATACACACTGACAATCACAAAATGTAAGTACAATGAATATCCATCCACAACTTTGCAATGCCTCTGCACATATATATATATATAGATATGTATATATCCATCTGGCGGATGCGAGTGCGAATGTAAATGCTTTGACTGCTGCTGCATTCCTGCCACCCTTTTGCCCTGTTGCCCTGCTGCTGCTGTTCCGTTATTCGCCGTGTTGCCTCCTTTCTGTATATGGTTTCTCTCTGGTCTGTTTAAGTCCGGTCTGCATCTGACATCATTGTCTTGCAATGCGCTCATTTGAGGCTACAACTGCATAACTACACACGCCCACTTCTCTTTGACGCCCCTCCGCCCATATTGCCACATTGCCACACATACATGAGTGTGTCTGTGTGTGTTCCTTCTTCTTTTTTTTTTTTTGCTGCTGTTTGCCCGAATGTTCCCATTTTCTTCATTTTATACATTTTTTCACCCAGCTTTTGCCCTTTTTACCGACATTTTTTTTTCTCTGTGTGGCGACAGCTTTTGTGCTTGCGCCTTTAATTGAAGATTTTTTGACAGCAAACGTCGTCGTTGTCGTCGGTCTCTTTGTTGTTGTTGTTGTTGTTGCCACAGTGGCCATAGAAAGTCAAGATAGATGTAGAACAGTCATTGAGTTCGTAGAACTTTTCTGCAGCAGCTGCCACAGCAGCGATAGCATGCTGACAGCAGGCAACACTGCCTCTCTTGGCAACAGTTACAGCTGCAACTAAAGGCAGCAGCATCATCTCTTGCCACTTTGTGCCGTTTACCTTTCACTATCGACATTAGACATTGTTTTCACTATTTTCATGTGGCCTGCATTACAACCTGCACACAAACATCCACAAACAAAACATACTTTAGTAAGTTTAAAAATGTATTTTGCTGTCCAAATTAAAGCATAACTTTTTATGTGGCAAGTTTTTTGGAGCACTGTACAAAAGGTAAAGCAGCTGTTACAACAACGTCAATTTAATATGCAACTTGGCTTACAATTGGCTCAAACGGATTAGTTTCTGCTCGAGAAGAATGAAAACAAATAAATTGGACTCAGCTTTATTTTGGCAAATTTTACCATTTTGCTTAAAATGTAACACTAAAAATTTCATTATAAATATCACAGGAATAATTTAAAAACAGGTTGGAATTCTACAGTTGAGACAGCTGAACTTTGATATTTATGTCGCAAAACGTTGGCAGTTATCGATTATATAATATAAATTTTGAATGATATAAGATCGGGATATATGATGCGGAATCGGCATCGAGCAGACTTATGGACGTGGTTGGATGTACTCGACTGCTGATTGGATGAAGAATATCTTATGAGGTCGTAAATGCTTCTCTATAGACACAACCAAGAATCTAAGAAATATTGATAATAAAATCTGGCAATTAATTATATGGATGATTTTTTTATTAGACCGGTCTCAACTTGACTAGCTTTGCTGCAGCCACATATCTTATGGGCTTTGATTAATCGAAAAACACCTGCTGATCTCATTGCTTGCACATTTGTATGCAGTCTTAGTGCAGGCTGAAGTTTTTCATTTGGCCCGTGCTCGTGCCACAAATCCATTTGCAGCTTGGCACGTGCAACTCGAGTTGCTGCTGCTGCTGCTGCTTGTGCAAAAAGGAGTCGAAGTCAAAATCGGCGCTACAGTCACGTGTGAATAAATTGTTGTTGTTGCCGTGGCAGGTTTTGCCATATCAGCTGCAGTGGCGCCAGCGTTTCTATGTTTCATATTTCTCTACATTTTTTTTTTTTTTTTTTTTTTTTTTAAATGAGAGAAAAAGAATTAAAAAAATTGTAAAACTCGGATTTCAGGAGAGTTATGCATTTAAGTATTTATTGTTGTTGTTTTTCTTGTTATTGGCACTTATTCCATTACAAATTCGTGTTGGGTGAAAAGCATACGAAATTAGCTGCATGTTGACTTGGTCAAATGTATTTGCGCTCGCTTGTAAATCACATTCGGCTCACATTTATTGCATATTCATGGACAGTGCAGCAGGGGACAGAAATGGCCGTGGCAATCATGAATATTGATAAAGCAAATTGTTTGTTTGTTTGCTTTTCGGGGGATTTGGGTTTATTATTTCGTTGGCGCTGCATTTGCTAAAAAAATTGCACGAGTAAAATGTTAAATAAAGGTGACAGCAGCACAACAATCGATATATTGAGATACTCTATAATAATAATTCTTGACTTGCCAGTCAAAGCATTAGCGAGTTTAATTCTTCTTTTTTTTTTTAAATATATTTTTCTTATATAATTTAAATACAACTTTAAATGGAATTTATTTAAATGCGTAAGCAATATATTTACCCTTAAAGAAGGGTATAGAAATCAGAGTGCTTATTTTATTTGGGGTCAGCAGAATGATTAAAAACAAAAAAACTTAACTTGACTGTTTTTAATTACTGCTGAATACTTAAAAACCCCATGAAAGTTCTTACAAAAAGTTTTTAGCAACGCATTACAAATTATTCATTTCGGGCTTTGCGAACAATGGTTTAAAATGATACTTGCCTGCTTCTCATATATAAACAAATATATATATATATATATATATATATATATACATATGCCATGTAAATTTACCAATGATTCGAATTGACTTAACTGCCAACGGAAAATCCAGTGAAAGGTATATGGAAAATCCGCTCGAAAGGTGCAGAAAATCGATGTTGGCTTTTCCCAGGACATTTCGTGTTTGGCGCCCATTTAGTAGCACTCAAGGGGAAAATCTATGGGAAACCGGAGAGTTTGAGTGGTTTGGTGTGTGAATATTGGAATTTGGATATTGTAACGTTGTGGTGTTTTTATATCAGGCAATTACACTTTGCGCAGCATAATAAAAATTAACGATTGTGGCCGGGGACATCATCAATAGCTGACCCAATTTTTGGCAATAGTTTCTCGTTTTTCCTCTCCAATTTGAATGACGCAATTTGATTTGGAAACAACATGGCCGATTTTGGTTTGTAAACCAAAACAAAAAAAATATAAAAACACTTTGATATGGCACATTCTTTGAAGCTGTTTTGAGATTTGAATTTTGTGTTGAAAGCGTTCAAGATTTATATAAATGTTCTGTAGAAAATTTAACATTTTCCAGATATATAAACTTGTTTTAGATTTATCTCAACTGTCGAACTTAGGCTAAAATGTATTTATTTTATATATATTTTTTTTTGTATATTTTTTGTACATCAGTGTAAATTTTTTTTTTTTTTATGCATAATTTATGCCTGTAATTGCAAAAATGTTGCAGCTGCTGTTCGAAAAAATTGCATACTTTTTAGTGTTAACAATTGGGCTGAAATCAATATTTGCCGAACATGGCGTTTGTTGTTTGATTTACAAATTTGTGTTTGCTTAACGTATTTGATTTAAAACAATTTTATTTTATTTATATGTTTATGTTATTTATGCAGCGCGTTAGTTCAATTAATTTTCGATGATTTAAAGCAGTTGCAGTATTTCGAGTGCTGAAACCGAAACTTGAATTTTTCACAGGTAAACGAATTAAACACGTCGCATAATGAGCAAAACATTTTAATTGCGCGTGGCTCGGACTAAATTAAACATGAAAAGAGGGGGAAAATGGGCAAAAAAAATGAGAGCGAAACGTGTAAAGAATTGTACAAAATGTTGCAGCGGCAGCACTAGCAAAAAAAAAGGAAACCACCCAAACACCCCCTGCCCTCAGCAGTTAGTCACTCAGTTGGCGTCCCTGAGCGTCAGTTAGACCCGCCAGACTTACTTGTGGCATATGCTAATGAGTCCTGTGCGTCGCTCCATCTTCCACTCTTCCCCTCTTTTTCTTCCCTCTACCTGCATCGGTATCTGTCTCACTGACTGACTGACTGACTGTCTGTCTGTGTGGGTGTCTTTTTACTATTTTTTTTTTGCTTTCACAGCCTCCATCTCTGCGGACCCTTGCCTCTGATGTCGCGGAATTTGACTTGTCTGGAAGATAATTCCCAACGGTTGCTGTTGCTGCTGCTGCTGCTTTTGCTGCACGGTAAAAAAGCAAAACACGCAAACTCTGCTCATGCATTTTAAGCTGCTTGTTAGCGGAGATTTGCTTTAACTATGCTGCACGATTATTGCGTGTGTCATAATGTTTTCATTACATACGCTGTATTGTGCAACAAACGGGGCATATATTATGTTATATGTTGACTGTTTGATAAGACTTGAGTGTAATAAAAAAAATACTCAAATCGGTTATAATTTTTTTATTTGTCACCAATCGAGAAACAGACATTTTCTTATCCAAAAAGTTCTCGAAATCTGAAGTGCAGCCCAGAAGTGTTTCCCCTTCTCGGAATGTATTTTTTTTTCTCTGCTTTTTGCTTTTTGCTTTTTGCTTTGCGTTTGCAAACGCACTGACCATGAAAAATGCAGTTAAGTAAGAAGAAAAGCGGCAAGAGGAGGAGAACACTGTGAATAAGATTACAAAGAAAAAAAAAACCCGAAAGACATTTGCGGAATGACTCTTGAGTTTTGAATTCTCAACGGTTCCCTTTTGCTCTGACCCCTCCCCACTCACCTCCCCATCAAGTTAATGAGGAAATAAGCTTAGATAATACGAACAGACATCATGTTGGCCACAGCCTCGTACGAGACGTACGTACACACACACAAGTCAGACTGCCGGCGGGGGGCAGCAACTGTCTGGTGTAGAGGATATGTATATAGAGAGAGTGAGAGAGAGAGAGAGGTGCAGAGTGGGAGGGGAAACTCACTCGTCTCATATTCTTGTGTTTGCGGTTGTGTCACTTAAGCGTTTTGTAAATGGTTTGTTTTGTCTTGCAATTAGTTTGAAAGGGTTGCCCAGTTGCACAGACCCTGGTCTGGTCACCAACATGTATATTTATGGAGGCAGAGCGAGAACAATCATCAGCTTTGTTCTGTTTGCGGTTGGCCAAGGGGGCATTCAAAGGCCTACATGAGGGTGAGAGAGAGTGAGGGGGAACTGTCAAACAATCACATATCGTTTGCATACCAGATTTGTAAGATATTATTGAACAGTTTCAATTAATTGATAAGTGACGACTGCGAGTTACCCTGAGGAAATGGAACACAATGCAAATAAAATGTCATTTTTTTTATTATGTGTTGTATATAAATAAAATTTTTTATATGATATCAAGCAAAAAATTGTTTTTTAATGCAATTCAAATCTGTTGCCCAAAGCATGTCTACAAAAAAGTGGTATAAAAATCACCTTTTCTGTTACAATGCAAGTGTGAAATATTTAGACAGCATTCACATCTGAATTATACATTATATTTGCTTAAAACAATTTGCTTTTCTAATTTAATTTATTCAATTAAATAATTTAGTTGTTAGCTAAAAAAAAAGCTCTTCTTTCTTCCTTTTTGTAAAATCAATTTAACTTGGGCAAAAGTTATGATTGTCATAAAATACTGATGAGTTTTTAAAAAGTTAACAATTTTAATATGAATGCTGAGCTACAATCACGTTTCCAAAAATAAATGCCTTGTTTTTAATGTTGAGACGGTTGAGTATTAATTAAGTTATGTCTGTTAAAATTTTCGACTGGTTCCTTAAAGACAATTTAGTTCTAAACTAGAGGCCAACAAATTGAAATGAAAAGTTGGCCCAATAGTTGCAGTTATATCTATTTGAGCAATCTACAGCTTGTTGGCTTTTAAATGTCGCTAAATCCAATTGTTCCTGCATTTTTTGAAGGGATTTATTCAGGCTGCACCACATGTCAAATTCAAAACCAAACCAATTACCAAACCTATTCTGCATACGTTGCAACAATAACAGGATGCGCAGTAGTGGGGCATTATAAAACATTAATTATGCAACAAATTATACATTTTATGCATGCAGCAAAGTAATAATAATAAGTGTGTGCAATGCACACAATTCAGCATAGAATTTAATTAAAACGCCAAACACATCATAAATATGTACAAAATGGAAGAGTTTATTTATGAAATAAAATTAAATCAAAGCCATATTTAAAGTGTTGTGCATATTTGCCTTTTTATTAGTTTATCTATTTTTATTGGAAGAAAACAATTTGACAATTGCTTATAATCAAGTTTGAAGCACTGCTGAATGGGGCTGAGTTCATAGGCCACATTTAAATAATACCCAAGGACAATGACAAATGAGCTGCTTTTGTTCTGGGGTTCAAAAGGGATCAACTTTGGTAAATGTGTTAACAATGGACACAACAAAAAAACAGTTTGTATATTTGTGTGTTTTGAGTGTGTGTGTGTGTGTGTCTGTTCTTTTGTTTTGATGCCCTTTTACCACATCAATTTGTCTAAAACAATGTCTGTCTGCCCTTTTCGCCCGGTTGTGCCTCACCTTTATTTGCATGAAAGAACTGCGCCCAAAGCATTAGGTTAACACATATTGACGCAATTTCATTGGGTTAAATGGGTTAAAGCCGAGCACTATTTGATTAGCCATCGAACATTTGACAGTGAGCCTTGAAAGCTTGTCGGCCAGTTTGCCTTTGGTGCGCTCATTTCGATTAATTAAATTCTTCTATATATATATTTATTTTCTCACATGCTCAAACCTCAAATTAAATGTATTTTCTTTCTGTTTATTTTCAGGTACGTAATTTTATGCCACACCATCTGCGCCATATCCTATATATTTTTTGTGTAAATCATGAATCAATATTCCATTTTAATTGTTGGCATATATAACAATTTGCGGAATGCAAAGAGAGCTCCAATGTCAATATATATTGATGTTGCATGCAATTTACTCGTACACGCCAAGGCCAATAAATTTAATTTTGGCTGTAAACAAAAAAAAAAAATAAAAAAAAATCAAAACTGCACAGATGAAAAATGTATACGCTTTTCGTGCAGCGTCTCGTCAAAAGTTCTCAACGAGCCACAATTTGATGGGGCAACCAAATGGATGCAAAATACCAGCATGGAAAATATATAAAATACGGTCAACTTTTATTGTGGTTGCCTAGATAAATCTTTGCTGGCTTATTTGCAGTGTGTGGCACTGTGTGTGGAAATCTAAAGAAATATATATTCTTTTGATGGATTAACATGAAATATTATATTTTTATAGTTGACTGCTTTTTGTCAACATGGCCGAACTTCCTCAGTTTTAAATCTATCTTTGTCACTTTTCATGTTGGTATTTAGCTGCTATGGCAACAATTGATCGATAGATTAGAGCTGTTTTGGTAGATTTCTAGCCACTGTGCACTGTGCACTGTGTGACTACAATGTAAATGCAAATATGTATATATAGAGTTTGATGAATGTGAGCCGGATACACGTATGTGCATGTGGTATACAAATGGATGTTTTTATGACCGCAAAAATAATTTTCATTTTTACTGTGCAAGCATTAGATAATCATTTTGTGGCTACACCTCTCTGTGCCACATACACTCTCTCTGCCCCACTCTCTTGCTTTGTCCTGTTACTCTCGTTTTCGAGGTGTGTGTGTGTGTGTGTGTGTGTTTGAGTGTGTGTAGGAACATGTGTATGCATATCTGCAGATCTAATGTCAAATGCAAAACGAGTATTTAAACACTTTTTGCCTCTTTTGTGTTGCATAGCCTGCGGCGCGTCAAGGTAATAAATGTGTGCCCCCTGTGTGTGTGTGTGTGTGTGTGTGTAATGACATTGTGAATATGTTTTAGTCATTTATTATGCAAAATTAAATTTCATTTGACTTTGCAAACTAACTCACACACATAAGCCAGATGCTGCTTTGTTAAACGGCTTGCCATAGAAACACCTAACTCCCAGTTTGGAGCTCCCTGCTCCCAGCTGTCAGCTGTCAGCTTGAGTTGCCAACGACAGTGGCAGCACTTGGCGCTCTTTTTATTATTTCCTCACCGGATATGTGTGTGGCCCAAGGAGTAATGCTCAGCCGAGTTGCACTTGTCGTGTCTTCTTCTTCTTTTTCTTTTTGTTAACAGTCATAAACTTCCGCTTGGTTGGCTCTTCCTCACCTTAACTTAACATCTCAAGAATTTTTTTTTTAACTCTTATTGCTGAGCGGCTTCTGTAATTTTATTTCAATGCTCTTTGCGCACTTTTCCACTTTTTTTTTTTTTAGTCTGTTAATGAACCCTTTTGTTTGCAATTCCTTTTGCATGTTCTCCATTTTGCTTCCTCTTTCCCTGTCTCTATCTCTCTTTGTTTTTCCCAATTTCTCCGATTCTATCGTACTATATTGCTTTGTGTTTTTTCATTCTTTTTCTTTTCGTTTGCCGCCTTTCAAGTTTTTTTTTTTTTTTTTTTTTTTTTATATACTTATTTATAACGTTTAAAGATTTATATTCTTTTAGCTATAAAAGGTAAAATTTCAACATCTGCGTTGGTAGAGCAGCATTCAGAATTACTATTTAATTAGGAGTTTTAGCAAAAAATTAATTATGATAATTTTAAATATCAACTTCCTGCATCCGGTTGAGTACATATTATGATAGGAAAATTGTTTAGGATCTACATGAATATATATTATGACTAGGGTTTTATTTTATTTAAATTATTGTGCATAATTAACCTAAACAGACCTAAGTAAATAAACTGAAAAATGTTTGACGCCTTCCAAAATCAATATTATTTTATTTATCAACAGTTTGCAAGACATTTAATTCAAGCTTAAATTTAAATTAAATTGAGCAGCGTATTTGGCATTTCGAGTTGTCGCATTTTTCAACCATTTTGCATTTAATATTCCAGTTTGCCTGCAGCTGTTGCAGGCACCAAGTGGCAAGCTGCTCATCAAGCACACTTTGCACTTTTCAATTTTTTTTTTGGAATTGTGGTTCGCTTTTTGCTTTGGCGAATTGCAAAAATTTTTGTTACCGATTTTGTTGGCTAAAATGCATTGCGCATACGCATTGTGTACTCGCGGCAGAATTTCAAGTTGATAAGTCAACAGTTTGGCTGCTGCGATGTTGTCAAAAAGCCGTATTTCTTGGCAAATATTTAGACAGAGTTGGCAGCGACTTGCAGCCACAATGAGAAACCACATTGCAGATCTAATCCTTTTAGTTGACGTTTGCTTAACTACTGCAGAAGACAACTTTAGCTCTTGGCCGAATGTAAATTTGGCTTGAGTTGATGAGTGTACAAACGGCAACGGACTTAAGTGATATGAGAGCGTAATCAGAGTCGGAATCAAATACAGCATTAGACCAAGTGCAACCAGACGAAGATACTATAAATCCGTTAGATGGCAACACCCAATTATTTGCAGAGTTTGCCCACATAAATCTCAAATACGCTTGACATTTATCGCAAATGTCTGTGGCGTCCACTCGACTAAACGTCAACGTGTGGGCGACCCATGTGTGTGTGTGTGTGTGTGTGTGTGTGTATTGGTGTGTGACTGTGTTGGGGATAATATTGCTATTTATATCTGTTTTATGTAGCAACAAAACAGCGAGGACATGCCATGCTACTATCCAAGTTTAGCTTGCTACAAATTGTTGTTGCTTTTCTGTTGTTGCCCTTCTTACATGTTGTGGCAGTGGCTGTTGCTGTTGCTGCAGGGACAACACATGTTGCTAATGTGCCCGTTGAGAGTTGTCTTGAAATTACAGAGGACGCAACTGTCGCTCGCTTTTGGTCAGTTTGTGCAACCAATGTCTTCCATGTTGTTCCAATTCGTTTTGCCTTATCTACTATTTGTAGGTCTCTTGGCTTTTGCTATTGCTTTTGGTCGAGACCAAAAGATTTTTACGCTATGCCATTTTATTGATTTTCTGTGCCTGAGACTGTGTGCCTGCCCCCCCTCAAATACAAGTTATTGTTGCTGTTGTTGTTGTTGTTGTTGTTATCGTTTAGTTTAGGCCTTGTATAATTCAATTCAATCAAGCAAAACAGTTTGCCAAGTGTCTCCAGTGGCATGTACTTGATTGTTGGCATTGTTTTTGGGCGCTTGTTTGCCAACTGTCTTAACTGATACAGCTGTTGTCCAATTTCACAACTATTCCTTTCGCTTCATGCACTTACTCCACATTCGTAGCATGTGCCACATTTGCATGTGCTACTCGTATTATGAGTCCAGCAGCAGCAGAAGTAATTCTTGACTTTTGCCCCATATTAATGTGACAACAGCTGCTGATTTTTACTTGTTGACAACTAATGGAAAACTTCAGAGAGCTGGAAAAAGAAGGACATCCTCATATGCCATATACGTATCGTATATGATATGTTTTTGGACAAAGTAAAATATAATTGTCAATAAGTTTTTATTCCTAAGCCAAAGTTTTCTACAAATTATAGTTTTCTACAAATTATAGTTTTCTACAAATTATAGTTTTCTACAAATTATAGTTTTCTTTTTGCACATTTACCAAGCATAAACATAATTATAACAGTTCCACTGCTAAATTTCGATTAGAGATTTTTTTTGCAAAATAGATCTTTGCATTTTAGCATTTCATTTTGTTATAAAAGACTTAATCTTCAAAGTACAAAAGAGTATTAAAAAACATAATCTTGTTAATTGACTGAATCTAAAGGATATTTGCTTTAAATAGTTTAAAGTCCTTATCCATCTGTGAGTAAATGTTAATCATAAGAGTAATATTTTTGCTCGGGTCACGAACCAGTTGTAATTCAATTGACTTGAGCACTTAAAAAATAAAAAAAGAAGAGACTAAAATCGTCGGGAGTGAACAGATTAGAGAGAGAGAGCTTACATGATGAGCAGCATTCAATGCGATTGAAAATACTCCTTCCGCTTCCATTTATCCCATTTGATAAATATGTCATCAACTATCTGTAAGCAATCCACACACACGCACACACACACACCACGCACACACATATATGGGTTATTACCGCAGTGAATGGCTGAAAAGCACGAGTAATATCATTTGACTTTAGCAATCATCCTTCTGGGAGGCAGTTCTGTCTACATTTCTAGTGATTCTCACACACACACACATACACATACACACACACGCTAACACACACATACACTCACTAACACACACACAATAAGCAGTGCGTTCACTCAACATTCGTGCCAGCCTGTCATAAATTGCCTAAGCTGCTTCTTCAGCTGCTGCTGCTTCTGCCGCTGCTTCTGCTGCTGCTTCTGCTGCTGCTGCTTCTGCCGCTGCATCCCTACTCATTCACTCACCCATTCATTCATTCAGTCAGTTACCGGCTGTCTTCTTCTGTTTTTCCTTCTTTCGCTATATGCCTGCCTTCTCTCCACGTCTCTTCACCTCTCTTTGCTTCTCTCTCTCTCTACCTTTCGCTGGGTTTGTCTGTCTGTCGGCAGTGCTGCTGCTGCTGCTTGCCCTCGATTTCAACGTGGGTGAAACGTGCGCCTGTCATGTCGCCATTTTTTATTTTGGGGTTCTGATGATTTCCGTGATACACACACACACACACACACACACATACACACACACACACACCCACATTGAGTGTGGCGCACGTGCAGCTGACAACAAAATAAATAAAAGCGACTCTAAATGACAGTTTTGCATTAGATTTTCTCTCTCTTTTTTTTTCCGTTACAAAACTTGGCCAGCGACTGTCAAAAGTTTAAGTTTTCCTTGTTTTTTTCTGCTCCTTTTCTAGGTATGCCTTTTTTGCATTTCTCTTTCAATTCACTTTCGTGCAAGTGTTGCTGTTGTTGTTGTAGTAGTATTTCATTGTTGCTGTTGTTCAGTGCCGGATTGCATTCGAGCTTACACTTTTGCTTGGCGTCCTTTTCTTTATTGATATCAAAAGTTTAAGTGCAGCTTTGGCAGCGCTTACATTTGGCTTTAGCTCAGTGCGCTTATCCTCTGCTTACAAACTTGGAGACCCACTCACTCACATACGCAACAGAGCGGAACGTGACACTGCGATAGAAAGAGAGAGAGAGGGAGTGAGACAGAGTGAGAGAGTGAGACACAAAGAGCTTGAGCCAAGTGTGCGTTGAAAGTTTCTGAGCCTCTCACTGCAAACATTTCTAAATAGCAAGCTAAATAATAACAGACAACCAATGTGGGTGCGGGAGGTGATGGGAGGAGAGAGAGATGGCAGCGCGTTAAATAAAATGTGTGGCGCCCGCAACAAATTTAAGTTGAAACAAAATAAATTTCATTTTAGTCGAGCATTTTTTTCATTCGACATTTCGGCATGTTGTCTGTGATTGTATTGAGGAGCAAGTTTTCCGCTTTGCCGCGTTGTTTATATTCTCAGCCTAGCTTTACATACAACCATGCCAAGCACGTGCATCTATGTGTGTGTGTGTGTGTGTGTGTGTGTGTTTGTGGCGTCTGGCAAGCAGCATCTACCAGCAGCACTTATGCCATTTCAAGTTTGTGCCTAAATTGATTTTCTGTTACAATTTCAATACGTGTTCTGTTGTGTGTGTGTGTGTGTGTGTGTGTGTGTAAAGGAATAGCAACGATTCGGCATTTGATTGTTTTACTTGGCCTCCTGTTTTATATTTGCCTAAACTCACTCATATGTGCCTTGTATTTGCCCGCAACGCGTCTGGCATAAAATCATTTTTAATTCGGCAAATGTACCCCAAAAATGTTCCATTGGCATTTTACGAGGGTCGTTCCCAAAGTAATCAGCTCATTTATGCTTTACAACTCGTACTACTTGAATAAATTAGCCTGAATTAATGTGCTTGTTTTGTTTGGCGTTATTTCTGAAATAAACAAAAACAACTTATTTGCTTTTGTGCTGAGATCTGCTGTTTCAGCAAACTGTAAACAGATATATATATATAGATATATATTTATATATGCAAAAAATGTTGCCCTTTAAATTGCCCAAAACCTGACAGATACTTTCAACTAAATGTGCTTTCAGCAATGCGTTGCGTCAATGCCCCTAGGGGCATGCAACATAAATTGATCATTAATCAAATCATTCATTAATGCTTTTCTAGCATATACAAATTGTGAGCTCGCTTTAGGATGCTCGTCTGCTGCTTGTTTTTTTTTTTTTTTTTGGAGGAAGCCGGCTTTACAGGATTTCCTGGTTGCTCTAGTTGCTGCTTTGCCAGCGTGTGCTGTGCTGATATTTACCCAGAAAGTTTTTCAAGTTGCAGCTCGCCGGCCAAAAGGCAAAAATCTACAACTTGACAGAGACATAGACAGAGGGGAAGGAGGCGGAAGAGGAAGAAAAAGATGGCAAAGAATATAGAGCAAGACTAGCAACGAAAATCGGTTTTAGTTTGCTTTTCCTGTGTGTTTGCGCCACATTCATTTACTTTTACCCCCTTTCACTTCCCCCGTTCTTGTGTTAGTTTGTAGTTTTTGGCTGCTGGTTCTTTGCCCGCATATAAATATTTAATTTAATTGTTTCTTGGTTCGACGACGTCTGTGTCTGTGTGTTGTTGCAGTTGTTGCTCATTGTTGCAAGGTAAACGTAAATTGTGAATGTCCAGGCCAAGTTGTCATTGATGGCACTTTCATGCTGTGATTCAAACTCAAATTTGCAACAATTTAAAAGGGATTTAAGGATGGACAAACATAACTAGATTTGTTTATGTGCATAAAGGAGATTGGATAACAGGCTCAAACTGCAAATTGAATGAGCAACAATTTTAATTTCGTAGGAATTGTAAAATTCACTCGAATATAGAAATGAATATATATATATATATATATATATGAATTGTTATTGTTTCGGTTGTGCTCTAAAAAGTGTGCTACAGAGAAGTAAATACAGACTGTGACTGAATTTGAGCTTAAAAGCGAATTTCGCCTCAAGGCGTAATTAACGTCATTAAAATAAATTGCTTTTCACACATTTAATTGGATTTATTTCAGCTTTTATCATAGAAGAACTGAACTTACTATTGGAAATTGGTTGTTGTTGGTGTTGTTGTTGTTGTTGTTGTTACTATTGTTATCGTCGTTGTTGTTGTGCACTAGAAAATCGTTGAGCGTTAACGTGGCCATTGTTATTGTAGAGTAGTTGTTTAGCCGCATTGTTGATGTTGTTGTTCCTTTTGCTGTTGTTGCCATTTTCATTGTGTGCTCAAATGTCAGTGGGTCAGACTGACCTGAACTCCATCTCTCTCTCTCTTGGGGCTGGGGGAGAGGGCTGCCTGGCCAAAACATGCAACCAGTGCAGGAGTGGCAAACGTTTCAAGTATTTTGTATTGTCCATTGTCAACTACAATGACGCACAGTGCCACGGAAATTGTGTTCAAGCAAGCAATATCAGAAATCACAATAGCTAAATCGCACAATGGAATAGTCTATAAAGTCTATACGCATTTATAATTTATATTATTATTATTATTATAATGTCAGCTAATCTGTCTAATTTGTCGCAGTGACAACAAACAACTCCCAGTCAGCATATTCAGGACAGCTGCTAATGAAATTTATGGACAGAGTTCATGAACCTCCTGACTGCAACAACAACAACAACAACAAGAACAATTTCGCAGCATTCTTTGCTCCTGGGGGGCCGAAATGTGGCAAAATTGCCAACCTGGCAGCCATGTTGCCTGACAGCCTGGAAAATTTTTTGCCACCTGAGCGGCGCGAACAGCCAACGACGACGATGGCAGCGACAGCAGTTCCAACGGCAACAACACTGTCTGCAACACAATGACAATGCCTGGCCGAATAAATTCTCATTTATGACACTTAAAAGCCGACAGCAGACAGAAGCAGACGGAGCAGGAGCAGGAGCAACAGCAGCAGGATTCAGAGCCACTCATCCTCATATAGCCTTGTGGGCTTGCTGCTGCTGCTGCTGCAGTTGCTCGTTAGCTGCTGCTGCTGTCTGTCTGTGTGCAACAACAAGACAACAACAACTTGTGGTAGAAAGCCAAGTCTGTAGCTGAGTATCAAGCTGTGCATTGGCACTTGCAAATATTCATGCAATGAATGGCAGTCAGCAGACCCAGTCCCAGTCCCCAGTCGGAATCCGTATGCATTGCGACAATTGATAAGAAAATGCGTTACAAATTAGCAACAAGAACAGTTTATGGGATATATTCGCATTATGGGATATCAGCATCGATATTGGCAAACATTTTGCATACGTAATGGCCACAAATGATAGCCGGCATTTTATAGTTGCCTCACAAGCAGCAAAAATGGGAATTGTGCTTCTTGCAATAAAATCATTTCCGATTGTTATTATTATTAGATCTGAAGAATGCATAATGAAAGCATTATTATTTCGCAGGGTATCTGCAAACGTTGTTCGAACAACTATCGTTTTTTTTTATTGGCATTCATTAATAATGACATCATGCGTGTGTCCCTGATTGTCTGTCTATGTATATGTTTTTTTATATATATATTTCTCACACTCTACTGTTTTTTATAACGATGTGGATTACAGGTTATTAAAAGTGGGTGTGCGACGGCAACTGTTTAATTGACTTTTTGCCAATTTAAGTGCAACAACATTGTGCTATGAATTCGCATCATTTTTTTTCTTCTTTGTATCCTGAATTAAAATTGATTAAAACGAGAGTCATGCAACAGACAAAAAAAGATACATCTATGGAAAAAACTAACTTTTCTGAGTTGAATAGAAACTAAAAGCTTGTTTCTAAATTTCTGTTTTAATCCGAATTGGTTTAAAATTGTTCAAACCTTGTTTTGATCCATTTGGAAATTTAGAGCTTGCAACAGGGTATCTTTTAGTTGGGCAATCTGCTGTTATTTGGTTGACTTTTAAGTGCGCTGACTTTTTTGCGCACGATTATTATTCATATTTTTTCGCATTTGTATTCTTTTCGTTCCATTTGGCGAGAAGTCGTCGTCGTCGTCTGCCATTTGTTGTGTGTGACATATGATAAATTTAATTGGTATTTCAATGCAGCTTCTGTCGTTGCGAATCAATTAAGCATTGGTTGAATGAACGCTTCTTCTTCTGTTGACCCACTTGTTACATTTCTTTTTATTTTCAGGGGTTCAGATTGAGATTGATGAACATTTCAATAAGACCAAATTTAGATTTTATGCGACCGCAGTTTAAATACACTTCGAGTGGCATCTCTTATGCAAATGTATTCAGACCAATTTTACTTGTCGAACGAAAGCGAGGGTTGAGGATTGAGTACAATATGCTGCCAACGACTAATCGATAAACCAACGAACCGTTCCCAAAACTCCAAAAGTCAAAAATGTTTCAGCCGGAACTTAAGTAATTGTAAAATGTTAAACCGTTTTGCTTATGTTTTAGTTGCTAAAAGCCAATTGGCTCAAATGAAATGGGGAATTTTATAATCAATCTATTCATCTTAGTTCTTTGTATACCCTAACCTACGAAGAATGATATTTATGATACCATTTCGAAACCATGAGTTATGTGTACTTTTGACAAGAAGATAACTGAAACTATGTTTTGTCTTTTTTTTGCCTTAAACATTTTACTGGTAAATCGTGTAGTACCTATCCATCTTTAAGAATGATTGCCTGTTCCGCAAGAGTGTTTAACCAGTTTATTGGCACTTTGATGATTGATTTAGTTTAGCTTTTTAGTGCTTTTTATAGCTCTTTATTATAGCTATTAAATATGATTAGAAAATGACCACTTTATTTATTGTATTTTATTGATATATATATATATATATATATATCTTTTATTGATCGAATGTACAAATTTGATCAAGATTGGATTTGAAGTTATAGCTCTTAATTTGTATAACAGCTGGGTTTAGGGAAACAACTAGTCGCGCCCTCCCAACTACAGTGTTCTTGTTTCTTTTCTTTTTTTTTTTTTTTTTTTTTTTTTTGCTTCTGCCAAATTCTAACTAAGCAGAATCCATTTGCATGTGCTACATGTGGCTTTTCTTTTTTGCGTTTGATTTTTCATCTAATCCATGCGTTTACATGCAAAAAAAAATACCCAACCCAATCCACCAAACTAACCCAACCAACTCCTCCTCTCATCTGGTCTGCCTGCCTGCCTGCCCCTGCCTGCCTGACTGAGTGTGTGACTGACTGTGAGTGTGTGTGAGTAAGTCGGTAAGCGTGTGAGTAGTGAGTATATAACGATTAGGTTCGTCTTTTTTCATTCTTTTCTTCTCCCGGTAAAGGATCGCTTTTATATCAAAAATGGTTGCGCACAGTTCCTTTTTATGTGTGCATGTTTGCGACTGTGAACAGCTCGGAATTTTCAAAGCGATGAAAGCCAATTTTCACACTCAACTAAATTGGGTTAGTTGGCTTGTCTGTATGTATAAGTATATATATATATATATATCGTTGGCCGGGAGCTGCAGGTGTATTTTCACGTTGCTGCCAGGCACGTTGCGAAAAATGCTAAAAATTGTTTTCCTTTGCATTTTCTTTCTGCTGATTCCATGCGCATTTCAATATGATATATGATGTGCAAATTGTATGCTGCAATGCTTGATTTTTTCTCTTTCTATATTTCGGCACTATTTGGAATTTGTTTTCCTTGGTATTTCTTTTTTTTTTTTTTTTTTTACAATTCTGCTTTGTGTTATTGACACGTATACAGATAGATATGAGTTATGAGAACTTTTAATGTGCAAATCTGAGTAATCAAAAATAGTTTATGGCCGACGCCAAATGTCTTTGACTTGAACTTGTCAGCAATATTAATTTATGTTGGTATTTCGTTTATTCTTTTGATACCTTAGTCTTATGAGCATAGTTGAAAAAACTACAATTTCTCTGACTTTGTAGACCCTTTTGTGTTCAAATTTTGGACTTGTAGTTTGTAGCGCACAGAAGGAGTCCGCATTTAACGAATGATGCTGTCTTGATGAAAAATGGCAAATCCATAATTTTGCTACTGGAATCCAGATGGATCATAATACCATGAGAACGATTAGGAGAAGGATAAATTCTTGTAAGAAAAACTTCTTGACTTGTTCAAGGTTTTCTAACCAAACTCAATGCTTTCATAGTAAATACCTTTCAATTTAGTTTTCTTTAAATTTATAATAAAATTTAGTTGACGACAATTTGGCTCCTTACTCCAAGGCTAATAATTTTGGGGCTTAAATTGCAAATCCTACATGTAAATACCAATTTGGCCATAGTTTTGAGATTAATCTTTGATTTAACTTTACAAATGCTTATTTATTCCCACTTAAAAATAAATACATTTTTTTATGTCGAAATAAAATTGAAAATTGTTTAAACATTATTAAATAATTTGCCCTTTTTTCTTATACTTGCAGGTAATATACATATTATTAATAATATATTCGCATTCTGTTCAAGCTCGTAAGTAGAAGCAAGCAAATAAAACAGACAAAAATACTTATATAATTTTCAGGGCTTGGAAAATGGGAGTGGTTGATGAAATGGGAGTGGTTTTAAGCGTGTTTTACCAAATCCAGAATGGTAATTTTGTATTTGAAGAAACGTCGTTGTGGTTCAATTAACTCTTCAAAGTCGACAGAAAGCGGGCGAGAAAGCGGATCCTTTTGTGGGTTAGATTTACTTAAAGAGAATGGCCCATTACGACAACACTTTTCAAAATGGCCAATGCTACGAGTAAATGAAAGCTGGCCAAAAGCAAAAGCAGAAGCAGAAGCAATTGCCTGAGCTGAGACTTAGACTGAGGCTGCGGCTGCTGAAGCCATAAGGGCAAAAAAGGGTCCTATATAGCAATTTGCTTGGCACATCCTCTAGCCATGGTCAACAAACCGAATCGTTACGGCGACGCGTAATGAAAATTAATGCTGACGATCCGTAAACGGAAGGTAGGAGAAAAACAAAAGTGAAACTTGGCAACGAGTCCTCGCCGGGTGGGTTATTGTTATTGCTCCTGTTTGTGGATGTTGATGCTGCTTCTGCTGCTGTTGCTGTTGGCGGTTGTGTTTAGTTCACGATATGTGGGTAAAACGGGCGAAAAATTTAACGAACCGTAAAGTGATTTAACCTTGACGCTTGTCGCACACACTCCGTCGTCCCATTAATACACACCAAGAACACACCAATAATAAGAGAGAAAGAGCCGGAGATATGTGCTGCGTGTGCGTGTTCCATTGATGAATAAATTATGTAAAAGGCAATAAATTAAAATTTAATAAAGCTTAACAAACGCAACGCGGCTGCTTGTGTTTGTCTTTAACTCATGGTCATGGCCAAAAGCACCAGAATGTGGCTCTGAGACTGTTGCATTTTTAATGCCCCCAAAAAGTATGCTATGTCATAATCAAATTTCAAGCTTCTGCTTTCAAGCTAACCACATGCCCCCCCTTCAGCAATGCCACACTGCTGCTCTCTGTAGGGGTATTTTGGCAACAAATAATACATGAGATGCTGCTCTAGCTAAATATGTATATATATATATATAAAGGAGCCAACTTTGCTTGGTAACGAGCCAGTTGCTGGTCAGGTAAAAGTCAAACTCTTTAATAACAATTTTTGGCAAATTTTTTCATTAATTTAAAAAATAAAAAAAGAATTTATTTTTAGAAAAAGAAAATAATAACACAAGAAACTTTATGCATATCTGTAAATTAATGTTGATAGCTGAACTAACTAATTTATAATTTAAAAACAACATTTATTTAATTATATTTATTAGTCAATTATCCTATTGAGCTCAGTTGGTTTGAGCCGAATTTTGTTTTCCATCTAGCCAACTTTTTTTTATGTAGGCGTAACTTTGTGCCGTTACCGTCATAAAATAAAAATCAATTCAAAATTCCTATCTCTAAATTGCCAGGCGCCTCATCGCAATGTTCTGATAACATTTTTTTTTCTTTATTTTTTTTTTTACTTGCTTATTTGGGGCATTGCCGCTTGAATTAACTTGAAATTCGGCTCATTTGTATTAAGTTCACCACTCGCTGCGGTTTAGGCCGCTAAAAGCAAATGAGTGTGTTGGCCAAAAACTTTGCGCTTCGTTGTTGTTGTTGTTGTAGCGTCTTTGGTTCCCACAGCGGATACATCCCCGGGAAGGGGCAGGGCGATGGGTCGCTGTCTTAGCTACAGGCAGCTCTGATCAAATAATCTTGTTTGATGATGAGTTTACCCACATACCAATACAAAAGCAAACACACTCGCACACACTCGCACACTCGCATACACACACAGCTGGCGTTGCAGATAAAACGCAAAAGTTTTCATTCTATTTTCTACTTTGCAGGATTTGTGTTACATTTTGTTTGAAAAAAAATACACAAAATAAAAAAGTTGAAACTTCTGTTTGAAGTTTTACTTTTTACTGTCTATCTGCTGCCTGTGTGGCATTTTGATTTTGGGTACTTGAAATTGGTTTGGCATAAACCATTTTAGTTGGATATTATCAGTGCCGCTTGAAACTTTATGAGATTGAACTTTGTTGTCACAAGTTATAAACAAATTAAAAACTACAAGAAAAAATAATAACAAATTAAAATTAAAATGTCAGTACATGTTCAAATGCGTTGATTGAACTGACTACATGCCACATGCCACAACACACGTCAGACAATTTAATAACAAACAACTCAAAAATATTTGTAAATTGCTGACCAATAATTACTCTGGGATTTACACAAGATAAAAGAAGGTATAAATAAATAAAAATATATTTACTGCGAAATTGTGATTTATCCAAGCTGAACTTGAAATTGGTATCGGAACATCATGATTACCAATTAAAATTCTGCATCGGAATCGGAAATTATATCGATTTCAGTCTGAGATTATGTTTGAAAAAATAAATGTTGCTGTGGCAATTTACGACTGTGACAAAAGTTGACTCCAATTTAACAAGCCTTTTTTGCCAGCCATATTTGCATCTGTTTGGGAGTTGTTTAAAAATGAGTCGAGTGCAATTGCTGTAAAAAGAAGCCCTCAGGTTTTGCGTTGAGGATTCAGCTTTCAGCTTTTAGCTGTTTGCCGTGCGCAAACTTTATTATGAAAATTTCATTTTAATTGAGCGAGTTTTGGTGTCGCTGGCGTTTTTAGCATCCTTTTAGTGGTCGTTATTATTGTTGTTGTTGTTGTCGTTGTCGACATACCACATTTATATTCATTGCATCATTTTGGCTGCAATCTTATTTAAGTCGGGTTTTTTGGTTACTAGTTTTATTTGACTCAAAATTATTATTTTTTTTTTGATTATTTTGGTTGTGATTATGCATAGCATTTGCGTGCTCGGTTTTTAGATATATTTCCCCATGCTTTTGCAAATTATGATTATAATTAGGGCATTTATTTTCTTATGGCGCTGCAGCAGTTTAAGCACATCTTGTGCAACATTATAGCCGTTATTCACTTGCACTGAATCTTAATACAGTTGCCACATTGTGTGTGGCAAACGCAATTGAAAGTTGTAATATGTAATTACGAGTTGAGCTGGCTTCTTTTGCCTGGAATTTTTCCTCACAAAATAAATGTATAAATGTATTCTGCATATGGAAATGAAAAGTTCGGAAGCCTTAGAATTTCAGAAGACGACCGGGTGCAATACCGGGGAGTAGATGTTGTTTCTTTCGCATATCATAAATAAACAAAATGTGGAAATAGAAGCATTTTCAAATGGCACTTGACACCATATGGCGGCTCTGCTAGCTGTCAGACACTTTGCAGATAACCTCGCCTCCCCTGCCACTCCTTGCTTCTTGCTCTATGCATAAGTTCAACTCGCTCTTACTTGTCATTGTTGCAGTTGCATGCATTAAAATGCAATGATAACAAGTGGAAGCAACAGCAGCAGCAGCAACTACTTCTACTCAATAGTTTTTGCCAGTAAAAGTGCTTTGTTGTTTTGAATTAACTAAAGATGAAGCTGTCGCTGAAGCAAAATCAGAATATTAGGCGAAAGTGGCTTGTAAAATCTAAAAGCCGCAACGACGACGACGACGACGACGACGACAAGTGCTGCTGTTGCAGCATCAACTTCAGCTGGCTGAATGGCAGCTGCGGGGCAACAACGACAATTGCCACTTGTGATGTCAACGCCATCAACAGCTGTGGCTGTGTCGAAGTTCGCTTGTTGCCAAGCACCAACAAGCTGCACCATCCACCAACTTTTACCACACCAGCAATACTTGCGTATTTTTTATTAATTTTCCATAAAATCTGCCACAACATTTTTTTTCTTCAAATTCTGCAATTTTCGTTTACTGCGTGCTTAAGTGGCAGATTGTCCTACAGAGGGCAGGGCAAAAATGTACAAAACAGAAATTTATACATGGGTACATAAAATGCAATAAAATGTGAAATACAAACAAAATTCAGAGCAAATAAATTAAATTTAAACTACAAAATTGCTAAAGTGCCTCGAAACAAGCTTTTGGGTTTCGATGCTGCGCAACAGAAACAGCAGCAATGACAACAATGACAACAACAGCAACCACTACAGCAACAAACAAAGCAAACAAAGTCGACTAATCAATTGAATTAGCGAATTAGCCCCCTCATCCCGCATCCCGCACCACTTTCCCTTTGTCTAATCAACGCTAACCAAACGATGCTCAATGTGGCAACAATGTGGTTAACCAAACAAGTTCAACAAGTAAATGCAATTCCAATAATTTCTTTGAGCATTTCAAAGTGAAGTGGCATGAAATTAATGCTGCCTATTTCAGCACAAACTCGAACCGATAAATATCTAAAAACATAATTAGCAAAAACATTAAAAATACAATTAGTACTTATTTTGCAAGCATTACCCATTATGCTCAAATTGAATTTAAACATTTCATTCAAAACGCAATAAATGCAAATACGTATATCAATTATTGCCGTTTTTATACCCTGAACCCATTGATGAAAATGGTTAAAGAGGGTATAATGGTTTTGCAGAGAAGGAAGCATCTCCGACTCCATATAGTATGTATTAGCCGTTAAAGCTGAGTCGATATAGACATGTCCGAGAAGAAAATGCCAGAGAGGAAAATGGAGATGGGGATAATACATTTATTCAAAGAGAGCAATAAGAGCTAGAGACTTGAAATTTTCAAATATTCAGCGCAAAACAAGTCTGCTTTGTTTTATTTATCGATAACTGCTTCAATTTCCGATAATCGATACATTTCGATTATCAACAGTAATAAATTCTACAAAAACAGAATCTCTTAATTAACACTTAAAATGCAACAACTGCCCAAATTTCGTAAAGATCGGATAAGAAACACCCAAATTATAGTCAAAAATATATTATCAAATTGATCGCATTTCTATTAGCAGCCTCAAGCATTTTCTGTGTGCATAAATATGCGTGCGCATGTGTGAGAAAGAGATGGCATGATAATTGATGCGAGCGTAAATATGATTTCGTGTGTATTCTGCAGAACCCCGTTATGTACGATTGCTTGTAAGTATGTGTTGTATGCACCGGTTTCTGGCCAATCAGCCAATTAGGGATCAGTTGGGGCTTGCGATTGTAAATGTGCGCTGCATTCGTTTTTTTTTTTTTTAAGAAATGGGTGCAAAGCTTGGCAAAACAAATTAGTTTAGGGTATAGCGTAGTCGACTGAACTCGACTTACTTGTTTTTAATAAATTTCTTTATATTCAAAGCTGGGGAATTGTACGTGTGTAAGTATCCGCTTAGCAGTTGACTTTTTATTTCTTTTCAAATGTTTTTTTTTTGCTTGTTTGAGGGGATTTTTGAACAAATGAAATGCTGTAAACTTTATGCTGTGGCCTGGCCCCAAACAAAGCGGAAAGAAAAGAAATTTTTGGGCTGGCTGTCAAGTGCCAGCCAGGCGGCAGCTCAGGCATATAAAAAAGGCGACACGGCAATTGCCTGGCAGGCAGGCAGGCAAGTTGGCAGTTAGGCAGTCAGGCAGGAAGCCAGCCAGTTAGCCTTGCTACTCGCCTGCTACGTGTAAGAGGTCCAGAGAGTAGCGTCAAATCGATAACAAGCGGAAATGGGGTCAGTGCACCCAAATGCCCAGGCAAAAGCAATCAAAACTCATTGCCAAAACAAGTAAAAAATATGTAAAAAAAAAAAAAAAAAACTTTAAGAATGCTCTAGTTGAAATAGGTCGACTTTGAGTAATCCACAAAACCCCAGCCGTGCAGATCTTAGATTTTCATATCAACATATATATTAATAACAAAATTTTCGACTGTGTTTCTTAGCTGATCTAAATAATATTTTACAGTTGATCTACATTATATCCTTCGAATAAGAATTGTTAACTTGATCTTTGTATGCCTGAATCTATAATAAAATATTGCATTTTTTTGCAGTCTGAGAAAGACAGATAGAAATCAGTTTGACTGTTGATTCTGATTAAGCATATATATATATTTATTCTTGTGAAGTCGTCGATACTTCATTCTGCCTGTTACATACTTTCCCACATTTTTATTATGTCCCTTTTTGGCCGTTACCAAAACGATTCAGCTAACAATAAAATTGAACAACTTACTGACCAGTTGTATGGACTTTGATTGGCCAGGGGCTTGGGAGAGGGTTTAACAATTTGCAATGCATCAACCAAAACGGTTCCAGGGACAACCCAAGCAAGTGCTTCAATTTTCCGCCCGGTCAAGCTGCTGGTCCGTAACACGAGGCAAGAGGCAACAAAAATCTTGTGCATTATCAACGTTTAACTGCAATATCAGTGGCAACTGACTGCAATGGTTGCTGCTGTTGCTGCTGCTGCTGTCGTTGCTGCTGCTGTCGTTGCTGCTGCTGTTGCTGGCACTGCTGCTGATGCCGTGTGCACTTAATCAATATTCGATTACCAACCACTGAACCACTCACCATTCACAGCTGTATCCAGGACCACTTGCAAACACTCATGCACACAACACACACACACACAGTTGGCAAGGCCAGAGACATCCAAACACTCACACACAAATACACACACACACATATTTTATAGTAACAAACATACATATTGGCAATTGAATCATGTTTGATTGCACTTTGCCCCCCACCCCGCCCGATTTTTGCTCAGTCACCTTTTGTGCCGCTTACCAATGGACTTTTTGAACAGCAGTTAGTAAACCACCCCACCACCTCGCCACCGCCCCATTTCATCTCTTTGGGGTACGCTTCTGGTATTGCGGTTGGCTTGATCTGCACAGCTGCCAATTACAGTTTCTGGACCCCGGCCGAAAGTCAAATGCCGAGCATGCCATTACAAACTGGCAGCAGTGTTCAAATGAATGCTGCAGCACCACACACACACACACACACATACATACATACACACTGGCTTCTGGTGTGCACCACTCGGCGTATGAGTGTTGTGCAATTTATTTATCGATTTTGATTTTAGACTGAATATCATGCGAATGCTTGTCAAATATCAAAAAAATATTTCACATGCAACATTTTTATATAGTATTGCAGCTTACAAGAGGTACAAGTTATGCAATAACTGTTGATTGTTTTTTTTTGTATGCAACTTTGAAATTGCTTAAAAATATTCAGAATATAAATGCAAAAAGTGACTAACTTGAAATTGATTCAACACATTCCAAAATTGTACACAATTTTAACTTTAGATGAAATTATTATGATTTATTTATATTATTATATAATAATATATTTTATGTATATTTCAAGAAATGCTTGAGATATTTTTTATTTAATTGCTTACATTTTGCTACATTGTTTTTATCAAGAATTTGGATCTTAAAATTATTAGTTATTTCAATTGATGATTATTGTTTTGGATATTGCTAAAACCCAACAAACACAAAGTGCGGTTGCCACAAATTACAACTTTCTCTTCGGTTGTGGATGCTCAGTTAACTGAATTTTTAGTATCTGACATTTGACAAGTTTTGTGGCTTGCATCGAATGTTTTTCAGTTGACCTCAGTTGATGTTGCTGTTTATTTGTTGCAACACTTTGCGACTGTCAATCTAGTATTAATTTGTACTAAATTATCAACTATATTTGTTGTTCATTAAATTGTATTTCAATTATATAAATGAAATGTTTTGCAAGTGGCCCTAATCAGTGGGCAATGTGCTCTGTGGTTTCACAACTAATTGTCATCGTCTACTGTGTGTGTGTTTGTTTGTGTGTTTGTGTGTGCGTGTGTACTTTATGTACATTTTACATAATAAATCACGTAATGTTTCAAAATGCTGTCATGTTTAGTCGGTTAGCCATGGAAATGCCTGGTCAAGCAGACCAGGCATTAAGGACAAGACCATAACAATTTGGCCAAAAGCAGTTGTTGGCTTAAAAGCAGCTGCTGTAATTAGTTAGTGGTTAGTTGTGTATATATTTTACTGTTTGTAACTCTGAAGAAATCTAATTTAGGATCTAACAGAGATTAAAGTAGATGAAATTATGATTTATCTGATTTAGGTTTACAAATTCAGTTAAATTAATCTTGTTTGTACTTTTGGGTCTTACATTCTTAATGGCTTGCCAATTTACAGGGTATATTGAAGTGTATCGACGTCATTTTAACTTTTTTTTTAGTCTGCTGAACATTTTTTCTGAGTGTTGTTCATTTAATCTGCGCATTAAAATCATTTTTCGTGTTTCTAGTTTTTAATCAGAATTCTAGTTTTCTATTTTATTGTACAGTCGATAATTACAGGGTATATCTGTGTCCTTAATGCATGTTAAGGGAAATCTTCTTATTTGGTGTACGCATGTCTTGTGTGCAATTTAAATTAAATTGTCAGCTTGCAATGTGCAACATGCAGCCATGCCACATATTGTGCAGCACACAATGGCTGACATACACGAAATACACAGACCGGCCAATACACACACACACACACAGACAGGCGCACACACATATACAATATGTGCATGACACGTTTGTTGGAGCTTCTTCTTTGTTCTGCACGAATTGCTTTGCAATTTAATTTTATGACTTGTTTATTTCAGCTACGTGAATCAGGTACAAGTTGAATAAGCGAATTACTCACCAAATGTCCAATTAATATGCCATCAAAAATAACTGTTTATTCAAGTATAAATCTTTATAATACGATTTTATTTACCTACTTGTATAAATGTAATAAAAAAAAAAATATGTATACATATATATATGTAAATATATAAATATAAATTTATATATATGTTTATAAATTTATATATATATATATATTTATAAATTTATATATATATATATATATTTATATATATATATTTATATATATATATTTATATATATATATTTATATATATATATTTATATATATATATTTATATATATATATTTATATATATATATTTATATATATATATTTATATATATATATTTATATATATATATTTATATATATATATTTATATATATATATTTATATATATATATTTATATATATATATTTATATATATATATTTATATATATATATTTATATATATATATATTTATATATATATATTTATATATATATAAATATATATACACACATTTTGGTGCTTAATTAAGCCGTTGAAGGAATTGGTGGCCAGACCCTAAACCCATAATTAGTCAAAAGCGCGCAGAGATAAAGCACGCAGGCAGCTGCTCTTGGAGTGAGTCAGAGAGGGATATAGAAAGATAAACAAAGAGAGAGAGAGCGAGAGTGTGTGGCAGAGGGATAAAGGACAGGCGCCCCTAATGCCCCATCGCCTCAATGGCCATGTAATTAAACTTTGATTACGGTACTTAGCCATCGCACTAAGCTATTTATATATATATATATATATAAATATATATTTTTTTATTGCAACTTCTTCACCTCGAATTTTGTTTTATAGCAACGGGATACTGTGTCCCTGTGCTCAAAGCGCTTCGTCTTCTTTTCAAGTGTTTCAACTTGGCGGTTTGCAGTGCGGCCAAAGCTCGAATTGCTCAGTTTCAGATACCCTGCAGATACTTGAGTGCTAAAATGTTGTAATTTGTATAAGAGCCAATAAGCCAATAAGCTAATAGGTGTAACGGATTAAGGCAAATTGTATTTAATATGGTTTGAGGCTGGCAAATAATAGGATTTTTTTAACCACGATTTCAATGCGTTTGCAAAATGTTAGGGTATCCGAATTGGCGCATTTCTCAATTTTGTCACACTACACAAGTTCTTCGCGCCGCCTTCTTGGGGAGTTCAGCTAATGACACTTCACTGCAGCATATAACAGAAGATATAAAAATATACATATCTATATGTATATACCACATTTAGGCGAGAATATATATATATATATATGTACATATCTGTAGCACATACTTGGGCAATCAGCAGATTACACAACTCTTTTTACGCGCAACTCGGAAGCTTTAACACTCAGTTTTGCTGCTGCGACTTCCTTATTTTTATTTGAATTTTACTCTTCTGTTTTTTTTTATTGTCTGCAATATGCAATTATATTTATGACACTTTTATTTGATTTCCTAAAGATTTTTTGCGTTTAGCATAACATAAAAAATAGCGCAAAAACGATGAAGAAAAAATGAAACGAAAAAAATGTACATATTTGTCTAAGATACATTTATCAAACGCAGAGCTCAGTTTGCCAAATTGCCCAGACACACACACACACAGACAAACACACACACTTAAAAAATACAAATATATATGCTAAATATACACAGATACATACATCTATGGTGAATATCATCATTTGTTGCTTTCGATGGTCTGGGGTGTTGCTCTGTCGCTTGTCGGCCGGGGTCAGGGTGTCAGGGTGTGTTTAAAGTAAGCCCACAAGCCATATAATGTGCCATAAATATTAAAACGTTTTGACTTTACGCGCAGCGCCTGAAGGTTAGCCACGCAGCAGAAACAGAGCCAGAGCCGTAACCAGTTGAGAGAGCGTAGCATCTACGTTTAGCCATAGCCGGAGCAGAGCTGGTTGTGGCACGAGCTCTGTATCAGGCTTTGGGCCTGGCCGTAAAGCGCTAGCAAAATTATTTGCATTTTTTATATAGCTGAGACGTAAAAAAAAAAACAAATAGCGGGGCAGAGGCAAAAGAAAAGTCGCTTTGAGCATAAAATGTAAAAAGTGCAAAGAAAATTTAGACGTAACACACACACACACAAACAAACACACACACCGTCTTAACAACATCAGCGGAGGCAGATCGGAATTTTTTTTGTATATTTTTTTTTATTATATAAAAATATGTATTTTAAGTGCGCTGCTGCCTGATTGGAGGCAGCCACTGAGGTCTGGGGCAAGGGAAGGCTAACGCTATCAACAACGGCTCTTTGCGGCTGCTTAACGTTGTCACACCGCCAGGCAAATTATGGCCATGTTGACGGCAGTCAGCTTAGCCGGATAAGATGAAGGCAGACAGGCTGGCAGGCAGGCAGGCAGGCAGGCAGGAAGGCAAAATGAGCAAGTTGCAAATGAATAAACGCAATTGAATCAAACACCGTAATAAATTGCATTTATTTTGCAATAATTTGCATTTTGTTTGCCAGCATGTTGTATGTTTCAAGAAGCCCTCAAAGCATATCCTGTGATTAGTCGAAACACAAATGACATTTATTGCACATTTATGTATTCCATAATTATTGAGTTGCTCTCGGCCATCTTGAAATACAACTTGGACAAGGTAATTTTCATTAGAACTTTAATGAATGCATCAGAATATTTTAGCCATACTTGAATTGGTTATAATTAATCTTAACTTTAATGGAAAATTTGTGTTTTTCACTCGTACATAATTGCTTTTGGTTTTTGCTTAGTTTTCTGTTATTTGAATTAATTTGCTTTACTCAATTTATAAAGTGAATTTCCGAGAATTATGCACCTCAAGTTGTGCATATATAAACATGTCTAAAGTCGTCTCCTTTAATAATTGCTGCTTATCATAGTTGTTACCAGTTCTTTGCCAGCATATTATATTTATTTTTTATTTTTTAACATTGTAATCCACCTGCTTCTCGTTGAACGTAAATTGTTGGCTTAAATCTAACTTTTAATGAACACACTGCAACAAAATGTATGAAATTTGTTTGTTCATTCTTGTTTGTTTTTTGTGTATGTGTGTGTGTGTGAGTGGGAGTGGGTGTGGGTGTGTTTGCGAGTGTACATATTTTATTTTCGCATTTATTTTTGGCTTCCTTCTGCAAGCAATATCTATGCATTAAACTTTTTAATTAAATTTTAAGTTTCCCTGCAACGCCCATTTCCTAGTTAAAAGTTATGTTGTTTAAAAATATTGAAATATGATATTTTGAAATTAGTTTTGCATTGCGTTGCAATGTGCGTCTTTTTTATGCTGCAATTAGTAGGATTCTTTCAGCAACAGAAACATTATAGAGAATACCTTCTAGTCGTAATTAAATAAGAGCAAATTTGCTGCCCAAATGGAATTTACAATATACATTTTTATTTATATATTGGCTTCATCGTATCATCTGTAAACTTAAGATTTTATTCAAAAAATATCTGAGAATGCTTAAGTGTGATTAGCTTATTTTAATTTATTAATTTAAGAAATTTTACCTATCTCTAATTTTATTCTCTTACTTTTTATTATTCTTAGTCTGATTAAATTTAAATGTCGATTTGCCTCTATCCTTGCAATAAATGTGGAATATTTTTCATATTGTTATCCACAGATTTATTTAATTAAATTTTCGTTTTATTTTAAATTAAACATATTTAATTTGGACTTAAGAATGTCAACTGGCTACAGTGGTGCATAAATTACGTATACGTACATATTTCGCATAATTCAACTGACAACAATTGCAAATTTGCATTTTGCAATCGTTGGTCATCTCATCATTCACGTTAAGCGTGGTCCCGCTGGGGAGATATGCTGGTCAATTGGAGTTGGCTTGAGTTGAACTCTGGCAGCACAGCATAATTGAGAATCAATAGTTGATCAACCGGAAGCGGATGTGAGTAATGCGAATTTCAGATGCGGCTGCAGCTGCAACTGGGCAACTGCGGAAAGTGTTAAATGCTTTGACCTCTTTAGCAACTCTCAAAACACTTTGATCTAAGTGAAGCTGGCCAACTGTCTATCACTGCTGACCTGGCCGTATGTCAAAAATGCAAATCCAACATGGCCTATTACCTTAAGCGTTGTCATGTTGTCGCATCCCCAATTAGCAAGTCTGCTCCTGCTGCTACTTATGGCCAACACGCCCACAATTTGGGGCGTGACTGGGCAACTGGCTGACTGCCTGTTGGTCATATAATGAATGTTTAAATGCTTTGGCGCGTGAATTATTATGGATTTAATTGTGCGCTATTAATGACTTCGTCTGTTGGATTGTTATTGTTGTTGTTGTTGTTGTTATTATTTGTGGTTGGTTGTTGTTGTTGTTGTTGGCTGCTGAGGAGCCAATGGCAATAAGCGCTCATTAAAATTAAATTTGTATTACGTGTGTAAATGCGCTCTGCTTTTGTTGGTTGTTGTTGGTTGTTGTTGGTTGTTGCTGTTTGTTGTTGTTGTTGGTTGTTGTTGTTGGTGTTGGTATTGTAGTGTAAAAGACGAGTGGCCCTTGACTTAAATGGCAACGCACAGCACTCGAAAATATTGCAGCAGCTGCAGCTGTTGTTGGTTGTTGTTGTTGGTGCAGCTGTCACTGTCACATAATTTTGCACTTTGGACAGGCCACAAGTACTCGAGGCTTTCGGTTTGCATGTCAAACACACACACACACACACACATACACACACACCCTCCCACTCTCACTCCCACTTTTACGCACCCACATCTGGCAACAGCCGCAATATTTACACAGCATCGAAACAATTTTTATTGCATATTTTTATGCGTTGGCTAAGAAAAAAAAAAGAGTAAGAAAATTAATACTGTAATACAACTAAATGTTGCCGCCTGTGATTTAAAATAATATTATGCCACACATATTTAAACTGCTGCATTTTATTACACTTGTATTATTTGGCTTAAACACATATACATATATGTATATATATATATATATATATATATATGTACTCATTTCTCTGGTTGCGTGTAAATTCGCAGCCGAAAAACAACTGCAATCAAAATAAATAAAAAGCTTTTGTAATTGAATTAATATTTCATACGCTGAATAATATATATATATTTATTTTTTCGTATTATTTTTATTTTTGTCGATTGATTTTATTTTATTTTTTAACGTATTTAAATGTTAATGCAGCTGAGTTAATACCTACTTAAAATTTATAATAAATATAGATTAAAGGCAATCTATGTTCTTATTGAAATATATATATATATATACACACTTTTTATTGCCCTAACTGTGCATTAAGTTTGTTTGCCTGACTTTCTCTCTGCTCGGTAAAATCTTCTATTAAACTTCTCAAGAATATCTCAAGTGTAATGCAATTGGTGAAAAGTGAACAGCGATTGTTGAAAACTTTTAGCTGCTGTATTTGAAGCTAAACTTTGAACATTGATAAATGTGCCTTGTAACACCATACTCAAGCACACACACACACACACACACACACCCAGACACACCCAGCCACACCCACTTTCTCCACAAAATCACGCAACTGATAACGAAGAAGAACAACAAAATATTTGACATAAAACCAAAGCACGTAAGTTTCAATATTGGCACTTATGTGCTAGTGTGTGTAAATGAGTGCAAATGTGTGTGTGTGTGTGTGTCTTGTCTTGTCTTGGGTTGTGTTTTCCAAGTGTGCGTATTTTGTTGCAAACAGAAACTTGAAGTCAGTGGCACGCTCAACGGCCGCATACGTGTCAAAATGCCTCAAATTTCTAGTAAAATGACGGCCATTTTATATGTGCCATGTGTGTGAGTTTGTGAGTGTGTGAATGTGTGAATGACTGTTTAGCAGCTGCGTTTCGTCAAAAGTCAAAACCAAAAATCCAAAAATGCGGTTGTCACATGTGAACGAACTTAGGGGTTTTTTCGGAATTTGTGTGTGTGTGTGTGGCAAGCGGATGAAACATGCAACAGACGCCATTTTTAATTTGCTTGTCGAAACTGATGCATTCGTGTGCGTGCTGTTTTGCTTTTATGTGCAGGCGCCATGTCGGTTTCCGTTTCCGCTTTTTTTTTTTGGGTTATTCAGCAGGCGGTGCTAAAATCATTATTGTTGTTCTTGTTGATTTTTCTGCAAATTCCTTTTTTGTTTTGAAATGTATCACTTCCGCTGGTTGCACACACACACACACACACACACACACACACAGAGACAGACATCAAATTGCATGTGCAACGCATTTTTAGCTGCATTTACAAACTTGCCACTTGCCACTTGCCAGCGCGTTTTTGCAGCCATCGCAAATGGCGTGCGATAACAAAAATGGCCGATCGCTCCGGTTTCCGCTTTGTTTGGCTAGTTGCAGTTAGTTGCAACCATTTCCCCTCCGTTTCCGCATTCCACATTCCACGATACAGTTCTGCAATTGTTGGCTTTGTTAACATGTGTCTCCGCTTATCGGCCAGCATTGTTGCAACTGTGTGTACAAATGTAGCCACTATCATACCACCCCCCCCTCCCCGTTGGCCATTTTACTGTGCATATCCAACATTACATCAGAAGCGCCCGCACAAATGTTTTTGATGTGCGCACTCAAATATGCAAATATTTGTGCATATCCATTTGGTTTTTTCTATTTGAGCTTCTAATTAAAAGCGTACTGCTAAATATGCAACACACACACTCACACACCCGCACACACACACACACACACAGCCGTTGCTATCACCCACACACATATTTTTGAAATGCTTGATTTACTTAGCTTTATTTCCAGTTTGGCCAACTTGCCTTTGTGCATAGTTCAATAACCAGTAATAACAAAAACAAGCCAAAATCTCTCAGTAAAAATAGTATACAACATTAAGTTACTTATTTTTTCATTGAAATGTGAATTCCTGGAAAAGCATTTTCATTGTATTTGTTTTATGAAAAAAGCAGAAAGAGCATTTGAATAAGGCACTGGAGCGCAACAGGCCAAATAGGCTTAGTTCAGTTGTCTTAGCCATTTTTACTTTAATCATATAAGTAACAAAAATTACTTCTTATTACACTCAAAAAATATTACTTTAATTTTGAAAATAGCTATACTTTTGAAACAGAAGTAATTGATTTTATTTTTTAAAACAATGTATTTCTAAAATTAAAAATGCTGTCTTTCTAGGAAACTGTTTTATCTTTACTGCATTTCAATTGCGTTATAAACAATTTAGAAATTTTTAAATTCGTTAAAATTAGTTTAATGAGAGCTACAAAATTGCCTTTCGATATTCTAAAAGTACTTCTTTTAAGGCTTTTATTTTTTATTCTCTATTTTATATTATTCAAAAATGTATTTATAAAAAAAAATCGTTTCGTTTTTAGCAGCTAATTTTGTAATTTACCAAACTTTTGACGTGTTCTGCGCCTCTTATTGTTGGCCAACTTTCTTACTAATTTACCATTAACGGAGACACTTAAATAGCTAATTGCACTGCTGATAATTATAAATTGCTGCTTACAATATTGACAAAGTTGAGAATTACGTTTTTTTTCTTGTCCCTGCTTGACTTTGATGTGTATGCAAAAAGTGCAATAATTAAATACGTTTGCCCATTGAGTGTACGAACAATGACCAGATTATGTGATTTGACAGGCACAAATTGACAGCCATTTAAAATCGATTTGTTGTTAATTGCAACCGGTGCTTAATGTGTTGATTCGATTAGTTACACACAACACACAAAACACATTCAGGCAGATGAGATTTGTTGTTGTTATTGTCTGTGATTTTGAACCAATTGCACAAATATTATGCCAAAACTGATTATGTAAATTCTGCTTATGCACTGTTGCCGTTGAATGGGTATAATGTATCTAAACTCTATATGAAATTTTCCCTTTTAATCTACATTTACTATGTTTAAAGTTTGATGCATAAAGTTGATTGGTTAAGGCAAAAATTTGTAATACTGAAATCTAGTCTCTTTAACGATTTTTGAGTAAATCAATAATTTTTTCAGTCACTTTTTTAGGGTGTTTATAAATCGACTAGAGACTTGAGATTATTTCGAGTGTTTTCTATAAAACATTTGAGGTCATTTTTTATTGCAGCAACAGCAAATTGAAAGCATGTGTTTTTGATTTAAACAAAATATCAAACAAATTAAATGGATTTTTCATGTTTGTTGCTTGCTTATTAAGTTTGTGTGTGTGTGTGTGTGTGTGTTGTGTGTGGTTGTTTTTGTGCATAACAAATCGCAATGTTAATTGCATAATTCGTATACAAAACGGCATTCGAGGATTAGTTTATGTTGTTTTTGTTTTTTTTAAATCATGTAAATTAGCAGTGCCAGCGGTGTTTGACGCGTTGCTGCTTTTTAATTACCAACTGACCCCCAATGCAACAGCAACAACATTGAACCGCTTGCAACACGCAATTTCCGCGCACGCAATTAAAAACTTTAACTTTATGATTTGAGTTTTTCAACATTGGCAAAAACTTTGCTGCTATGCATCATTATGGGTGGATGTGTGTGTGTGTCTCTGTGTGTGTGTGGGTGTGCGATAGAGCTTGCATGCTGTGTGTGTGTGTGTGTGTAGAGTGCTTTGTGTATTATATAATTCTAACTAGAGTCTATCCATTAAATGAGATTTACGTTTGTGTTTGGCTAAAACTAATTTGCAGCAACCCAAAAGTCCTAATAACATGGCCCAACAATTAGTTGGAGTCCATAATTATAGCATGTAATAAAGTCTCCTTCATTAATTTGGCTGTTAATGAGAACTTGCAAGCTTTACATATTTAAAGTTTTCAAATCATACTAGAATTTAGGCCAACAGGCACTCCTTTTGTCTATATATACAATCGCTGGATTAACATATGCTTATTCAAATTCAAGTTAAGCAAACAATCAACAAAGTTTCAGTAAATTTACGAACTAAATGAAACATTGTAAATTTGATAACCAGCTTAAATTATTGCCAAATCTTGAACACGCTCACAATAAAAAAAAAACCAATCAAATCAAATCACAGCTAAAATTTTTTATGGAATGTGCACTAAACTGAGTTAGTAGAAAGAGAAACAATTTCTAATGAAATCATTTCAACTAGAAAATTCCCATTCACTTTCAATTAGTGCCAACAAAAAAAGATACTTAAGTGCAGATTACTTTAGAGAACTACCACAAAAAAAAAATGCAAAGGGCAGTTGGCCATGGACAGAGTCTGAATATGAACAAAAGATATTAGGCTGCCTCTGCCCAAAGAAGCTTTTAATACTCAGTCCCCTACTCCACTCCCTTTACCTGTATGGATACATATATATATATCTACAACCTGCTGTCTTTTAAGTTGCGTTTTAACCAAAACAAAGTTGAATAGCAGCAGATCTTTTCCATTTTCTATTTCCGCTTGAAACTGCAGTTGCAGCTCCTTTTTTCCACCTTGCCGCACATCAGCAGGCACAACAACAAAATGTAGAAAACACAGTTGCTCAATTTGCCTTCTTTTCCTTTCATTTTTTTTTCAATAGATTTCATTTCCTTTTTTTTTTTTTGTATACATACATGTTTTATGTACATATATCCTTTTGCTGGCTGGTGCGTGGTACCCATTGTTTTTTTTCACAAATTGAATTGTTTTTGCAACGAACTTTCTGATTTCCTTGAAAGCAGAGTTGGTACGAACCAAGGATTCGGTCAAGTGGGACGTGGCATGTAAATCAGCCTAAAAGCTTTTTATGTAATTGAAACACTTTTGAGTAAATGTAACAATTCAGGCGAACAGAGAGGCAAACAAGCCATCTGCGCAATAATAAACTTGCCCCATGACATCAAATTTTATGCTGCAGCACATTTTGACTGGCTGTAAGTAAAAAATACAACTTTTCTAGTAAATCAAATTTGTGAATTTTTTAGTAAATACCTGAAACAAAAAGTTTTGTTAAAACTATTAACACAGAAACAAGTTAGAATCGTTACAATATCAACTCAGTTTGTAGGAAAATGGCAATTATTTATTACTTTAGTTGGTTGAAAACTCAAAGTGTTTACTGCTTATATTTTCACATTTATTTTGCATACATTTATTGTGTACTTTTCTTTGATGGTATGCCAAAACGAGTATCATGATGCAATATTACGCATACGCCATGTTGGCAGCTGCCATTTCGCATACTCGTCTAGTCGGGAGGCAGACAGACAGCTCGTCAGTTTGCCAGTCGCTGCTGGCAGATAATAAAATACTGATCGAATCGAGAATACGCTGTAGACTGAATTACATAATTTACCAAATATTATATAATAAAAAATATATGTAGTAAATATTTTCCACATCGTAAATTGATATACCTTTTGGAATATGTAGAGTGTGTTCCAAATGTCAGGTAATTAAGCTGCGGTGATGCTTTCGAGGATACTCCACAGCTTGCCAAGTTGTGGCATGAAGCTAGTCGACGTGGCAAGATAATGAACCATTCGACAATATCGAATAGCGATACCTGATCCCATAATGGAGCACGTGTACTCGTCAAGTTAATATTCAGTAAATTCCCATCCTCGTCAAAAATTGTTGAAAATTTAAATTATAAAACATTTGCCAGCCCATTTCCAAGTATAGCAAAAAGGGTCTCTCACTTGTCGGATTGTGCGCTTAGCAATTGTCAATTATCCCAACCTTTTCTTTAGCCTTTTTTTGGGCAAATAAGTTGGGGGGGGGGGGGGAAAGGACGAGAATACTTTGCAATGCAAAGCAAAGTTTTGAACAAAATGCGACATAAAAGGAAGTAGGAAAAATTGGGGGAAAAAAGAAAATATTTCAAATGCTTGGGTTTACGTAAAGCGGCTTAGAAGGCTTTTCAGTTCACCTGACGCTTCTGCAGTTGGAGGAGGGAGGGAGGAGTCATTGGCTAAGGGTTTATAAAATTGTGCGCACGAACTGGCTAATAAACTGACTGCCATTCTCAGAAAAAAGACGTAAATATTCAAATAATCTAGCAGAAAGAAAGGAACAAAATATATATTCCACATGTATTAGTTTTACTATAAATATATATATATATATATATATATATATACTCTTTTGGTAAGTGACACGAGGCAATTTAGCTTTAAGAAAATGCTTGTGCCACAAAACTTACAAAAAGACTAACTGAGACACCGACAAAACTGACAAGGGGACGGACAAAAGGCAGTCGGCAAAAACACTGCAAGGTATTTATAATTAAAAACGCAAACCCTTAAACAACATTTTACTTGGGGCAACAACTTGCGACTGTCTCTCTGACAACAAGAGCAGCAGCAGCGGCGGCGGCGGCGGCGGCGATGGCAACGCCAACGCCAACAGCTGCAACAGCAGGGGAGGGCAGCAGGGGCAGACAGAAGTCAAACAATAAAGCAGACAACAATAATTTCAACAATAACATGACAAATTGTTTGGGGGCACACAAGCAGCTCAGCTGCATGCCTCGCCTCGCCTCGCCTCGCCTTGCCTTGCCTTGCCTCGCCTCGCCTCGCCTTGCCACGTCTTTGTTTTGCTGTCTCTGCCTGCCGCCGCTTGGTTAGCTGCAGAAATGGTGGCAAACTACTAAAAGCAACCAAACAAAAATCTTTTACTTATTTATGTAGGTGTCGCAAAGTCCTTGCTGCTTGCCACTAACCAAGTGCAACTTGCTACCATGATAAAAGCATGAATGCTCCAAGAACTAAGAGCGTTCATTAATGTTTCTTCTTTTGTGGCAATATTTATTATTATATTAACCAATCAGATATTTTATATAGCATAATTTTTTTTTTTTTGTTGCATACTTATATGAACTTAATTATAGTAATTACCACTAAATCATAATGGTTACTTTTATTTTTTATATGTTATAATGATAAATTATACTCAGATCTTTTTGATTTCTGGCCCACATAAAATTACGCATTTTTGTGCAAGTTTTTTTCGGTTACCTGAGGAAATAAAAAAAGTTTTTTAAGGAACATAATTTACGACAAAATTAAAATACTTATTTTTTACCCTTGTTTTTATATATACATATTATAAACATTTAAATTATAGTCAGAATGCGACTGCAGTTGTAAAATTTATTGCGTTTGGAGGACTTTCTCCAATTTTGTTTTGACTTTCTGGCCAAATGTAATATTTCTGTAGATCTTGAGTAGACCAAGCAAGCAACCAAACTTGAGTTAACTTTTTGCTTGTGTGCAAGTTATGATAAATTTGATTGCAGCATGCATGTAGCATGTAGCATGTAGCATGTAGCATGTAGAAGCATGTGCAACATTAGCCAGCGCAAAACAAAAAATAATGGAAAAAAAATGCTTTTCTTCTTGTTTAATTTTATTTTTTAGTTTTTGCTATGTCGACGGCATAAATCAATTTGACTGGCTCACAAAGAAATCTACGTAAAATTGAAAACAAACATGAACATTTTAAAATCAAACAGAGAAAATATGAATTTTATTGAGTTATGATAAAAAAAATCTAAGCAAAAATGTAGATTTGAACTTACCGAATATTTTAGAACTTAATTAAAAAATTCCCAAGAGAAAAATATAGGGAAAATTGAAATGCTTTTCTAGTTTTTTGCATGCGCTTAAATCTTAAAGCCAACATTTCTGGCTGTGTTGAATTTCAGTTTCATTCAGTTGAAATGCTTTTAGGGCTTTGATTTTTACACCACTTGGCAAAAACAAAGCGAGAAAGTGCGAAAGGGAAAGAACAATAAAAACATCTGGTGAAATTAAGTGAAGTGAGACTGGGCTAGTGGTATTGAAGGGTGTATGTGTGTGTATGTGTGTGCGTGTGTCACTCGCTTTTGGCCGCATGTGGCACATGTTTGAGCTTGAAGGACATTCAATGGCTGTGCGTATTATGTTAAGCCCTTTCAAATGACCAGCAACGAGTGACAGTTTCAGCTCAACTGTAGAAGGAGCAGCGAAATCAGCAGCTCTATGGTTGCCCCAGCTACAGCTACGGCTACAATGCAGCTTAGCTTTTCACAACACACCCACACACACACACACACGCACACACACTAACAAGAACACTTTTGTGTGTTCTGTGCGTATTTTTTTTTTTTCCGCCATATCCTGTAACTGCAATATTATAAGCTGTATAACGTTGTTGACTTCTAAAGAACGAGCTAGAAAGCAGAAACAGTTTGCAAAGCTGCATTTAAACGCCTAAACTTCTTTCTGCACACAAAATGACAGTTTCACGAGGCACATGTTGTTGAGAAACTTAACTTTTGAATGATGTAAAACTGATGAATGTTTGAAAAAAAGTATATCTTAAAATGGAATAAATGTGACTATTTACTTCGGTTTTAAATGGTAAAAATTCGATTAGTTGTGCACAGAGAAAGACCTTCTTATACAGGGTATTCCAGAGATGCGAAATGTTTAACTATAGTTTTCCTACTTGTTCCTATTTGATCTGGCGTGTTTTTAGCAAAATGCTGTAAGTGTAAGTGGGCTTTCATGCAGCCATTTTGTGCAACGCTTAAGCAAACAATAAAACATAATGAAAGTGTAAAGCTATTTGAGCCAGAAGCCAAACCGAAACCAAAGTAAAGTCTGGCTAAATCAAAAAAAAAAAAAAAAAAAAAAAATGAGAAAAAAAGGAAAAATATGAAAAAAGGGGTCAAATAGCTGGCTCCGAGTGCCAGAAAAATGCACATAAATGTGATAGATGTGTGTGCGGCTGTGGCAAGTGCTTATTCCATTTGGCTTCGCCTATATGCACTAACTGCTGTTGCACGAAATCATTTTTGTGCAATCACGACTTGCAACAAAATAAAATTTAATGCCAGCATTTGTCCAGCAGCACGTTGCACCCTCGGCAGCGCTTTTACTCCGATTTACTTGTGTCAGTTGCATGTTGCCCGTCGGTAGTTTGCCACAAAAGCATGAGAAATAGCTACGTTTTGTGGCAAACTTTGTTATTTGTTGCATGGCTGCGCTTGACGCTTCCATCTTGCTGCATGTCGAGTGAATTTTTAACATTTAATTATGAACATGTCATTGCGGTAAGAGGTTTATGAAATGAACTGCAATAAAAACGCAGCTGAATCAAAAAAAAAAAAAAAACAAAAAATACCAAAATAAAAAATAAAAAAACATTTTTTGCCCACAATTTTTTTTTAAAAACTCCTTAAAATGTGAAAATGCACAATTAATGATAAAATTCATTCTTTTTTTTTTTTTTTAGCTTTATTAAAAGAGTTTATACATCAGTAGAAATTACATACATACAAATTATAGCCGCAAGAAAATCATTTTTTTTTACCTATACGATGAGTATTGTAATTTAATTATATATTTTATGTAAGAACATTTTAAACAATTCAAAATGAGTACCTAAAAGTGAGACATTTAAAGCCTTCGTTTTTTTCGCTGAGTTCAATGCTATTTGCAAAGTTCAAATTGTATAAAAGTATTGTCAAACTTTTTACCACATGTATAAAGAGTAAGAGAGAGAGAGGGAGAAGGAGAGAGACAAAAAGATAGACAGAGATGGATAGAGTTCTGGGTAATGTTAATGTATCTGCATGGTCGTAAATCACAATAAGTGCGCGCCGCAGAGGCAATAAGCAGACATTGCTCATACGCCGCATTGTTCGCAAGGTAAACTTCATGCAACCCCAAAGTGGCCGAGGCCCACAAGCGGTTTGGTTTGGTTTGCCGTACCCATCCCAAACCCATCCCGTGCCCATCCCAAACCGATGCCATTTTTCATGGCATGCCAATCGATAATTCTTTTGTTCATTAAGAAGTTGATAAATCACAGCAGCGCTACGTGGGTTCAAGAGTAGCTAACGACTGAAAATGAAATGAATTTCATAGTTTAACATGGACCAAATTGCAAACTCAATAAGCTGGTCAGCATAGTTGTTGCCGAACCGATGTGTGTGTGTGTGTATGTGTGTGTGTGTATATGTGTGTGTGCTTGGGTTAGTACGAGCGTGACTAATGCACTTCAAATACTCTTTGACACTCAAACATACAAGCAAGGATAATAAAAGGGAGAGGGAGAGGGAGGGTGCTTGCCTGGTTCTTCATGCCTTACCTGTTCCTACTTTGTCCAATTGAGCTGGAAATTAACGCATCGTTAAAGCCACAACAGTTAAGCTGACTAACTGTTCACTCATCACCCTCATTATAAAGTTGAAGCAATCAAAATGTATTGGGTTAAAAGAAAAGTTAAATTAAATTAAGTATTATTATTATCTGATTAAGCACATCTTAGACAATTGTAATAAAGTGCAACAAATTTATATATATTTTCAGTAAACTATCTTTTATATTAATTCAATATTAAATTAACGCTGGATCTTTTTCTTTATAAAGTTGAATCAAAGCAATTAAATTGTATTGGGTTGAAGGAAAATTTAAATTAATTTAAGTATTATTATTATCTGATTAAGCACATCTTAGACAATTGTAATAAAGTGCAACAAATTTATATATTCAGTAAACTATCTTTTATATTTAATATTAAATTAACGCTGAATCTTTTTGTTTATAAAGTTGAATCAAAGCAATTAAATTGTATTGGGTTAAAGGAAAAGTTAAATTAAATTAAGTATTATTATTATCTGATTAAGCACTTCTTAGACAATTGTAATAAAGTGCAACAAATTTATATATATTTTCAGTAAACTATCTTTTATATTAATTCAATATTAAATTAACGCTTGATCTTTTTCTTTACAAAGTTGAATCAAAGCAATTAAATTGTATTGGGTTAAAGGAAAAGTTAAATTCAATTAAGTATTATTATTATCTGATTAAGCACTTCTTAGACAATTGTAATAAAGTGCAACAAATTTATATATATTTTCAGAAAACTATCTTTTATATTTAATATTAAATTAACGCTGGATTTTTATTTGTCTTTGCTTCTTCTTTATGGGACATTCTTAAGCGTTACGCTTTGTAAATAGCAGCTTTTACACATCATTAAAGTAAAACTTCCGCCAGCCAGCCGAAATCCTCCCGACTAGCAAAAGTTTGGTCTGTTTTCGGTTTTATGTTACTTTTCTTATTTCAGATTATGCGCTTTAAGCCCTTTGAAACTGATTAGATTTTACTCAGCTACTCGAAGTTGCCTTCAAAAGTTTGTCCATAAATTATCGTTGGATCGTTTGCTCCTCCTCCCCACCTGCTGCTGCTGCTGGGACTATTTAAACATTTTAATTGTATTTTAATGAAACGAGCGGCATTTTGTGTGTGTAATAAAATTATGTTTAGCATATATTAAGGGAACATTTCTGAAACACTTACAGATGGACGCAGACGTTGCACAAATTAATGAGAAATTATATACGCGCCACACGTACTCGCACTCAGACAGGGGATAGAAGTGGGGGTGGGAGGGGCAAGAATGGAGTTGCGCAAAAAAAAAAAAAAACTTGAGTTGAATGTGCGAAATCGAGGCACAAATTGTGATTGCAGTTGGCAAAGTGTGCGCTGTTGTTGCACACTTTGGTTGTTGCCACTGTTGGTGGCATTTGGTCTTCTTCTTCTATCTTTCTATAATATACTTTTTGATAGCTTTTGTTGTGGCTGATTCTTTGTTGGTGTTTTTGCTTTTGCTTTTGCTTGAGTTAGTTACAAAACAGTTTTATTTTTATTTTTATTTTTTATTCTTACGAATTTTTGGTCTAAACAAGTTTTGTATTAAAAAAGTTTCTTATCTTCTCTTCTACTTGCAGGTAAATGACATAAATTTTTAATTACTAACTGCAGAAAACTTGTCCTCCAGAATGGGTGGCAGTGGCAGTGGCACTGGTCGTAGTCGTCGTCGTCGTCAACATCGTTGAAAAGTTTTCATCATTCAGTTGCCGTCAAGTGTCAAGTGCCTTGTCGACCAGGCCACACAGCCAGAACCAAGAACAAGATCCAAACCGAGACCGAGACCATCGTCTTGGCCAAAAGTTGGCCGTGCAGCTGCAATTTGCAGAAAACAGCTGGGTTATCCCCAATTGTTGGAACACAAATTGTAGTTGCCGCGTCACCATTGGGGTTAACATGTCTGATAGGCAGCTGAAGAGATGCCTCCACACTTGGCAGCTGATAATCCAAACTTGGCTGCAGTCTAGAACTGTTGCCCCTATATCATTATAGTTAGATTGAAAACTGAATGTGTGTGTGTGTGGGTGTGTGTGGTGTGTGTGCGGGTGTATAGAATTTGAGCTCAGCTTGGTTTATGGTGTACCACAAAAAGTTGCACACAATCAGGCAGAAGGGGAGCAGCTTCTAGGCTGCAAATTAGCATTCAACCCATTCTGGCTTTGCTTTGCGCCTTTCGCTGTGCATTCTAAAATCCAAAAAAGAAGATGCAGAAAACAGCAGCTTCTCCCGGATGCGGAAATGTGCTTGGCAGACGAAATTGTCTGGGGAGCCCGGACGCAAAGAACGGAATGGACGAGGAGGAGGAGTGAGGAATTGTTGCCATTTGACCATGCAATGGCCAAAACCGGAAGACGTAATTAGGGTAAAAGCAAAATGGGAAAATAATTAACACTTGAGCATAATTAATTGCACGACAAATGACAAGAGCCGCGGAAGGGGCTGATCCTATCTAAGTGGAATTCCCAACAGTAGTAAAACCCATCAAGTTTCCTTATCAAGTTTTTTTTATTATCACTAGTTGCCCCATTTTCCCTGTTGTGTTGCCACAAATGTTGTTGCCTCTGCTAAACGCATTTCGCACGCTCCATTTGCCAATTTGGTAAAAGCATTTGCCATTGCAATTTACCATGCAGCATGCAACATGCCACATTCCACATACCGCACACGTGGTGTGAAGAACAACACTTGGAAATATACACAAAATTTATTTCAAATCAAATTCCAAAATATTTGAATAAATTTGAATAATGAAATAAATCAATGCAAAGTTGCTACGATTTTGTCCATAAGACTAGTTTGTGTAGAATTTAATTTAACCCTTTAAATGTTGCTTGCAAACATTAAATTCTGCTAAATGAAGCTGCTAAATATTTTTAAGCATTTCTCATTTATTAAAAAAAAAATAATAATAATTATATGCCAGTTTTTATAATTTTTTGTTTATCAATAAATAAATACAGGGTATTTTCTAGTACACAATTACTTTACATTATATTCTGTTACATTTTTGTAGTTACTGTAAGACAACCAACACACACACACACACAGACACACACATTGATAGTGACACTGATTGTGCTAATTAAATTTGAATTGATTTACTGTTAAATTGAATTGTTGCTCAACACAATCCAACAATTTACGGATATAAAAGATTCCATTGTGGTGCACACAATTTCCATGGATGTATATTTGCAAACATTTCACTTCATTTCACATACCATTTCTGGTAATAAATTACAATAAACTTTTGCAATTCCCAATTGTATTTGATGTTCGCACTTCAGCAACTCAAAATGCCAAAAAGTCGGAACAACATTTCAAAAGCTTGGCAATGCCATTTGCCGAGGTTCCTTCCCTTGGATTGATTTTGTTTTTGCGTTTTGCCATAATTACTGACAGCCATGGCAACATGGCTCAGTATAATTCATTTCGCAACTCGAACTATTGCCAAATGCCTTAATTTTTTACACTTGATTGTGCTCAACTCATGAGTGGCTCAGATTTGTTTAATCAATTAGAAAATTATAATAACATTTTCAATGATGCTTTGCCAATTTAGAGATTATCTCGAAAAATCACGCAAGTGAAGATATAAATTATAATTAAACCATGAACCACCCATCAACCCTTTTTTGTGTGCGGCTCAATGACCTTCAGTGTTTTTGGGGCCAACGCCATTTCCCGTTTTTGTTTAATTTTCGGATATTGTTTTTTTTTTTTTTTTTTTTTTTTTTTTGGTACATTTGTATTGCTGGATGGAGCGCGCTTGCCTATTAAGTTGGATAAATGAAACAAATATTTATGTTGGCGCCTGTCGGGTTTTCCTTCTTCATTTTTAATTAAAAACATACACACAACATTTTTGATGATTTTTGCGCATTGTCATCAGAAAACGAGGGCTCCTAACGTAGGGCTCCCTCTCTTTCTCTCTGTGTGTGTGTGTGGCTTGTTTGTGTTTGCTTATGGGAATTTCAATCAGTGCCAAGGCAGCAGCAGCAGCAGCTGCGGCGTCGGCGGCAACAACAATAAGTAAAACGCTTCTCATTTAATTTAACTGGTACTTCTTTTCCAGTCGCTTGCCGGACAAAAGGCGCACAACAATAACAGAGCTGAAACATGACAGTATTTAAGTGATTTTCATTTAGTATTGCGCCCATCGCATTCAGCATTCAGGATTCATTCAGTTTTCATTCAGTTTTCATTCACCATTCATATAGCACCCGGTGGGGTCTGTGGTTATCTCATTGCTGTCGATTGCGAGGCTGGCGTTGTCGTTGGCATCATCCTCAATTCTCAATCCCAATCAGTTGCATCCAAACCGGCATGATGTTGATGATGATGACTGTCATCCGGGTTCTCTGCTCGTTCTTTTATTACAAGCAACGTTTCGATGACCAATGTATGCAATTCTTGTAAATGACTCTCTCTCTCGGCGAGTATCCTTTTGACTCGTTGCCGGATTATGGAATACGTATGTATAGGATAATGTCTGAATAAATGTGGCCTTAAATTGCATGCGAAATTGAGTTTGATAAATTGAGCCTTAAATTACCATCAAGCCACATAACAGAATACAGAATTCATTAAGAGTATTAAATTAAGGTCAGAATTTTCATGTGAATTATTATTGAAGTTAATTTCTTTAATAAATATCTGGGATCTTAACAGATATCATAACATGACATCTTAATTGATAATAAATACAAAATGCATTAAATAAATAATTATAAATAAATTAAGGAAGCCAATATTAGAATATATTTGTTGTTTATTATTTGCTTAAATTTCTCGAAAACAAGTTGATATTGCATTTAAGTTTGAATTTCATTGCCGAGTTGTCTGTTGACGGAAATTGAGCTTGTTTGCCATTTCTTGCATGTTTTCTGTCTAATTTGCATCTGAAACCTTTGAGCCATTTTCTCTTCTGCAAGAACAGACACACAAAGCATAAGCCAGAGCAATTATTTTTGTAAATGACACGGTCGAAGCCATCCAAATTGTTGACCTACTCACAAAAAAGGTGTCGGGTTTTATTCTGCACAAGTTGTCAAACTGTTTGCACAAAATCTACGACACTTTTACAGCAGCAAAACTCTAGCAAAAAAGCTAAAATAACAATTTCACAAACAACAACAAAGAATATAGAGAAAAAAAATAAACAAGCAACTTGCATAATTTTTTTTATATATATTTTTTATTTTGTCCTGCCACAAAAAGCCAGGCAGTCTAACTAGTTGGACACTGTGTGTGTGTGTGTGTGTTTGTGTGTGTTTTCGTATTTTATTACAAAAGTTTACATGACTATGCAGCTCTTTTGGCCATTGTTGTGATGACGTTAAATGTGTGTGTTTCTCTCGCTGTTTTTGTCATTTTTATAAGCTTTAAAATGGGTATCAAAACTCTTTTGCATAAAATGGCCCAGCAAAATTTATAAGGTGGAGCGACAGCAACAAAATGGTATACTAAACTTTTAGCACCAGTCGCCTCCCCCTCACAAAAAATGTTGGTCAATTTGTGCATATAGTTTTGACCTTTTAATAACATTTTTGTTGCCACTATTTTTTTTAAAAGGAAACACATGATTTTGGCAGCGCTCTGATTACCACTGAATATTTTGCAGACACAAATGCAATGCGGTCGCCAATTGTCAGCAACAGTTTGGCTAACAAGCAGACAAGCATTGACAAACTTTGCCAAATTGGAAATAAATACAGAAAAATATAGCTGACCATTCAAGAGTATTCCCGGAGAAAGCCACATTGCGCTGAACAAGCAAAATGCATTAGAGGGATGCGAATTGTGGCATCTAAAACTATTGCAACTGAAATTGAATTAAAGCTAAAAGTTTTCGAATCTTTCGCCGCATCACTTTCTACCCTGTATTAATGAAAGTTAGCCATAATGGGTATCTTTAAGTTGTGCTGAAGATGGACATCTTGTCTTTTATTTATTTTATTTAACTTAATTGAAAAAAGTTGAATTTAATTGAATTTTAAATACAATTTAAAATTATTAGATTAAATTAAATTAAATATTATTAAATTAAATAATATTAAATTAAATATTACTAAATTAAATATTATTAAATTAAATTAAATATTACAAAATTAAATATTATTAAATTAAATATTATTAAATTAAATTAAAAATTATTAAACTAAATTAAATATAAGAAATAATATTAATATGTCTGAGATTTAAATGCAAAATATTCCAACATTTGTTGCATGAATTAGTGAATACCCAGAATAAACTCAAATAGATCAAAAAAATATTAGTATAAATTATATCCACAACCCGTGCATGATACACAGTTATTTATGGAAAAGGACATTTAAAATTGAGTACTTAATTACAGAAATTGAAGATTCTGAATTGATTACCGAAATCGTCCAGGCAAGGATTAATAAGGATTACAACGATTAAAAGAAAGTTAGAAGATGAAACAGAATTTATTTGACTCATGTATATATAAAATATTTTATAAATTCTTATTTATTTTGAATTCAAATTTGAAAATAAATTTATATATATATATATATATCTATATACAACTCGTACTGGGTATCTTAAAGTTGTGAAGGCAGCTCAAATAGAGCACTTTTATGTGGAATTCTTGGAGTTTTTTCTTTTTTGTTGTGGCTTCAACTTGACCACGAGTAATGCATTACAGCAGCGTACAACAAGCTCCGGAACATGAACAATGACCAATGTAATTAAGCAACTTACAACCAACCAACAACACACACACACTAACACACACAGCACACACACAACACACACACAACACACACACACACAGTATAAGCATAGTTTCATGCTGAAACATACGCATTTATTATTTGTCGAACACACATGTTGCTATATACATATTATATATATATGTATATATTTATATGTTTATGTATATATATATATATATTTATGTATATATCATATTTAATATGCGATTTCTGACACCACTTTTATGGCGAATTGCTTCAACTTCTGCTTCCATCGTTCTCATAAAATGTGGTTATGTCCATTCGATGGTTGAAAAGATAAAGGACGATGCTCATTTATTTGACTTACGCAAATGGATAAGCATATGCACAAATGTGTGTGTGTGTGTGTGTGTATGCCTGTGTGTGTGTGTGTGTATGTGTGTTTGTGCGCGTTTGTGCGTGAGATAAATGGCAACTCATAAGGCCTTCTACACACAAACACACACGCATGTGTCATATTTTTAATGAAAGGCCGTTTGGACTTTTGGCCAAAATTAAGAAAGCCCAAAATTGAACTTTGGCCCAACTCTGTCCCATGTACAGGCTGCTTGCGCCATGATTTTAATATGTCACGAGTTCAGAAAGAAAACATTAACTTCAAGCCAAGAAAATACGAAATATGAATTACTTGCAAAGGCTACGAATAAAGAAGGCTAAGAATAGCGAAAAGCTGTTTTAGCTTAAGAGATACGACTAGGCCTTATGTGAACATATGTGTAATGTGTGTGTGTGTGTTTTACTGTGTGTGGATCATGCTGATTATGAATAAGAAGACCTTAAAGAACTGATGTAAGCGTGATTAAAGTAAATGTGATTAATACATAATGAAATCAGCAAACAGAGAGCAATTCTCAAGTAAATAGGAGTTATTTAATATTTGCAGTAACATTTAACTGCCAATTTGTAGAAATTAAGATTTGGAACAGAAAATGGTTCCCATTTGCTGTGTATTCATATTTTTGGCGCTCTGCAAAGCTGAGTTTTAATCGATGTGTTTTAAAGCCAGTTTTGAGCGCATAAAAGTATGCAATATAAAATAAATATAATTAAATATAAAAAAAAAAAATAAAATAGATGGACATCAATTGCTGTGTGTGTGTGTGTGTGTCTGTCGTTGATCTTTGCTCGCTGGCTATTAAACAAGAGCCAACAAAATTGGTTTTTTTTTAATTTTTTTTTTTTTTTTTTTTTTTTTGCTTTTGTTTGGTGGAACATTAATGAGACCTTTTGCAGTGTTAATTTGCTGTGTTTTTGCTGTGTGTGCCACGCGACCGCGGATAACTTTTGACGCGGCCAATCAATGATTACACACACACACACACACAGACACTTAATGCACGAAAGCAGATATTGTGCAATGTGTGTGGCTGACCAAACTGAAGCTTCCAAAATTGGCAATCATCAGCGGGCAGTTGCGGTTCCTGTGTCGCATACTGCATGCAATTTAAAGCATGCGCTACTCACCAAAAACATAAATACATAAGCACATACACACACACACACACACACACATAAATACATGCGAAAATTCCATGCCCAAAATCCCTTTGTGGTTGGCAATATTACGATATTTCGGAATGACCCCAATAGCACGGGGTTCACCATTATATGATTGATGTCAGTCAGGAGCCAAAAGTCGCAACTAAATCTACACATTGTTGCGGCAGCTTCCCGGCCGCAATCAGCAGCCAACACACAGCATGCAACACAACAAGAACGACTTCGATGACAGGAAATGCGCAAGAAAGCAGTCGACGCCATTTTGTGCAACATTTTGTGTCGCTCACGTGCGAACGCGTTGGCGTTTCCAACTATTTCGCGCTGATTTTCAGCTCGTTTATCGAAATGGCAGCGACGACAACTCTAAACCCTGCCAAAGACACCGAAATATCAGTTATGTGGTGGCAACTCTGACAATAGTGCGATGGATATGACTGCCGGCAGAAGGTGTGCATTGGGGTCTGGGTCTGGGTCTGTGTCTGGGTCGGGGTCTGGGTCCGTATCCGTTTCTCGTCTGCATGTGATATTTACGTGATGCTGCTAAATGTCAAATATTTTGTCATTCACGGAAACAACAACAGCAACAACAACAACAACAACAACAACAACAGCAACAACAACAACAACAACTTCAGCATGATTGAAAGACTTTTGCGTGTGCAAGCAGCGATGGCAATCGAATTTCTCTGACAGTTTGACGAACAATTTTCAGACGTTTGGCAGACAAATACGACGATTGCTAAACTGCGGATATTGTGGTCTATATCTATATATATATATGTATATAGACTCTGAAGTGACGATACAAATGTGCTGTGCTTGTCGCGATCAAACCGATTTCTTGGGCATTTTGTAACCGAAATCAATTGTCACAAAATAAAACTAAACAGCACATTTTTTATTAGCAAGTAGCTAAGCTTATTAGAGAAGAGAATGAATTTCATTTAGATTAAATAAAATTTGAAGCGTTTTCTATTTTAAAGCGTTGACGTCTTTTTCCTTGGTTGGCTTTAGGAGGAAGGCAGGAAATTATAGTCTTCTCCTCTCAAGTGCAGAGCCTACTTCTTCGTCGCAATTAACATTAAATATTTATGTATTTGAAAAATATTTACACACATTTTAGAATTAAATTGTATGTATAAAAGTGCTCACCACCTGGTGATTTAAGTGATTTCAGATTAAAGCAATTAAATACGGATAAATTCGAACATAACTCCATACATTCATTGAGCGATGTCCAGCGGCATCTGGTCATATGCCCATGTCCCTTCAGTCAGGTTAAGCTAAAACAAATTGTTGGCTGTAAATTTAAGAGTGGGTGGGAGCGTATGTGTATGTGTGTGTGTGGGTGGTGGAGTGCAATGAATTCAATGGATACATTCAGCCATTTGTTTGGCAGCTGGTTTCGGGCCGTTGTCAGCCAAGTTGAGATAAGAGCGTCAACGTCACCAAGGACGGGCGACAGCAGCGCGTTGGAAGTCAATTTCAGGTGTTGGGCAGACATAAATTACAATTTGAGTGGGCTCTCGAGACAGGCGGGCGGAACACAGGTGCGGGGTGCGGGTTGCGGCACAGAGATACAGAGTTGGGGCTGGCGTTGGGTCATAAATGGCAGCTGGTGCGTTATAAACTGCACTTGGCTCACATTTTGATGAGTGTGAAACTATAAAAAAAAAAAAAAAAAAAAAAACCGAGTCGCTGTTTGCTCATTTGCAAAAAAAGTGCCGCACAACACACAACACACACACAAACTGCAACACACATTAAGATTTACTTACACTGGTGCTTCTGCTGCTGCTGAAGTGCATCCAGTTTTAGTCGACTCCTCTTTTAGTTTACTGGAGTTGGTTTTGTACCTGGTTATTGCCGCTGGCAGTATGCAATTAACAACTTTTTGATTAGTTGGTCAGCCGCGCGCATAACTTTTGACATCGTTTTGCAGTCATGTTGCAAAAGTTGTCCAAAATTTACTAACCCAACGTTCTCACTCTATCTCTCTCTCTCTCTATCTCTCTCTCACTTTCGCTAGCATTTACAGTTGCATTTGTACATCGGTATTTTGCACAGGTCTGCGTATTGCACAGTTATTTGTGCAGCTTAAAACTTTGTTATCAACAAATGCGTAAATTCACCCAACCGAAAAAAAGCACAAACTTTACAATTTAACGAACACCCAAAACATGTGTGTGTGGGTGTGTGTGTGTGTGCATTTGTTGTGTGTGCCTTTATAGAGCTGTCTAACTTTTAGACAAAATATTTATGATAGCCAAAAAATCGTTTAACAACCTGTAAAGTTTAACAATGTTTTGTTGCACAAGATCAGCACAAAAGGTGGCTATAACTAATGTTAACTCGACTCTGCAGATATCAATTATTTATTATTATTTCCGGTAAATGTTAAATTATTATTTGAAATCGCCGTAACTATTTAATACCTATTTAAATGTTAATAATTTAGTGTAAAAGATACTAATTAAATTTGTTTATCCGTTGTTTGATATTTTTCCCATATTTCTGCCCATTTGCTATGATTTATATGCTAGTCGAAATATCTGTTAAAATTGAAATTATTATTATTATTTTTTTTTTTTTTTTTGGTAGAGCCGAAACAACATTCAAGTTGGCAAAGTTTGTCGTCGTCGTCCATTCGGGCCTGGCTAAGTGGCTAGACATTAAGTAAGGGAGAAGGTGTACAAAAGTGAGCTGCCATTTAACAGTTAAGTTGTCGTCTTTAGTCTAAAGTTACGCCCACTTAAGAGCCGCTTCAGCTGACACAAATTGCAGGGCAAGAGGTGCTGCGACGGCAAATGTTATCAAAAAAAAAAAAAAAAAAAAAAAATTCATTTATTATTTTCAGAGCGCAAAACTTTTCAGCCACGATGAGCGCCTTGGGTATTTGTTCAGGTTTTGGCCTTCTTGGTTTGGTTAGGTTAGGTTAAGTTGACGTGTTTTTTTTTCTCGTGCCTTGTTATAATGTGTGGGCTTTGTAAGTGGTGGGTAGTCCGTAGTACTTATTATCGATTAGCCATCAGGTGAAAATGCGACGATTTTCAACGCTCGGGTTTTTCAATATGCTGCGCACACGCTAAGCTTTTATTATTCTTTTTTTGTTGTTGTTGTGAAACTTTGTCAAACGAAGGCGGCAAAGGATAACAATGTTGATGTGACAGTTAAAAAGCATACACACCCAAACACACACACACACACACACCTAAACACACACATCCATTCTATTCTACGTATCCTTGAAACTGTTGCCGTTGGCGTGCCATAAAACTTTATCTAAATGGTTAAACCAAGCGCATTCATTGTGAATGGTGGGGGGGGGGGGATGATTGCGGGGGTGCTTGACTTGACTGTATTGAAGGAGCTTGATACAGTCTTTCATTACTTTCATTATTTAGCGCGCTGCACACGCAAACGGAGCGATTTGGCTTAATTGAAAGAGCTTCTGATGAGATTTTAGTTGGACTCATTTAAGGAGCTTATCTCCCTAATTCTCTCCTCGCCCGCTTTTGTCATAGGAAACTAAACTTAAGATGATTTATCTCAAGAATGTGATAGAATTTTATGCTTCAAAAATTGCACTTAAAGTGCTAATGAAACGTTTACAACTCATCCAAAATTGATATTTGCCTTTGCTTCTGCTTTTGGCTATTGTCTGAGAAAACTATAAAAATGTTGACAATCCTAAATAAATTTCTCTTTAATTGGGTTTTCTTTGCAAATTACACTCGAGTCTTAAAGCAACATCAAACCACTTTGTGTTGCCCTTTTGGCCATTTGTGTATAAATGCAAAGTGTTAAAAAACACTTTCAATTTACATGACTTGAGCCCCGAAAAATTATGCAACACTTTTGCGCTTAATTAGACAGGCGGCTGAAAACAAAATGAAACTCAAGAATTCATCAGCATCAATTTGTCAAGTAACAAAAGTTCGTTTTTCTTTCTTGGGTTGACTTGATGCGGGGAGTTCCCCAAGCACATTTTTGTTGAAATTTTTGTTTTTTTTACTTTGTTGGGGGCAGGGCGGGGCAGTACTCTTGGCTGCTGTCTATTTTGACACGTTTTGTTACGCGTTTGCCACGCCCCCAATTGGGGCATCGCACACGCTGTGTTTGTCTTGTTAAGAAGTCGACGGCATTTTTTGCGATTTAATTATCAACTCTGCAACTGGTCTGCCAACAAGACAAATACAAATTGTAAAAAAAAGTGGAAGCGAAGCCTTAATTTTTTTCTTTTTAAAAAAGGTCCTTAAATAAATTGTAGTCAAGGGCAGTCGTCCTTCTGAGCGGGGGCTTTTTTTTAAAGCTTAGACGAGAATATAATGGCTTTCAGCTCAAATCTTGTTTAGTTTTTTATTTTGACAACAATTTTATTTGTGTAGGGTTTAATTATACAGAATATATATTCCCGATCAGCATTACTAGCCGAGGCAAAAATAAGTTTGTATTATGCTCCTTAAATGCTCCTAAGACTTTGATTAAATATTATTAAGATCAGACTACTCGGTCGAAATATGAACTCTTGTATGAACAATTAATTTTTTTTTGTTAAGATACATTAATTAAATACACTAGTTTTGCATATTTGAAACAAAAAAGCTATTAATAATTAAATTTCATATTTATTTGATCTAAAGAGCTTTATGAGATGGGCGTAAGTGTTGCCTAAGAAGTATAAATTCTATTTTAAATATTGTTTATTATTAATATTAATATATATTATTATTATTATTATATTTTATTATTATTATTATTATTTTATTATTATTATTATATATTATTATTATAATTATATATTATTATTGATCGCATTTTACGAGTAATCTCAATGTCAACCAATTTCTCGCATTTCGTGTGTTGTTTATTGACAAGTTTCTTATTATTTATTTATTATTATTATTTATTTATTATTAATATTCATTTATTATTATTATTTATTTATTTATTATTATTTATTTATTATTATTATTTAATTATTATTTATTTATTTATTTATTATTATTTATTTATTTATTATTATTTATTTATTTATTATTACTTATTTAATATTATTATCCTTTTTATTTATTTTATTTATTATATTATTCTCATTATTTATTTAATATCATTATTCTTATTATTTATTTATTATTTATTTATTATTATTATTACTTCATTATTTATTTATTATTATTAATCTTATTATTTATTTATTATTTTTTATTTATTATTTTTTATTTATTATTTTTTATTTATTATTATTATTATATATTATTATCGATCGCATTTTACGAGGTATCTCAATGTCAATCACTTTTTTGTTCTGCACATTTCGCGTGTTTTGTTTATTGACAAGTTTCTTATTATTTATTTATTTTATTGATATTGTTTTTTATTATTATTTATTTATTTATTATTATTATTTATTTATTATTTTTATTCATTTATTATTTTTATTATTTATTATTATTATTTATTTAATATTATTATTTATTTAATATTTATTATTTATTTATTGATATTGTTTATTTATTATTATTATTTATTTATTATTATTTATTTATTTATTATTATTATTTATTTATATATTATTATTTATTTATTATTATTTATTTATTTATTATTATTATTTATTTATTATTATTATTTATTTATTATTATTATTTATTTATTATTTATTATTTATTATCTCTATTATTTATTATTTATTATTTATTATTTATTATTTATTATTTATTATTTATTATTTATTATTTATTATTTATTATTTATTATTTATTATTTATTATTTATTATTTATTATTTATTATTTATTATTATTATTATTATTATATATTATTATCGATCGCATTTTACGAGGTATCTCAATGTCAATCACTTTTTTGTTCTGCACATTTCGCGTGTTTTGTTTATTGACAAGTTTCTTATTCTTTATTTATCGTTATTATTATTATATATTAATTTTATTAATATATTATTATTAATATATACTATTATTATTATAAATTATCATTATTTATATATTATATTATTATTATTAATATATATTATTATTATTATTATATATTATTATCGATCGCATTTTACGAGGTATCTTCAATGTCAACCACTTTTTTTGGTCTGCACATTTCGCGTGTTTTGTTTATTGACAAGTTTCTTGCTTTGGCGTCTGCTTTTAATGAGTTCCGCTTTGTGCGCTTTTTAGAAGTCGCTTACTGTCTGCCCAAAGCTGGTTGAGAGACGAATGCGAGGACAAATTGATGGAAGAGTTTGAGCCCGGAACTTACCATTAGCATTTCGCCTTGACCAAGTTACCAACTTTCGAATAAATACAACGAGTGAAAAACGTAAACAAGAAGCTAGCAAAATTGCGTAAGTTTCGGCCAAGAAATGCACGAAATTGGCAAGTTTATGAAGCCCAAAAGTTTTGGCTTGACTTTGCTTCAGGCCTTAATTAAGAATATGTTGTATAATTTATGTCTGCCCTCCCCTTAGCCCAGCCACTTCACAGTTTGTAATTATATTGAAACATTCAATTGGAACACACTTTCCCATTCCGCGGCGCAATCAGTCAAAAGGAATTCGTTGCGAAATAAGTTGGTAAAAAATAATCGAAGCAAGCAATGAGCGCGACACAATCAGGCATTGAGAAGGAGAGAGAGAGAGTTGGAGAGAGGGGGAGAGAGAAAGAGTGAGCGCTTAAGTGAGATGGTAGAGCGAATGAAATTGTTAAGCAAAATGACAACGCCAAATGGAATTTTAATTCAATTTGAATGTGTCGTGGTGCCCACACTTTCTCTCTCTCTCTCTCTGTCTCTGTGCACCTCCATCTCGCTCTCTTTTCGGAATTAACGGTGGCATTCCACGGGCAGAGGCAGCTGAGGCCAAAGACCTGTTCTGTTCTGTGTATTTTTATGTCATTTCGCAGATTTCTTTTGTTTCCTTTTCCGCTTGGCTCATTCGAATGGCGCCGACGCCATTTTGCGTAATGTAATTTCATTAAGTCAGGCACAACGGCGGCGACGAACAGGACATGCTCCGAATATATGTTTAATTAAGGCAATTTGCTGGCTGTCAACATTGCAGATAGCATGAACCTACCACATGCCACCTGCCACCTGCCACCTGCGTTCAATAGCGGCTCGGGCGTCTCTGGGCCATTCACTATTGAAATTCAGTTGTTGCAACAGCAAGAAAACCACCTGCTGCCCGCGCTGCTGCAACAACTACAAACCTGACACACACAACTACAGCTTCAGCTGTTTCCCCTGGGCGTATTTGTGTCGCGCCCCGCTGGCAGCTTTTGAAGGTGTAAATGCATGTGCTGTGCCACTTGTCTTTAGTTGTTTTCAACACAGCCACAGCCACACCACCCACCCACGCTCTCTGCACCACCGCTGAGGCAAGTCAGTGGCTGTCAATTGTGTGTGGCAGCGAGTCGAGAACTTAAACTCATTAGCCATCGCCATGGGACTTGGTTATGCAGCAAGCTGCATGCCCGACTTGCCTTATGCATAGTTAAGACGCCAAGTAGCTTGCCACAAATTTAGGTCAACTGGAGCGCTTGAGTTGACTGTTTTGCCTTCTGAATGAAGAATTCTATGCTGCCACACAAAATGGTAGGTGGCACAGCAAGTAGCAGCACAAAATTGCCTTATTTCCCATGTGTGCTTAGTCAAAAAAAAAAGAAATAAAAATAATAATAATAATAATAATTATAAACACACAAAATTGCACATATTTAATGCGTGAGTGTGTGTGGTGTGTGTGTGAACATAGATTACCTCCCCCATGCTCCCCTCTCCCTCTTTCTTTTACGCTGCAAGTTCTTGTGCATTGCTAAGTAAATGTTGCATACTTTTTGCAGATGCCTCACGAGCAACATAAACGAGAAACATTCATTTTGCCTTAAGCTTTAAGCAATGGCTTCAAATTGGTCTCCAGCCTTCCACAAAGTGTGCAACAAATAGCATAATTTTTTTTCTCTCTTTTACTCGTTTCACATGCCAAGTTGCCTGTGGGGCAAATATTTTTTCTAGTTAAATCTAAGTTGCATTAAGGAAACCAACTAGAAATGGGTCAACCACAAATTAATCTACAGAAACATTAAGTTGCATGTAAAAGTTAATTTGTAAATAAACAACTTATGTCAGGCGACAGTGAAAAATAATTTACAATACAAATAAAATTAAATAAATGAATAAGTTAAATTTATTAGATTTTTGGGGGAAGTAAGAGTAAAATTATAAGTAGAAATGAAAATGTGAAACACAAAAAAATACTTAAAATGTACTTTTAAATAATATAAATAGAAGAAACTGAATTGATTATGTGATAAAGTTTATTTATAGTTAATAATAATTAATAATATTTAATAATATTTAATAATATTTAATAATACTTAATAATGATTAATAATGTTTAATAATATTTTAATTATATTTAATAATACTTAATAATGATTAATAATAATTTATAATATTTAATAACAATTTATAATAATTAATAATGATTAATAATAATTTATAATGATTAATAATATTTTATAATAATTAATAATGATTTATAATATTTTATAATATTTAATAATGTTTAATAATATTTAATAATGTTTAACAATATTTTAATTAATATTAGTAATAATTAATAATATTTAATAATAATTAATAGTACAACGACTAAGTAGCAAAGTTGAATTACTTTCATCTATATATTACTACAATTATGCCACTTAAACACATATCTCCAATCTTCTGCACAATTTAAACATTTAAAAATGTATTTTCTAATTATGAAAAGCTAACAATTAATTATTTATTTCGTGTGCAGTGTAATTGCTGTGTTGCACATAAAATCGGTTCGTGCCTGCTTACAACTCGAATTGCCTTTTGGGCAGTGCCACATTCTTTGTGTGTGCCACATGAAACGTTGCAACGTTTGCTTATTTGATTTGTTTTTTTTTTTTTAATAGCTAGCAGCAAAAAGTAAATAACAGTTAAATATATATATATATATTTATGTGTGTGTAGAATGCTTTGCTAAGTCGGCACAAATTAATGAGAAATTATAACAATACTTCTCTCCTGCCTCCAGAAACCACCTAAAATGCTGTCCTATGTAAATACGCTCGAGTTGCTGCAACATGCGAAATTTGTAAGGACCATTTTGGCTTAGATATTTGTTTTTACTTTGCCATTTAATTGGCTATGAACTAATTTGAACCTTGCCCAGTGGACTGTTGAATCCTGAAGAGGTTTTTGACATTTGTTAAACTAAGCAGCTCTGAACAGGATGAGAACAATATGATAGTCAGCTTTGACTGTTTTTTCAATAAACAAACATCCAGACAGAATCGCTGGCAAATAGGCAACAGCTTCAGACGGACATATATATATATATATATATATATATAGATAGAGATGCAGACAGAACACAGAGACTACTATCTACACACAGGGGGATTCAAACAAATCAAATGCAAACAACGTCACAGAACACACTCACTAAAACACACATATGTGTGTGTGTGTTTGTGTGCCAACAGCAAAAGCAATAAAATAGACAAAACTTGGCATGCTGCAGCCAAAGAGTTCCTGACAGCAACATATCCTGTATGAGGATATGCAACAATTTTATCTTTGAATTGAATTGAAATTGAAATTGTGTATGAGCGAATAAATGTCATATAAAGAATGACATGTTTTTATTAACAAATGAATTTTTGCTTAAGCTTTAAGCACAATTTTCTTAAAGCTCGCAGCACAAGAATTTTATTTTTCTGTATATTTAATGTGCAAATTTCGATATTAAACTAAAAAATTACATATTATTTTGGCCAAGTTACCCCAGTTTGCTAGCTGATTGGGTATGAAATGAACAAAGGCTATAATGTTGCCTGTCTAATGGCTCAAGCAATTCATGTTGCTGCCTTTACACTGTGGGAAAAGGGAGTGTGAAGTCCAGGTGCAGGTTGCAGTTGCTGCATGTGCGTGGCAGGCGGCAGCATTGTGAAGCGTGCAACATGCGCAGCACTTACAATGCTCCCGTTAAGGACATGACAAGCAGCAAAAATAAATTCTTATTTTGTTTGCATATTTTTTAACATCTTGTGAAAGCAGATACGATATGCAAATATATAGATATATATGTGTGTGTGTGTGTGTGTGAATGGAAATGTAGCTGGAAATGTGCATATGAAAAATGTATTTGTTTGTAAGAGCGAACATTTTCATGTCAATTAGTTTGAAATTTTCCAAATGCTGCTTGACATAAAATGATAAGAAAAATACAGAACATTTTATTGACAACAGCGCTCAGCTGAAGCTTAAGTGTGTGTGTGTGTGTGTAGAGAGTAAGTATTAATGTGGCAGGCATTAAATTGAGTACAACTATAAGTTATTTTTTATTTATTTTACTTTTATGCATTGTCTTTTGTTGGCAAATATTATTCACCCGGACAACATTGTTCAGAATTGTTGTCACGTTTGATTTCGCAGTCAGTTCGAGTTGCGCTTCTCAACATTTTCAGAGCATACTTTTGTGAGCAGACTATCAACTAGTGAAGAGCGTGTTCGATTCAGGATTTAACTACAAAATACAGTTAGCTACTTTCATCTTTTTCATTCAGAAATTGACTTTTAGTTTTACAGAAAATGTGTGTGAAAACCGAGACTGAAAGCTGGACTAAAATAGATTCTATGAACAATTTAAATAAAGATATAATAATATTTTAGTCGAAAAAATAGCATAAGATATCACTATAATTTAGTCGAAAAAATAACACAAAATTGTTTAAAATACCTATATATAAAATAGCAAAAATATAAGAAAAATGTATTTCTTTATTTATTATCCGAACTCGTTGATTGTGTACATGATCAATAATATTTCAATGTATAATATTTCAATGTATTATATTTCAATGTATATTATAAATCAATTGGAAAAAGGCAGAGCTTGCCTTAAAAAAAATGACATATATTTATTGCTACCTGTAATCGATATGTATCGATACTCGCGAGGCAGGGAGACTTATTGTTAATAAATAAATACATATATCAATTTGAGGTCTATAGCTCTATCGTCGCTGGGATGCGGTTGCTTAGACAGCCGAAAAAGGCTGATTCGACTCGGCTGAGAAAGTATATATATACACATGAGTATATATATATATATAATTTATGTGGTCGTAAATACTTTCATCGAAAAGTAATCAGAAACTTATTTAAGCTTCGTTCAAAGATGCTTTCGACTATTACTTTTCAGCAATTGCATTGTAGCACACACACTCACAGCAAGTGTAATTATGGCTGTATGTGAGTGTATGTGTGTGTTTGTGTGTGTTTGTGTGTTTGTTGTGTGGTGTTTACAGCCAACTCCTCTCCGCGCGGCTTTTCATCTTGTGCTCACACTTTATATTCAGCAGCAACAAAATATGTTCAACCTCTTGCAGAATATTGGAAGCGGAAAAATGAAAGAAGAGATCAAGTAACAATGCTGTAATCGAGTGATCTCGACTTGCATATACCCTGTTTAATATATATATTTTTTTTGGTCTGCAAATGCACTCATTTCTTATAGCTAGCAAAGGCATTCAAAAGAAACTGATCCCTAATTGGCATATACATACATACATATGGACACGTATTTGAAGTTAACGGTTTTATTCAGAATACAGACAAAAATATATTTATGCTTGCATCGATTATCATGTCATCTCTTTCTCACATATTTATAAATACAGAATTAAGATCAATATGATTAGGATTAATATCAATATATTTTGGAGCATATTTGGGTTTTTCTTATTCGATCTGAATGGAATTTGGGTAGTTTAGTCAAAATATCTGAAAGTAGAATCTGTATTAATTAAAAGGTTCTGTCTCTTTAAAGTAGCATTGATTGCTATCGGAAATTGAATTGTATCGATAATCGGGAAAAAGAGGCAGTTATCGGTTAAATAAAGCTTACTTAAACTGCGCCTGATTAACAAGAATCTATATTCAAATCTGAAGATGGAAGAAAAGACGTACATGGGTCTATATCGCCTCAGCCGTTAAACATGATAAAGAATAAATATATTTTACAGAGTCGGAGAAACTCCCTTCTACCTGTTACATACACTTGCACAAAATTATTATACCCTTTTGATCAATTTTTAATGGGTTCAGGGAATAAAAAGCAAAGAAGGAAAATACATTTTCATATGTAAAATTCACAGGATGAACACCCGGGAAAGTGACGTGTGTGCTTTGAGTGCCTGCTGCATGGCAAATTGCAGATTGTTGGAGAGTAATGAAAATTACAAATTGCACTCGAGTTGGCTGCTGATCATCAGTCAAGGCGCAAAGGCAGCATCGTCATCGTCATCGTCATCGTAATCGATCAATATTCAATTACAATTACCATTAATCGAGCAGTGAACACATCGGAAAGTGAATGGACAGTTTGACAAACTGTTGTCAACTTGCCTCCAGACTATGTGCCACCTGACGGCCTGGCCTGCTCTCCCTCCCCCCTGTCACCTGCAGCACAATTCAATTGCAATTTACCCTCAAGAGCCGAGAGGTAATAGGGAGAGACAGTGAGATGAAGAGAGAGAGAGAGAGAAAGTGCAGTGAACTGCCTGTCTGAAACCATGTTTAATTATGCAGCTGACCCCATTTCGAATTGGCCAAGAGCACATGTAATTTAATACACTCACCAAAAGCCATTGGCAGCCGTTTTTCCTTAAAACACAAAAGAAATAAAACAAAATCAAGTTAATTAATGGAATTTACACTTTCAATTGACTTGTGTCACAAAGTGTCAAGTTTGAGTTTGAGTGACTTTTTACAGTCGGTTGACCTTTACTTGCCCTTTGATCGATTTATTTTAGTTCAAGTTTTGGTTTTCAAAACCAGACAGGAGAGAGAGAATCTTGCTAATCAGAGCCATATCATAATTACAAAAGAAGTCCACAATTTTTAAGTGTATTGTTGGCCAAACTCTTTAGACAGGCTGGCAGACTTTATTAATTAGTTTTTAAAGATTAAAAAATCACAACAAGTTTTGCCTTCAATTTGGCATCATTTCAGCTATTACAAAACTTAGTTTGTTCATTTTTGCTTAGGTCTTTAAATGCCAGTCAATCTTCTCATGTATACAAACTTTGAGAATTTAATTGCATTACCTGGATCTAAGTGCCTATTTGAACATAACTTGGCCACTCTAGCGGCAGCCAGGATATTGGATATTGGCTAACAAAGCCATTCAGTGGCCATTTTCATAAAATCGCTCGTTGTGGAAATAACAATTTTTCTAAGCTCTTCTTGCAGCACACGCATAACTTCATTATGCTCGAGTTGCCACATGCAACAGCAACGGCAACGGCAACGAGTGTGGAGTGAGGATGAAATGGGATTTTCAAGTTATGTGAAGTGCACATCTCTCGCGTTTTCCGCATCCGCGTTGCTCAATGATCCGTGTAAGCACAGAAAACTGCACGGGAAACCAGAGATAAACAGATATAGAAATGTGAAACTCTTTATCCCCCCACTATACCCCCCTTACCAACGTGCTGTCCAGTGGCAGCTAGTGGTTGTTCTGGGCTCTATCTGTGACAGTGGCGGCTGTGGCTGTGGCAGTGGCAAGAGCAAAGCTGAGCTCGGAGCTCTGCTGATGCAGTCGAGTATTGATTGTGATAAATGTCCTTCAGCACGCTTTGGTGGTTCCATCAGCAACCGCAAACCCAAAGAGAAAATACTGATAAGGAGAGAAGGACACACAGTTTGTGTGTGTGTGTGTGTGTGTGTGTGTAACAGAGGAAAGATGTAATAATGTGTTTCTGCTGATCGTGAAAACTAGTTGGAATTTTCTTCAAGTCCAACTAAATTCAACAACTCATTAAATTTGAATTTCTTGCTATTTAATTACATGTGCAATTTATGGGCACAAACAATTTGCCATACCCCACACACACACACACACACACACACACTCATTACAATTCACATACGCCTTGACGCGTTGGCAAAGCAAGCAGCATTCGAATTTAATTAATAAAATCCAATAAACCCCCCAAAAGTACACACAAATGCGCACACTTGGCTGGACGCGTTGGTTGTGTGTGAAAATAAAATGCAGAAAATTCAATATTTAGGAAATTTGAAATAATAAAAGTTGGGGTAAACCAAACTCATAATGATGCCCTTTTTTATATAGAAACATTATGTTACTCTCTATGTAAGAACAATTTAATATTTAGTTGATTCCCAGAATAGCTTTATAAATTGTTTGTATGATTAAATATGAAATTACAGGGTAAACAAACTGCCTTACACACATGAAAGCCAAAATGTGAACCGAAAAATGTTCGCATAACTAATGCAAAAATTATGTATGGATGGATGCTCATTTCCCAGTTCTCAACTCAATTTACCTGCTCCAAATATTAATTAGTTTTCTTTTTTTCTTGTATTTATTTATTTTTTTTTTTTTGGTGTCGTTTAAGATGATTTTTGTTGTGCCATTTTGCTTAATGAGCAAAAGATGGCAGCAAAACTTTTCAGCTCGCATTTCGTAGTTGACTTTGGACGCGGATAATTTTGAGTCCATATCCATGCCGAATCCAAATCCGAATTCCATTTGGAATACGAATTCCCTCAGCTTGTCAATATGTCAAATAAAAATCAAATTTCAAATGAATAAATACTTAAAAGAAAATGCGAAACGCAATGAAAATAAATTATAGAAAACTTTTGTAATATAAACTACGATTGGAACTCTGAGCCGAAGATGATGTTAAAGATGAATGATGATGATGATGATGCGGATGTGGATGCGGATGTGGATGTGGATGCTGAGATGATGACGGCCACTCGAGCATTTCATTTTGCAAGCAAATCGCTTGCACAATTCCCAAAACCAAAATGAAATGAATGACACAAAATAAACGAAAAAGTAAAAATGGGAAAAAAACAACAGTCCAACAATCCACCATTTTTTCCCCAATTCTTTGAATTTCTTTTATTGTGGCCGCTGTTGGCTGTTGGGATCTGAACAATTCACTTCTGTTTATTTGGGGTTTTCTGTTTGCCCTCGGTGTTAGCTCATTTCACGGCTTTGCTGCAGACACTTTTTTTTGTAGTTTTTGTTGCCAAGAAATATATTTACCATAAATCAACATCAAAATGTTTGATGATGCGATAAATAGCAAAAGAAAGCAAAAGGCGCCAAAAAGCAAAGAGAAACACAACTCATCAAATAATTCCTCATGATACATTTTAAATATATATATATATATATCTAAATAAATCCCGTTGATTTGTACGCCTCAGGGCTGACTTTAATCAAGATTGTTTAGTCTCTGAAGTTGTGCGAATTACTTTTAATTTCTTAGTGTCATAATTTGCATACATTTATTATTTTCGACAATTCCTCACTCTTGAGTAAAAACCTATGTTTTCAACTTTTAATTAAATATCAAGTTGAGTTTTATCTAGTTGTTGTAAGCCTCGAGACAGTTTCTGTCTACAAACATTATGCAAAGTTTACACGACAACTGTTAACATGATTAGTGCCTGAAGTTGACAGTTTTGTCTGCTAATCTCTTTAAATTGACAGAAACTTAAGATTGTTTATTAATAATTGAGCTGTCAAACTGTAAGTTTTCTTTTGTTTCATTTGCATTTCATTTCACTCTTAATTAAATTTGGCCGACAACGTGTAAACGTTGTCAAACATAAATTTTTACTGTCTACTCTTCGCTCTTTAATTAAAATGTTGAGCAAACCTCCTCCCTCAACCTCAGAGCAGACAATTATGTGCTAGACGTGTGAGCATGTCCCATTCGATGTCTTAACACGCCCCACACACCCAAACACACACACTCATTGGGGAGTAATTGAACCACACACTAACTTTGCCATTGTCGGACTATTAATTAGCTAAACGGCAAATTCATGACCTTTAGACAAATTGACACTCGCGATAACCGTAGGTAAACTACGCTAAGGATTGCCTTAATTACGCTGTCAAGCTGTACGTGTGTGTGTGTGTGTGTGTGTAGTTACCTAAACTCTTAAAGAAATTTATGACTTTTGGCCATGTTTAAAATTTCTATTGTTATTGCACACACACAAAATATCAATCAGCGGATCTAAATAATTCAACAATTTTTGATGATTTTTGATTTAAACAAGAAATTACAAATTACGTTGGATATAAAATTTTAATGTCAGACCCTTAAAATGTGTGTGTTCTTATCGAACACAACACAACACAACAATGCGCAAAAAAGGTGTAAACTTTTTTAATAAAATGCTATAAAAACATCCGGACAACAACAGCAAAATTCCTGTGTCAAAAATACTCCTTACTCCAGTTGAAAAGGGTTGAAGGAAAACTTTAAAGTGAATCAAAATGGATTTATTTTCATTCAATTGAATTCTAGTCAAATAAATAGCTTAGCCTTAAGCTGAATGCTGCATGAGTAAATATGAATTTAAATTTAAAATATGTGAGACATTTTGAAGGGAATCTAAATTGTTCATGTTCATTTGCAGGGTATCTGCTCAGCGTGCTACTCCCTTTTCACTTGTGTTTTGTGGTATTAAAAATGGTTTGGTTTTGGCCACTGGACAAATGTGGACTACTTGTCATTTGCATGCACAGTTTTTTAATCATGTCGAGCATGGAGGTTGTGCGTGTGTATGTGTATGTGTGAGTGTGTGTGAGTGTGTGCTTGCGTGTGTGTAAACAATAACAAATCTTGCATAAAACGGTTATGTTGACGGCCGTTGAAAACTTGGGCCGCAATGCCAAAACATGCACAAGTGCGCAACTTTTGAGGTTAAGACGCTTCAAAAATAAAACTGTAAATATGCTCATGCATACGCATTAAACACACACACACACACACAGCATGTGTAAGAGAGAGAGAGAGAGAGAGAGAGAAAGTGTGTCCGCTTCGCTGCTGCGACGAGTAGATTTAAATTTTTCGTAGCATACATTTCAGCGCTGGAAAAATTAAAGTCTTGCAAACTGTCAAAGCTGATTTGTTGTTGTTGTTTGTGCTGCTGTTAAAGAACTTTTAAATATGCAACTTTAAACATATGCGGCAAACAAACAACGACAAAATAATAATAATTTTAATAAAAAAAAAACAAAACCTGTTAAAGATTGCGAAATTGCAAATAAGCACAGCAAAATTCATTTACATGTGTGTGCATTGGGTGTGTGTGTGTGTGTGTGTACTGTGATATGCTAATTGCCAACTCATTAAAACAGCTTCGTCTTCATGGACTGTGTCAGCAAATGTGTTTCTCTCTCGCTCTACAATTGCATGTAGCTGTCTCAGTCGCTCACTCTTATGTTGGGCGTTGTGCGTGTGTGCATTGCATTTATATGCAAATAACGCTAGTGTGTGTGTGTCTAATTTAATCAGACTGCTAAATAATGAGCCAACACAACAACAACAACAGCAACAGCAGCAACAGCAGCCCTTCAAGTGAAACAGGAAGACTGAAATCTTCCTTTTCTTCCCAGCCTGTCACTTCATTGTCTTATTTACTAGTTCTACCCTGTGACACGAGCAGCCGCTGAAGGGTTGTTATGTCAGTTAGAAATTTCATAGTTACATCAAGAAAGTTTAAGTTTATTTAAACTTGAAGCACTTGTTGAAGATATTCAGGCAATTTATCTCGTCTTTTTCTACTTCTTGTTAGAAAAACTGTTCGATTTACTTTTGTTTCTGTGTCAAGAAACTTGAAAACACTTTCAAACACACACAATAAGTCTGTAAATACTACAAGAACTATTTTTTTTTTTTTTTTTTTTTTTTAAATGTTTGCAGGGTATTCTTGAAATCGTAGACTCTCAATTAGTTTGTGTGAGTCGTTTTTTAGCTGACTGCTCTTCATTCTTTGCTTAATTAAATGCACTTTGTTGTGGCCAAATATTATTTTACGAGTGCGCCGGCAAACTGCCAAACTGCCAGAACAGCAAATCCTTAAAAAACTTGTTGCCAAATAAGCAACGCAGACTAACAACTATTCTCATTTGCTCACACTAACTCTGTCTCTTTCTCTCATTGCAGGTAAGCGAAATGTTGACTGTTGGATTTTGGCCGTTGCCGTTTCAGTTGGCATAAAACTTTGTTAACAACACAAGCGTAAATACCCAAAAGGCTTAGCACAAACATAATTTATGCCTAAGCCTTATCAAAACCCGTACATACTCAGTTCGTAATATATACCTTTAAATACGCATATTCACACACACACACACGCAGACACACACACTCTTCTAGTAGCCCCTTTTAAGTTGGCAAATCTTCCATAATCGTTTTATAAATTTATGCGAACGCTGCCACAACAAAAAGTGCCTGCCACATGTTATTCGGCTTCTGAACTTGGCCAAAACCATATGGCACTCAAAGTTCTCTACGTTTATTTTAGTGTGTGTGCGTGTGTGTGTGTGTCACTTTGCGGCATTTCATTATCACAAAAATGTGCAAAAGGACACACAAAGCACACACACACTCAGTGGACAGTTATTCACGATTAAAAGCGAAAGTTTTTAACCTTAACAAATGTTCATAGACATATTTTTCTTGGTTATTTTGGGCACAAGTTGAATGTGGAATGTGGAAAGTGGAATGTTGAATGCCTTTGAGGCAAGAACGCACTATATAAAATCTATCAAGTGGCACATAAGTTGCGACAGGCTTAAATCTTGAAGTATTTATTTATTTAATTTTATGAGACTTAAAGTCAGCTTGCTGAAAGTTAAACTATTTATTCTGGCCTTTTATTTATTAATAATTATTAATTTAATTTTTTTTTATTATTATTTATTATTTTTTTATTATTATTTATTATTTTTTTATTATCATTTATTATTTTTTTATTATTATTTATTATTTTTTTATTATCATTTATAATTTTTTTATTATCATTTATTATTTTTTATTATTATTTATTATTTTTTTATTATTATTTATTATTAATAATCTGCTCTTAAAACAAGCTAGAACTTAATATATATATTTAAGCAATTATAGCTTTAATAATTTTTGCAATTATTGTGCTCACATCTAGTGAATGGCTTAAACACCAGTCTAGTAAGCCAGGCTGCATTAAAATGCTGTTTTGCCCAAATTTGTTTTGGGCCCTTTGCCAGCTCAGTTTAGCGGGACACGGGACGTGCATTAATTGCTGATCTGTCTACGTGTCGCGGGTTTTTGGTCGCTATAAATACACATTACACAACGCGTCGTTGGCAAGGGGGGGTTAGTGGGGGTGTGGGTTACAGGATTGTTGCATGGAAAGACAGGCGTGGCGTGGTGCACACATAATGAACTCAAACCAGGATACTAATACAGGCGCTTAACTTAATTAAAAACGACATTCTAAGCGCGTGGCAGCAGACCATAGACACAAAAAGAGGCGTGCCACAGCCCACACATGTCTGCCTGACTGCCTGCATGTGTGTGTGTGTGGGTGCGTGTGTGCGTGTGTGTGTGTGTGTGTGTGGTTCAATGCCTCACATATTTTAGCGTAAAAATATTTGCAATGCGTTGCAAATAGTAAAATTGTTCAATTTACTTAATGTTTATGCGGCGCCACTTGGCTCGAACGCCTGGCCAAAAAACTTTGGACTTTGGCTCGTATTTTGGGCGAGTTCATTGCTTTTGTTGCTAAAATGTGCGCATTGCGCAAATAGATGAGAGGGGGGAATGGGGCGGGTTTAGTTGTCTGCATAGTTAGTAAACGCATCAAATATTCAGTATATAATATCAATTAAGAAGGCGCATAAATTGCAGCGACAAAAACACAAATTAATTACGGGTTTAATTACACTGCATTTGGCCAAAGAGCAAAGAGCACAATTTATGCCTATCAATTTAATTAAATAACATTAATTTTTGTTTTCACAACACTTAATTGGATTTTTTGTTATCGCAAAACAATTTTACAATTTTATCAATTTCAAATACCCTGTAAGCATTTTTTTGTAATTTTCATCTTTGCTTACGACATACTTTAGCAAATATTAAAAATAATATTAAAAAATTAAATATTCTTCATATTATTTATTGATTATTTTTATTGCACTCCCAAATCATTGTTGTATTTTTGTGCTCATTTAAATAATCTTTAATAATTCAAAATAAATGCGTGGCAACTTTTTTGGCGACTATTCACAAATTGTGATTTTGTTTGGTTTAATTAAATTCATTTACACTTGGCAGCTAAATTGTGTTTTGTCAAATTATTATTTCAATTTACATAAACCATAAAAATAATAATAATAAATGAGGCAAGCAGCTGGAAAGTAGATTTGATATGGATAAAAACTTTAAATTATTTTAAAACAAGAATTGATAAATCAGAGAATTTAATATTGGCAATGCACAGCTGAAGCCTGAAATTGAAGCTGAAAAGAGAGTACAGAAAATGTTCAAATATTATTAAATTTCCACTTAAATGTTCCCAACGATTATATTTGAAATGAACTTGTTCTGAGTCTTTGATTATTGACGAGACTATTATTAATATTTAATGGGACAAACAAATGTAATATTCAGCATTCAAAATGAGTTTCTCTTCCTGCTTTGGTTACTGGCTAAGAGGGCACCTGAGACAAACACAAGCAGAACTCGTCTGAGCCCGGATATGAGCAAATACATTCGTGTATGTATTTGTTTATGGCTAGCAGTTTGCAATAACCATTTTAATCTTGGCTCTTGAAAGCAGCAGAAATAAGTCTAAGCGAAATCCGCTTCAGATGAATACCCTGCAAAGCTAAGCAGTTTTTATAACAACAAATAGTTAAGCAAGATTTGTTTGTTATTTATTTAAGTTAAATTCATTTAAAAATAAAAGAATAAATTTATTTATTTTAGAGTACTGGAATTTTTTAAGTTGAAAATTAGTTAAAGGGTATTTACAGTCGTATACTCGTATTTGTTGTGTGTAATAATATTAAATGATTACCCAAGCGAAACATTTATCATGCACAACACACACACGCAACACACACGCAACACACAGCAAAATGGCAACCTGATGCTGTAGTCGGGTGTAAAATGTTAGTTAACTATTTATGCGGCTTCGTCTGTGTTTTGACCAATTGTAAATTTGATTTTAGCCAATTTTCGTATGCAATTATTATGCGGCTTGTTTTCTAATCCAAATAATGCAACATTTATGAAAATGCGCGTTGATTGAATTTTGGTGCCCAAAACATCAATTAAATTTCGTCCAATTAACTTTTGGTATTGTTCGATAACTGATAAATCAGACAGAGAGAGAGAGAGAGAGACAGAGAGAGGGAGGAGAGAGACAGAGAGAGAGGAGTGCGGAGTCAATAGATGTGAATTTTATGGAGTGTAATTTTATATCTCTTTTATCGTCCTTAACATTTGCTGCTTTCCTGCCTCTGCTGCCTGCCTCTGCTGCCTGCCTCTGCTGCCTGCCTCTGCTGCCTGCCTCTGCTGCCTGCCTCTGCTGCCCGATGTCTGCTGCCTTTTGCCAAAAGCCCTTTGCCCGACTTCCTCCCTTTTTGGGCTGCTTTATTTTACCCACTTTGCACATTGCACAAGCAATTAAAATTGATTTATGTCGTCGAGACAGAACAAGAACAGTTAAATGCGCTCAGCCAGCGAATGGTCATATATCTCAGTAAGAGTAGCACTATGTATATATATATATATCTATATATATATATATAAATTTATATCAAATATATATATCTGCTTTCAACTTTCCTTTTCTAGATTTTTCAGTTTCAGATTCACATTCGAATAAATTATTTTTTGGCTTATAAAAATATGTTGACTAAAATTCTGTTTGTTTTTATAAAATTGGTTTTTATTTGCAACTCAATTTCAGCAGAAACCAAAAAATCGAAAAATTGTTTCCACTGAAATGTTGATTTCTTAAATTCAGGAATGTTTACAATATTCACATATTGTTGCCTGTACATTTTTCCATAACTTTCAATATTCACAGAGCATATTGCGAATTTTAGAAATTCAAAATATTTCTGGTTTTTTATGAGAAGTATTTCAATTTCACTTTGACAAACAGCTGACATTTAAAAAAATGCTTGCGATTATTTTAAAATTAAATTATAGCAAAATTAATTTTATTTCTTTGTAATTTAAATTAAAATTGCATAGCAAATTTTTAATGAAATAAGTTTTAATTGTGTTTCTTAATAATTTGTTGTTAATGCTAAAAAAGTGTTTTTCGCTTTTTATATATTTTAATTAATTGTTTTATTATGCATTATGAAAGGACCAATTAAATTAAGCCGATTAAGTGTTTTTTTTTTTTAAATTTAACAACTAATTATGGAATGGGGAAATGTGAGGAGTGCATTAAAGGTTGGGCATAATGGAATGGAATCCGACCAACTTTCAGTTAGGGTATTTAATCTTTTTCTAGAATTACGGTTACTTTATATTATTGTTGTTGTTGTTGTTAATAGTCTGGTCAAGTCTGGTCTGGTTTGGTTTGGTCTGGTCTGGTCTGGTCTGTTCTGGTCTGGTCTGCCTCGTGAGCACTGTGCATTTATCAAGAAGCTCAGCTTCGTCTGACTTATGTTTGTCAGCGCGTCTCTCCAGCTGCCAATTAGGGGAAAATAATTTATTTTTATTACCTGGCCGTAACGCAAATCTGGAAGCCGCCAACAAAAATAATGTGGCTTTGTGTGTTTTATTTTCGACTTTGTTTTTTTTGGCGCCTAGTTTTTAATTATAATTATGTTAACTTGGAGCTTGGTAATGCAGTATTTAAACTTGACCTGTTTCTTGCGTCACCTGTCCCTTCCGCCAACTCCGCGACCCCTGCCTACCCGATTTCTCTAATAAATGGCTAGTGACAAAGTTTAAAAATGGAAAAAGTGCCAGGCAAAATAGAAAAGAACGAAAAAAAAGAAAGAAAAAGAATAGCAGCAGCTGGCGGAAAATCATTAAAAAGTATTAAGTAGATGAAAAATGTAATTTATGGCCCAAATTAAACGAAACTAATAGGAAAAGCCAAGCGCCAAGCGACAAGCTCCAAGTCAAGCCAAAGTCACAGGAGCAGCAGCAGCAGGAGCAGCAGCAGGAGCAGCAGCAGCAGTGGTTCAGAGTCCGGCGACTCGTGTCCTTTTGACAGGCACCTTCCGCTGCCTTGTTTTATGAAGATGGACACTTGTAATTCATTTTGCGTTCTGCGACAGGCGCTGAATCAACGGAAATGAGCTACCAACGAGGCAACTTTTTCTCTTAACTCACAATTGTTGCCGTTGCCTTTGCTGTTGCTGTTGTTATTGCCAATGCGGCCAATGATAATTTTTCTTCGTTCTCAAATTTCTTGCTTTCATCTAAAGTTTACGAGACGTGTGTTAAATTTCTTCATAAATTGCTTTTATTGCTGCACAAAAATAAAAAATTGTATAAGGACTTTTAGGTATGAGCAAGCTCATGTCCATTTATATTACTACGAAGTTTAGCCGGTTGCAGGATATCTTTAAGCCGAACAATCTCCACTCAAGCATTCTGTTATCAGTTTCTTGCAAGATGCCATCGATGCCATGTTAACTAACAGCGACAGTGCTAAGACTGACAAAGCGCCATCTGTTGCTCTGCGCTAGCAAGTAAATATCGTTTTAGCTCTTGCGGGGGTTTATTGGCTAAACTGGCACTTGTCACATTTTTTAGAAACTCAGCTCATAAACATAAGTATCTGCGAATTACAATTCGTATAAAGCTTATCAGTAATAAGTGGCTAGACTTTCAAATAATTAAAAATTACAACAATTTTAAGTTGCGCTCATTATTAACCGCCATCTGTTGAGTTGTGCGCATAACTCTATATGCTCCTGCTGTAAAATAACAGTAGGATTACGTGAGTTATGCTTTGACTGTTGTCTTAGCTAAACTGTAAACATAGCTTTCGGAATAATAGTTTGTAGAGTTGCAACAGCAAGAGTTCGGTTGTTGTCTTTGCTTAGCACAAAGCACTTATCAAGGCAACAGCCTTAGAAAAGTGGCGTTCTCTAATGTTAAACACAATTAAATTGTTATTCATGTAAAATAAGGAAAGCCCTTGTTATAAATTGTAATTATATTTTATATTTAACATCTGCGCTATAAAAAGTTGTTAACAGATCTAAGCATTATTTATTAGCAGTTACAAATAGAGTCTTTTTGGCCACTTAACAGCTGTAAAATATTATTTGATTTTTTTCCTCGCTGCGAAACTTGCTAATGATTTCTGCTGCTTTGAAGTTCTTGGCAATAGCTGGGTTTGTGTCAACACTTGCAACTGTTCCCAAGTTTAGATATAACTTTTTTATCAATAATCTGTTTGGTTTCTGCGCTGACTGCCTTTGCTGTTTTTTTCAACAAAAGTAAACTGTTAATTCAGGTAGAGAATATACAAATTTCTTTTTATACATTTTAAGTATATTCAATCATTTAAAAGAGCTGCGCTTTGAACGGATGTGAACAGATCTAAGCATATTTTATTAGCAGTTACAAATAGTCTTTTTGGCCACTTAACAGCTGTTAAATAGTGGTTGGTTGGTGTCTTCGCTGCGAAACTTGCTGAAAATGTCTGCTCTTTTTGCAGTTTCTGACAATAGCTGGGTTTGTGTCAACACTTGCAACTGTTCCCATGCTGAGCCATAACTTTTTATCAAGGCTCTATTATTTTAGCAATAATCTGCTTGGTTTCTGCGCCTTTGCTGTTTTGTTAAACACAAATAAACTGTTATTTCAGGTAAAGAATATGAAAATTGCCTATTATAAACTATATGTATTTTTAATCATTTAAAACAGCTGCGCTATGATCACATGTTAAAAGATCTAAGCAATATATATTAGCAGTTACAAATAGCGTCATTTTGGCCACTTAACATATGTTAAGTAGTTGTTGTCTTTGCTGCGAAACATGCTAAAAATTCTGCTGTTTTGCAGTTCTGGGCAATAGCTGGGCTTGTGTCAACACTTGCAACTGTTCCCAAGCTCAGATATAACTTTTTAGCAATCATATGTTTCGTTTCTGCGCCTTTGCTGTTGTGTTAAACCTAATTAAACTGTTATTTCAGTTAAAGAATATGAAAATAAGTTATTATAAATTATATGTATATTTAATAATTTAAAACAGCTGCGCTATGAACAGATGTTAACAGATCTAAGCATTATTTATTAGCAGTTACAAATAGACGTTTGGCCACTTAACAGCTGTTAACTAGTGGTTGGTTAGTGTCTTCGCTGCGAAACTTGCTTAAACTTGTCTGCTGTTTTGCAGTTTTTCTCAATAGCAGGGGTTGTGTCAACACTTGCAACTGTTCCCATGCTCAGATATAACTTTTTATCAATAATATGTTTCGTTTCTGCGCTGACCTTTGCTGTTTTGTAAACACAATTCAACTGTTAATTCAGGGAAAGAATATGAAAATTTCTTATTACAAATTTGAAGTATATTTAATCGTTTAAAACAGCTGCGTTATGAACAGATGTTAGCAGATCTAAGCATTAATTATTAGCAGTTACAAATAGAGTTGTTTTAGGCCATTTAACCGCTGTTAAATAGTTGTATTCTTCGCTGCGAAATTTGCCAATGATTTCTGCCGTTACTTAACAGCTGTTAAATATTGATTGGTTGTTGTCTTTGCTGCAAACCTTGCTATAAATTGCTGCTGCCTAGCAGTATTTATCAGGCTCCGCCATAAATTGTTATCAAGGCTCGATTATTATAGCAATAAACTGTTTGGTTTCTGCGCTGACTGCCTTTGCTTTTGGCCAAGCTTTGCACTGTTGCCTTTGCTCTTGGCCAAGTTTTGCACTGTTGCGCAGCATGCGCAGTGAGCGCAAACGTTTTTGTATTTGCAGCCTCCCAGCAGCAGCCGAACAACAACAACAACAACAATAGCAGCAGCAGCAGCGATTGAACCGACCCAGTTTCACACGCCCGCTCAACCTTCACTGGACCATTACAATTTTTTGGCACCCCAACTCCTGTCATCTGTCTACCTATGTGCGTCGTTGTTGTTGTTGTTGTTGTTTTTATCACATTATTTGGCGCTCTCTTTTGCTCCACTCTCCTCTCTCTTTCTCCTGCTCTGTTTGGCTGGCTCTGGCAGGCGGCTAAAAGATAGCATTTTGCCGTCAGTTTGAAACATTCGCCTGAAGTGTGCGGTTCACCAGCTCAAGCGCCAACAGCGCGTCTCTCACTCTCTCTCTCTCTCTGTTCCTCGATTGTGTGTGTGTGCGAGTGTGTGTGTGTTTGCGAGTGTGTGTGTTTGTACGTGCTGTGTCGCGTTTATTGTTGTGATAAAAGTGCCGCAGACTCTGTCGAAACATTAAACTCACGTAAAGGCGCTAAAAAGGCAGCCGTAAATCGGCGTTGCCAGCTCGTCGCAGGCTCTTTGGGCGCATTTTTGTCGTTTTGTAGTTTTGTTCATTTCATGTTGTGGGCCGCAACACAAAGTTGTAAGTTGTATTTTTGACTCCTTTTTTTTGTTTTTTTCGAATTTTGTATGCCTGACAAATTGCGCACCTGACAAACAAACGCTGTGTAGGTCAGTGTTACACTCTGCGGCTACAGTTGCCATCTATGCTGTGTGTGTACGTGTGTGTGTGTGTGTGTGTGGCATACTTTTTAAGCGTTGTCATATTTGCCCTTTTGCATTGTTGTTTAACTGCTTTTTTTCTGTTCTGCTTGCTTCAGTCGTTTAAACTGTCAATTCAGCTTTTATTGTGGCTGTCTCTTTCCCCTGTGTGTGTGTGTATGTGTGTGTTTGAGCCATTTCCGCCTTTAGCCATATTTGCATATTTGCACGCTTATCTCAACAATTGTGGCCCCCCCAAATATTTAGCCAGCTAATTGCAAACTGTTTGTCTTTTCAATATTCAATATTTGCCGCTAATTAGCACGCAATGCATATTATCAATTTGTTGTTACCTGTTTCAGTTAACTGTTGTTATTGTTGTTGTTGCCTGTTTATATGCCCCTTGAGCTGCGCAATAATTTTGCTGTTCAATTATTTTTATGGCGAAATTCGTGCGGAAAATAGCCATCAGATTATTTTATTTATTCCTTTTCTCTTGTGTCGATTTTTATAGCCACTATAAACATATAAGTTTACCCCAGCTAAACACTCGCACACAAACACACACACACACACATGCACACACACACAGGACAGATTTTTGCACACACATGTGGCATGGCATAATAAGTTTTGATTTGGTTTTATTGGTTAAGTGCCAGAGGCCAAAAAGAAGTTGCCCCCACAGATACACACACACACACACACACACACACACATAGTGCGTGTGCACAACTTTGACACCTTAATGGCCAAGACGCACGCATGGCTAAACAGTCAAGCTAAAACTTTGGCACGCCTAATGAAAATGTACAAAGAGTTTTGCTGTTTCTCGATTCTCCTTTTTGGCCCAAATCTTAACTTATTTGCTGATGGCATAAGCCAACTGTTTGACTCGCTGCCCCGTTTCCCCCTCCCTGGCAGGCCAGGCATAAGTAGGAAAAAATGTCAAAGAATTGTAATGTTAAATTTTGGGCTAAATTCAATTTTTCTCAGTAATTCACGTGAAATATTCAATAAGCATTAAAAAGGCGAATGATTTGTTTAGATGTTATTTGTTATATTAAATGAAGCTTGTGTAGGCTTAAAGAAGAAGAAGAAAAGTCTCAGTTTAAATTCAATTTGCAAGCAATTCCAATTCTATTGCCTACTTTGTGGCATGCCTCACTTACGACCTGTCAGTCTGTCTGTTTGTCTGATTGACTGACTGAGCTATCCGCCTGCCTTCGATCGGGCTTTCAATTCAATTGCACAATTGACAGCTGATAGCATCCCCTAGTAGCAACCCCACCCACCCCCTCTCTCTCCCGTTTTGAGTGAGGCATGTGTAGCAAAAATTAGCACTAAAATTTACATTTCTTCTGCTGAATTTATAATTTATATTTTGAACTATTTTTAATGGTATTTTTTTTTCATCTAATCTGCTTTATTTTGCTAAAATTGATATGAATGCTAATCGTATTTGCTAAAATGCACATTTATCGAAATTTTGCATATTTGATAATTGCAATATCTAAAACAAAACAAGCAAGAAAAATATATCGACTACGATATACCCTGTACACAGATATATCATTTCTTATAGCAAGCACAGACACTGAAGAGTAAAAATAATAATTGCAGCGAATATTTATATTCTGATCCCTAATTGGCTGGCTGGAAACAATTGCATTGACATACATACATACATACATGCATATAGGTAACGGAGTTCTTCAGACTACACACAAGAACGCATTGCTTATGCTGCCATCTCTTTCTCACACATATCTATATTTATGCATACAGAAAATACATGCATACACACATACAATTGTAGGTAACGGGATTCTTCAGACTACATGCAAGAACGCATTGCTTATGCTGCCATCTCTTTCTCACACATATTTATATTTATGCATACGGAAAATGCTTTCGGCTGCTGGTGGAAATAAGATCAAAATGAGAATATATTTTTGACCATAACGTGGGTGTTTCTTAGCGGATCTTTATGAAATTAGATTTTGCCTGTAGAATTAATTGCCATTGAAAATCGAAATGTATCGATAATCTAGCAACAGAGGTAGTTATCGATAAAATAAAGCAAAGAAAATAAAGATCTGCGGCGGATATACGAAAAACTATATTACAGAATTTCTCTAGTCTCTAGATTTTATAGTATCTGAGATTCATACAGAAAGATGGACGAAATAACGGTTGGACGGACGGATGGACAGGCGAACATGGCTATATTTACTTGGCTGTTGATCCTGTTTAAGAATATATATACTTTTTGGGATCAAAAATGTTTTCCTTTGCCAGTTGCACAAAACCAATATACCTTTTTTACCTATCTTCAGTGTGTTCAGGGTATAAAAAAAACCTAATTCACTCGTATTTGCATAAATGGAAAGTAATTCAAAATAAATCAAATAATACATAATCCTATTAACAAAATTAAATAAAATGCCAAATGCTTAATTAGCTGAAAATGAAAATACATTAAATGCTGCAACAACAAAAAAAACACACAAAAATGCAAAACTTGCCACATATTCAGTTATTTGATGAAAATAAAAATTCCAATTATTAATTTATGGCTTCGAAGGTAGGCAAATGAATTTTATTTGGATGGGTTAACCCATTTATGCAGCACATATAATTTATTTGCATATATATATATATTGAGCCACGCCCCTGTGCGCATCTAGTAGCTGTAAAACTGTCAACCTGCGACTGACAGCGTTTTTTAGTTGTATCATCGGTAAAAACAACAATATGAAAATTGTTAGAAACGGTTTTCAATTTTTTGCCTTTATATCTGCCGCGAAGTGGCAAATAAAATTGCATCGCTTTATTTTGTATATTTTGCTTTTGTTGTTGCTGTTGTTGCTGTTGCTGCTCCACAATTGCATTTCAATTTTTGCCGCTTCGTTGCCCCTGCCTTTACCATCTGACAAATTGCCAGCAGTTAAAATTCATATGAAAGAATATATGGAAAATATGCAAAATGTTGGCCAACAACAAACACATCCAACGGAATCTCTTTTGGGCGCCTTCCAATACAAAATTTCTGTTAAGCGTTTTAAATTGTCGAAATATTTTATTGAAAATTGCCGCAGAAAATCAGGCATTTAATTTACTTTAATTTGCTATCATATTTTGCTTCCCTTAAAGCTTCAAACTCAAAAGAGACATTTTGCCAGCTTGAGGGCTGATCAGCCATAAAACATAAAACTAAACTTTGGCTGTAAGCTAAATAATTGAGTAAATGCACAAATGAAGTTCGTTATGGGGCCAAAGACACGGTAAATGCATTTTATAAGGCATTCAACTTTTGCCTACACACACACACACACACACACACACACACACATACTCATACAACTTTGCACACTCCGTAAAACTTCATAAAAAGCGTCAAGCTACAAGGCCCGACATTAATGCAAAAAATGTCTGTCCCTATGTCTGTCCGTCTTGCCTGTCCGTCTTGCCTGTCTGGCATCTGTCGCAGGCCAAATGGGAAACTTGGCAACTCGAGTCAAGCCCAGCCACAAAGCAAGCCACAGCTGAAGATAAAGTGTTTATCTGAGGTCTTTATTATATAATTCTTCGTTTTCTTGTTGCAACGACGAGTGTGCGGTTATTCACACCTATGCATGTGCAAAAAAAAACCACACACACTGAGAAAAAAAACACCCTTACAAAGTCGTCAGAAGCAGCGGGCTAAGCTCCTTGCCCAGGTTATCCGCAGTGGTTTTAGCTGAAACTTTGCTGAAAACTTTGACGTTTGCTAATCTGAAATGCAGCGCGTTGTTTTTTTTTAAATCCAAGTCCCAAAGGGGATTATAAAAATTGGTTTATGCTGGATAAATGCATAATTTTATATTTTTGTATTTTTTATGGCTCGTTAAGTCGTAAAATTCCCTTCCAGTGTTGACCCTAATGAGAGTTGCACAGGTGCCGCTTTTAACGGCTATCGGGTTTTTTTTTTTGGCCAAATTAATTATGCATGCAGCAGCTGTTAATGGGTTTTTTAATGCCACATAACTGTAAATTTAAGTCTTGGGTATTTTGTACACAGTAAACATAAGGAGGGGTAAAACGATAGAGTTCAAAGTAAAGATAAAATATACAATTTGGTTAATTGAATAGTAAAATTGATTTTCCCTTATTTTCATCTCATATAAATTAACAAATATTTTACATAATTTTTTATGCGCATTGTGCAATTTAAATTTGTTATTGATTTTCACAGTTGCAACATTAAAAATGCATTTGTTTTACAATTCTCGTTGCTTTCAATGATGAAGTTGCTTTTATTGTTGTTAATCCCCTTTATTTATGCAGCAGCATTTAATTTGCTTGCGGTAAAAAAATAAAAATTAAATAAAAAAATGTTAAAGCTGAAAAAAAATGTATTCAAAGTGCTCGGAGTAAACATATATAAATTCCAAGAATTCATTTCCCTTTTCTTGCTCTAATTGCTGAAATGTGAATATTTGCGAATGTGTAGAAAAGGAAAAGTTTTCATTTGGTGCAAATTAAAAAGTTTTCGTCATGTTTGATGTGAATTTTCTTATCAACTTTTATTCAATTTTTTTTTTTTTTTTGTTTTTTCTTACTTGCAGAAATTTGTGAAACCATCAGCAGCAGCGCTCTCATCCGGATCCCTCACATCAGCGGACAGTGGGGAGATTGATATCGATGACGATAACGGTTCCGGACACGGCGGAGTAAGTTGCACTCCAATCACGAATACCGAATTTCAATTAGTTTTAAGGGATAGATTGAGTCCAAGACCTGGGTCAACAAATTGGTTGAAATTCTGATTCAGCATTTTGTGCATCTCCAGCAGCAGCTTTCTGCAAGTTTTGGCAGCAGTTTTTTATTATTTAACTTATTTTCAATTTGCTTTTCGCATTTTATTGCTTTTGCATATTTAATGGAGTTTTATTCATATTAAATTCCCATTTGTACACTGACTATCAAAACTTATATTTATGCAAGTGCTTAATTTAGTCACACATTTAGACAAAATCGACCTGATTTTTACTTAATTGCCAAAGTTTTAGCACCAAGGATAACTCAGCTTATTATTCAAAATTATATTACCATAACTGAAGATTTTGTTTTTTCTAAAATTCAGAGTTTTTCTTTATTAATTCTAAAATTTAGAAAAGTATTTCTAACATTAAATGTGATTTTTTAGTAACTCTAAAATGAGCTTTTTTATTGCACATATTTTTATTAAACACTTAATTTTAAATTGAATTACTATTTTCTGAATGTTCAACTCAGCTGATTATTCAAAATTATATTTCCATAACTGAAGATTTTGTTTTTCCCAAATGCAAAGTTTTTCTTTATTAATTCTAAAATTTAGAAAAGTATGTCTAACATTTAATGTGTTTTTTTATTTACTCTAAAATCAGCTTTTTTGTTGCTCATATTTTTTTTAACACTTAATTTTAAATTGCATTACTATTTTCTGAATGTTCAACTCAGCTTATTATTCAAAATTATATTTCCATAACTGAAGATTTTGTTTTTCTAAAATGCAAAGTTTTTCTTTATTAATTCTAAAATTTAAAAAAGTATGTCTAAAATTAAATGTGTTTTTTTTATTAACTCTAAAATGACCTTTTTTATTGCTTATATTTTTATTGAACACTTAATTTTAAATTAAATTACTATTTTCTGAATGTTCATTTTCCAAGCGGGTTTTTCTTTGAGTGTAAATGTTGCTAGCTTCTTTTTTTATGTGATATTATTCCTTCTGCAATGTTATCCATGTAAAGCCTTAATTTATGTGAAATATTTAAATATGAATTCAAACTTCAACTTTTACAAATTCGCATGGCAACAACATAATTTGAAATAAAGTGAAACAAACTTGAAATCACTACCAGTCCTTAAAAACAATTTATCAAATGTGGCCGCTGATTATTTTAGTGAAGAGTTTTCTGGGAATTGTAAATAATTTATTAAAACGTTTGCCAAGCCATAAATCCTGAACTTGTTATGGTTATGGTTATGGTAGGGCAAAAATTACATTTGTTTGCAAATTGTGTGTATTTTGATGTTGACAGCGGCTCAAAAAGTAGACTTTTTGCAGGGAAACGAGTGGAGTAAACGGGGAAATAAGTAAATGATCGAGTTCCTTATGCCAAAATACGACGTTTTATCTCTCTCTGTACACGTCATAAACTTTCCTGAAATGCCGACAAAAGGACCTGTGTCCTGTGCCAAGTGAAAAAACGCAAAAAAATAAACAAAAAGGTGAACAATTTACACGTTTTCAACGGAAAAGGACGCTTTCATAATCAAAACTTGGCGTTGAAAATTGTTTATGCGCATGAAATGTTAATGCAACACACACACACACACACACACACACTCTGCCACTTGTGTTGTGCGTGTGTGCGTTTGACATGTGAGCGACATTTTGTTTGAAAGTTTTTTGACAGCCGCCGCTGCTCGACATACATTGAAAACACACCAACAACAACAACAAAAAAAGACAAAAAAAAAATACACATCGTCAATTGTTGGCACAGACTTTTTGATTTGTTTTTTAGCGCAAACAGACTTCAAACAAAAAACAGTAATACAAGAAAAAAAAGTTGTGAATTACAAAAAGGGAAAACTAATTAAAATGCGTTGCGCTGTCATTTGCCACATGCCTCCATCACTCACTTCTGCCACATTCTATCTGCATGTGCAGAAATAAAACAAAAAACCAAAAAAAAAAGTAAATATCGTTTCATTAAATTCTTTTTCGGTTGCCGATTTTCCTTTCTATTGCTTCTCGTTGCTAGATTTAATGAAATTTTTTGCCAGTGTCACAAATGCTGCTGCCCCTTTTTTTTTTTTTTTTGCTGTTTGCAAACACAAAAAATAAAAGTTGCTACAAATCAGGAATAATAAACAGGAAGCATAAAAATTAAAGCCAGTCGCGTAATTCAATCTTTCAGCGATGCGGGGCACGTTGCAAGCTGTGCCTTTCTTTTTGAGCCGTGCCGTGCCGCACAGCGCGGCGCCGCGCTTTGCTCCTGTTACTAAATCAACACGAACAATTTCCGAAATGGCTGCTTCACATGGATTTGCATAAGCAAAAAACGAGTTGAATGTGTGTGTGTGTGTGTGTGTGTTGGCATATTTGGCTATTTGTTTCATTGCTGAGATTGTGCCAAAAATGGGTACACAAAAAACAGTCAAAACTTTTGCCAAAAAAAAAAAAAAAAAAAAAAAAAATTATAAAACTTTTTTTGCTGTTGATGAGCTCTGACCAAATATAAAGCTAAATTCGCATCCAAAGCGTTTGCCCGTTTGTCGTCCAGCTGATGCCTGTCACATTCTTAATCTCCCTCTCTCTCGCTCTCTCTGTGTGTATATTGCTGTCTTTTTCTAGTTCTCCGTGCACATTTTCGCACTGTGGCATTTTTCTAATTTCCCCTTTTGGGCCTCTGCTCGCTGAGCTTTCCTTTCTGCGCCATTTCCGTTGCGGCATTGCTGCATGTCCTGCTGCTGCTTCTGCCGCTGCTTCAGCTCCTGCTGCCCCTGCTCCTGCTGCTTCTGTTGCCTGACTGTCTGAATTGGTATGTCCTGCTCCGTATGAGTTGGCATTTTTATGCAACTGACAAACGCCAACGTGGCCACTCATGTGTATATGAGTTGAACACCATCTCCGCATCCCCACATCTCCGCATCTCATCACCCCTCATCAGCCGTCGAGTCGGGCAAATGTAATTTATTATACGCCCCGTTGGCCTTCTCCGTTGAGGTTAGCGCAACACAGTCGTCAACTATTTCATTCCACTTTAAAGTAAAGTTGCACCATCAGCCAGCAAGGTATTTGCTCTTTTCTATTTTTAAACTTGCCACTCAAATGTTGCAGCAACAAATATTGAAATACTTGAGTGTCAAGCAACAAAATTCTCTGCTGACTGTTTGCTGCTCCGCTGGGATTCATTTGGGCTACGCAAATGAGACTAGTTGAAAATTGGATTGGTTGGCCCAGCAGCCGTGGGATTAATCTCATGTGTCTCAAGGAGCATGTGCCGCAGCAGTGTTGAACAGCGCCAAACAGTAAAAAGTTTACAAAAGTGGAGACAGCACTAATTCATAGGATTTCAGCTGGTGTCATCTGCGTTTTAAGTGTTGGTTATTAATGATTTACACTGAAATGCTTTTTGTCTTCTGCTGCCCCTTCTGCTTCTGCTGCTCCCCTTTCTGCTCCTGCTGCCCTTTGGTTTTTGCTGTCTGGCGCCGCTGTGTCTTATTATAAATTATGATGGATTTTGGGGCATGTGTCTTATGTGTCATTTCGCATAAGTTTCAGTTGTTTTTGAATTAATCAGAGAATACCCAGTTAATCAACGCACTTGCCACATGATTAACGACTGTGTTTGTGCGGTTTTGTGTCGCCATTTAACACATGTTCCACAAACTTGAGTGCACTTGCGACGCAAATACGTTGAATGCCCCGTCAGTTTTTGAGGTCTGTCAGCAACATAATGAGATTTTCTTAAAGCTCGTCAAATGTGCAACGATCAGCATCGTTTGGCCTTAAGCCAACATGCCACACATTGAGGCAGGTCAGCATGGTCCAGCTGCAGCTGATTTTGCTTGTTGCCGTTGCTGTCAACGCAATAAGCCCCATTGCATTGGATTTAGTAGGCTGCTGTGGCACGTGGCATGTGCAACTCCCTGTTGATTAATAACGTGCACATTGCTGCACGTGTTCCATCCAAAAGCAGCAACTGTTTGCATAACACACTATACTCAAATACACACACAAACACACACACCAAACACACACTCTCACACACTCTCACACACTCTCACACACACTCTCACACACACACACACACACGTATTCGCAGTATGTACGTGACGCATAATGGCTGCGCTGTTGGTATTTGTGTTACACATACCACACACACACACACACACTCACTTTTGGTAAATGCGCATTGGACAATAAATTAACATCGATTGACATGGTTGCCGCACGGGAAACGCATTAGCTGCAAAAACACACACAGATCCAAGTTGAGCACATTTTCACTAAGCGAAATCCAGATGTAACTTGCAGCAATAAAAAAAAAGAAATTGTAAATAAAAAAAAAATAAGAAAAAATATTGCAAATGAATTTTTAATTAGAATTTGTTCATGCTGCAAATTGCTTCTTCCCAAATTAGACTCTATAAATAAGTTGAATTTTAAAGAAAATGTTTAAAAAGTCTGGCTAAAATTATTCAAGTTTTCTTCAAAAAGTGAATTTAAATTAAATTAATTAAATCCCTGAGGGATTCAATGTTAATTTGTCTGTTTTGGAACCGTAAAATGTGAGCAAAAACAAGCAAATCGGAATTTTACTTCAAACAGATTTTATTTCTTGTAAACAGATTTTATTTCTTGTATAGCTAAAAGAGTTGATTTATTTAATAACAGCTGCGGCTACTTACATAAGTCATTACAAGTCATGCTTACAAAATTAATGTAAATTGTAAAACACAATTCAAGTGATTTATTTATTCTTTTGAAGCATATTTTTTACTTTTATAAAATATGCTTCATTTCTAAAAGGGTTAAAATGTAAAAATTTTGAGTCTTTGTTAATGTAGAATTTTTAGAGAGTAAATAAATCAAAACAGCAAAACATTTATCCAGCTTTCTTTTATGATTCGACATAAAATCGAGGTAAAATACCAAACATATTAAAAATGATTAATAGCTTTAGCCTTATTTTGGGTTTTCTTAAAGAGAACAAAGGTTTCAAATTGGGAACAATTTTGAATTTATTATTTTATTTCAGGCTGGCAATTTCCGCTAGTTGATCTAAAATATAAAATATATTAGAAACATTTCCAAATTTATTAACTTAGCTGAGGTCAGCAATTTTCGCGCAGTGTGCTTAGCCTGCCAAAAATGTGTGCAGCACATTCTTTCAATAACACTAGCACACACCAGCACACACAAACACACACAAACACATCCAAACACAAGCAATGTGTTTATGGAGACAGAGGCATCTGTTTTAAATGGACGGTGTGAATGGGCTGCTTCTTGCCTCTACTGAAAACCAGCTAAAAGCTGTGAATCTTGTGAATCATGTTTTGTTATTGTTGTTGTTGTTGTTGGTGTTGCTGCTCCAGCTGAGGCTGCTCCTGCTCTTGCGGCTGCTTTTAAGTACGTGCATATAATTTGCAGAGTTGTCGACTTGACTCGACTCGACTGTCTTTCCTGTCAATATCACTTGCTTACATGGGAATTTATTGTTGACAGCGCACATAATACATAATGCATGTGGCACAACACACACACAACACACACACACGCCTACGCATTGTGTGCTATTTAGGGATTTGTGTGTGCGACTCTTTTAGAAGCTCCACATTCGATAGACATTGAAATTTATTGTGATTGTAATGTCAACCAACACGCAGCTGAATGGAAATGAGCCTCCATCTCCCCCTCCCCCGCTCCCTCTTCACCCAGCAACATATGTTAGCCCACTGCTAGTGTATTGGTGTGTGTGTTTCTAAATATTGTCAATTTTATACCAAAGCGTTTAATCAAACTTATCTCAAACATTGATTTATTGGAAATATATCTCAACTCGAGAGAAAAATAATGAGACAAAGTTTGTAAAAGCGAAACATTAATTTTCACTCAATTGACTTGGCTAAAAAGTGATTATGTTTAGCAAGAGACGAACCCCATTTTTATCTATATGGTTGCCTTTTTTTTACAATATCTCCTAGATGCATCCGATTACAGGGTATCTGCAAGTCGCTTGGTTAGCTTTAAAGCATTGTTATTTGCTTTGTGGGCTGATCTGGACTAGGAATAAAGCTGCTTTCCCGTTTGGCTTCCTGCATTCATTAGTCAAAGTCTCTTCGTCTCCCTTTCTCTCTCTCTCTCTCTCTCTTTTCTCTCCTTTTTTTGTGGGATTACATCACAAGCTTTATTCCTATACATATGGATTCAGAGACTAATCCAAATTAGGCTGCATACAGCCAACATTAGCAAACACGATTTTTCTTTTTTGCTGCTGTGTGTGTTGTCCTGGCAAAAGTTGCATGTTGTTGTTGTTGTTGTTGTTGTTGTTGTTGTTTTCGTGTCCTGTGGCACATTGCGCATACGTCCCGTTGAGCCACAACTAGGGCAGTCGGAGAATGAGATGTCTGCGACAAGCATGTAGATTGAATTAACGATACAACAACAACAACAACAATTGCTACAACAACAACAACATCATTTTGGAAGTCAAGCGAAAAGTCATTGTCAAAGTTGTTTTTGTTTTTTTTTTTTTGCTCGTCGCCATTTTGTGTGTGTGTGTTTTTTATGCGCATTGTTTAGCCGGGTTCCCTTTTCTTTGCTGCATAATTTATGGCAATAAATTCGCTTAACTTTACGACAATTTGTCGCTGCAAAGTGTGCCATAAAATTTCAAACACATAACACGCGAAACCTTAGGCACAGATCCAGAACCAGACACAGACCAAGACCAGCCATGAGCAGCTCTAATTTGATTTTGCCTCCCCCAAATAATTGATTTCTCGTCACTTTGATGTGGCTGCTTAGCATTCGGATTCGATTTTGGCGCGGGGAGGTGCTTTAGTTATAATTAAAATCAAACATGGCACTTTTAATGATTCCTCCAAATGCTGCCACAGCCACTTCAATTAGTGCAACGCTTGATGCCCCAAACTCCAAATTCGACAGCACTGCAAAGGCCAAAAACGTTCTAAATTGCAAATGCCAGTCAGTCTGTCCGTCTGTCAAAGGAGGAGATTCGCTCAGCAACTTGGACATCGACATCGACTTGACTGAACTGAACTGGACTCTACTTGAGTTGAGTGCAGTGCAGTGCAGTCCAGGTACTTGCCCCGAGTGTTGCATTCCTCATCACTGCAAAAACTCAAGCCTGTGGGTCATTTCAGCCGCAAGTGCAGCGAGTACAATTTGATAGTTGAAATTTTAGCAATAATAGTCAAATATTCCACTGCTGCTTGCGGACTAAATTTCTTAGTTTTTTAAAGTTTTTTTTTTTAGTACTTGAGCGAAATTTGTTGCTTGTTTTTTTTAATGTTAAACTTAATAGATTTTCCTAGTGAAAAACTAAACACTAAATTTTATTTTTATATATTTCCTAGTGAAAAACTAAACACTAAATTTTATTTTTATATATGTGTGTTACATTTTTTTATTTATATATTTTGTTTTTAATATTTTATTTTTTATATTTTATTTTTAATTATATGCTTTGATGACCTTTTTTAATTATAAGAATATGTATTTCGCTGGCCTATTGCATTTTTTGTTTGTTTATTATTATATTTTTTTAACACTCCGATATATTTTTGAAATTGCGTCGGTATTCAGAAAATGATTTACATTATTCGCTCAGTCAGCTGAGGAATTAGGATAAAACACCACTTTTCAAAAGAATTTTTAAAATATTTTCGATGATTATGAAGCAATTTTATATTATCTTTTTTATAAGGTAACTTTAAGCATATCAAAAGAGGTAATTATAAATAAATATATATATATATATATAAGGTATCCATCAGTCGTGGGTAAATTTTTCAGTCGGTTTTATTCTCAGATATTTCTGTTGCATACATTTTTGTGGCAGAGTTTCTCTGACTCCTTTTTTGGCGCCTTCTTTCGTAGTGCGTCTGCTTTCCACTTACTACTTGAGGCTGCCTTTGGGATACAATTTCCTTCTCCCTCGGCGATGGGTGTTTTTTTCTGACTGCGGAAAATCCTTCTTCTTCTTCTTCTTCGTTCTTTCCACTTTTTCAAAAGGCCATTTCTCGTTCAAGTCGACATTGCCAAGTCGACATTGCAATTTGACAGGTAACCGCACAGTTAAGTAGATGTTGCTTGTGTTGCTTTTAGGCTGCTCAACGTGCGGCAGTTTGTTGAACTTGCTGCTGGCATTTACTAACAGCTAAGAGCAAAGAGCTAAGAGCAGCAATCTCCTTGAAGGCTCCTTGTTGGCTGCTGGCTGCTAGGTCAGGCAACCCGTCTTAAAGCCATGAATAATTCAGATCTGTGCAGCTGCAGCTGCTGCAACATGCCACAAAATGTTACTGTGGCTTGCAAGTTAATTACATTTGTTGCATACGTGCAGTAAGAGCGTTGATTGCATGGGGCATGCAACCTGACAGTGCAACCCGTCTGAACAGTGTGTGGCCTTCTATTTGAATACAACCGCAGAGCGGAGCACAGCAGCCAACACAAATAAGCAGAGAACCATTTATTTTGGTTAGCATTGCACAGCTCACACACACACACACACACACACATACACACACAGCAGCCACAACAATGCGGTTCAGATTCATTAGTCAAACAATGCGCTGTCAAAATATTTGCATCAATAAATGATGAATGCAAAATAAATGAATAAATGTGCGTGTGTGTGTGTGTGTGTTTATGTGTATTGTGTATGCCACACATACACAAATGTTAAGTGCATCAATAGAAATATATATATTTTAATTATGTTGAGCATGAATTGAATTTAACGAGCGTCCTTCTTACCTGCTTTTCAATGTGGTCCAAACTCAACATTTCAGCATTTCAGCATTTCAATTGAAAACTTGCTACGTAAGTGGATAACATTTGGGGCAGGCATTAAGCAAGCGTACTGTGCGAACGGTGGCAAGGTCACGTTTGGAAAGCTGAGTACCCGTTAGTAAAACTAAATAATTGAGTGCAAAAGCAAATGCAAAACATTTGCTCCAAAAGGAGAAACTTTATCAGCTGCGTTGGAACTGTAAATAAAATAAAACATGCTCTCTGTGTGTGCATATGCCAAGTATTTTAATCTTGTTCCACATTTGTCATTTGAAATCCTCTGTAAAAACGGGCAATATTCCTACGGATGTGGGTGTATACGGTTTTATCTGCCAGAAAGCTACACAGCTCATTGCACCTGTGAGTCGACATAAATAATTTATTATCAACTCTTTGCAAAGAGCAGCAAAATGCAGCAAATGTAAATAAATGCAATTATTTACAGCTCATCTCACAGTCGATCAGCCGCAAAGAGAGAAAAAGCTGCTCAACGAAACATTTCTAAGCGCTCGCAATTGACTGAGCAGCGCGCCAAAGCCACACCCCGTTACATTGTTTGTGGGCCAAAGAGAGAGAGAGGGGAGGGGGGAGGAGTAGAAGAATGGAGAATGAAGGAGGAAGGAGGAAGGTTGTGTGTGCATTACAATTTTAATGATGTGCTATGGCAGTCAAGTCAAGTCTTCTTCTTCTTTTACTTCTGCGCTCTACACGTGTGTTTGTATGTGTGTCTGTGGCTTGCTCTCCTTTTCCCTTTCCCTTTGGCTGCTGCTTTTCGTTCACTTACTTTTGCAGCAGCAGCTGAAGCACACATTAAGTTGCGTCTCTGGTGACGCAATTAAAATGCAGCTGCAACTTTAACATCTTGCTGGGATGGGATGGGACCACGCCCATATGCTGTCAGTCAGGTTTATGGCTTGGCAAAGTTCATTAGTAGCAGCAGGAGGAGGGGGAATAGGAGGACGAGGAGGGGTAGGAGATGCCAAAAGATGTTTATTAAAATTGTTGTGCTATTAGCTGCAAAGTGTGTGTGCAGCTTATGCCCCACACACACACACACACACACACACACACACACACACTCCTGGCTCATGCAAATTACTTAGTAGACAATTTGGCAGGGGCAGACAATTATAATTTAAGCTAATGTAGCCCTTTATCGATTAACATTTCTGGGCGCAAATTGTGGCGCCTCAGGCTTTTGATGATTTTTGATCAGCAACAGGAAAAGGGCAAAAAGGGAAGACGCCCAACTCCAAGTGGGAGTCTGTATTTAATGCCTTTGTGGCTGAGAGCTTGGCGCCCTTAACCCATAAAGAGGATTAATTATGCCCTAAGTTGCAAGCAAAGCAGCAGCGGCATCATCAGCAGCATCATCTGCTGCCTCAATTAGCGCTGAGCTAACAAGTTGAAAGCTTTCAAAATATGCGCCACATAAATTGCATTTAAGGCTGCGCTGCTTGCAATTAAATGCGTGGCATACTTTTTAGGCGCCGCCGTTAAAACATGCCCCGCAACTGTGGCTGGTTGCAAGAAGTTGGGAAATTTGTTTGCCTTCGCTGCTTCTTCACTGCCTAAGATTCATGCTGGCCTAATCCGATGTGACGCATAAAAAAAAGGAATATAAAAAAAAAATAATAACTGAGCGAGAGAGAGATAGAGAGAGTTGGTTAGCTGGAAAGGTGCGACAACCTACAAAATGGGAAATGGCCAATGGGCAAAGCAAAAAAAAAATCTAGAAAAAAATGGAAACAAAACGTCGACGCGTGCCTTGGGTGCGGTTATTGATTTTCCGTTCGCTGATGAGCAACCACCCAACCAGCTCCATCCCCCCCCCCCCCCCCCCACAAATCAAATGATGATGATGATGATGCTGTGTTGGCAAAAATTGTTGGACTCAAGAAGGAAACAGCAACAAATCGTTGCCTCAAACGAAAATTGCGTGGAGCAACACGAAAAGCGCATTAAAAGCTCAAAGCGAGCGATTAAAGCCGCAAATTTCAAGTCTGGCCAATAAGCATAAGAACAGCTAACAAACAAACAGACAGAGAAAAGCAAAGAGAAAAGAAAAAAGAAAAAAACCCATCAGATAAATCAACTGCGTAGCGCGTAGCTCATCAACAATAAGCCAAAGACATGGCCAAAAGCAGCACGTGATAAAATTAAAGTAGAACAAAAACACAAAAGTTTCGCATTGAATGCGCAAATTTGAGTATTTCCGCTTTCCGGTTCGACAAATAAAAGAAAACAAATATACATACATATATATATATATATATTTATATATGTATATTTGCATTTAATGCAATTATATGTGTGTGTTACCAAGAAGAACTCACAGCGACAGCAGCTGAATACAGATGCACAACAGCAACAAACTTAACAGTGAATTATGGTATCAACGGAAACGACAACAGACCCACTTCCCCCCCCCCCCCCCACCCTTCTCCGCATTGGTTGCACACAAGCCCAAAATCTCGACTCTGTCCGCGAGTCGCTGACAACTTTGTGCCTGAGCCTGATAAATGTGCAGCGATGCTGACATTGGCTGAGAGCAGCCATTGCAAGTGGCAAGAGGCAACTGCAACGACAGCGGCAACAAACTGCCAATTAAGTGCCAAATTATGCCAAGGCACAGCAGCGACCCCCAACAACATTAACAATGCCAACAACTGCAACAGTTGCACCACCCACCTAGATAATAAGTAATAGACGACGAGCCCCCCTGCCTAGCCCCCTGCCTTGCCACTGCCTTGCCACTGCCTTGCCCCTGCTTTGCCTAAGTTGCAAGCAACTACAGCGAATGCAACTCGACTAAAATATACCCAGCAGCACTAAAGGGTATTCAAATTTGATATTTAATATTTTACCAAAAAATCACTAATCGATTCGATATATCTGCTAATTAGATTATCGGTTTTCAAGAATAAGAATTACTATAATGAAATTATAGAAAGGATAAATTCCTTGTATGAAAATCATTTTTGCTTAACAAATTATCCATAACAAAACTGATTAAATAAATTAACTGATTAGATTAAAATTATCAGCATCTGAACACTATATAAATATATTTTATATTATATTACATTTAATTTTAATTTTAATTTATTAATAACGATTGATTTTTAAATTTACATTTATTCTTCAATTTTATTCCTTGTATGAAAATTATTTTTGCTTAACAAATTATCCTTAACAAAACTGATTAGAATTAATTAACTGATTTGATTAAAATTATCAGCATGTGACCTCTATTTAAATATGTTTTATATTATATTATATTTAATTTTAATTTATTAATAACGATTGATTTTTAAATTTACGTTTATTCTTCAATTTTAAAGTCGGAAATTCCACTCAGTTCTGCAATGCCATTAATTCTTGCTCTTAATTAAAGCATTTTTAATTTTTAATGTTAAATTTTAAAGTCGAAAATTCCACTCTAAACTGGAAGGCCATTAATTCTTGCTCTTAATTAAAGCATTTTTAATTTTTAATGTTAAATTTTAAAATCGGAAATTCCACTCTGATCTGCAAGGTGATTAATTCTTGCTCTTAATTAAAGGATTTTTAAATATTTTATCAGTCAGCACTGTTATAAAATAGTAATCACTTCGCTGCACAACCATTAATTATTCTTATACATGCAACCCCTTTTTTTTTTAAATTAAGTACAGCGCATAACGGAACAAAGACTGCACTTAGAACTATGCAACTAGGAACTTTTGTAGTTGCAAGGCCGCGACAGCACTTGTTGCAACAACAAAACACGCATTGTTATCGCGAGTGGAGCAGCCACAGTAGAACTTTTCCACAGTTAGCCCCACAAAAAAAATAAAAACAACAACAACTCCGAAAACTTTAAACATGCAACTGATATTCGGCTGAATCTTTTGGTCGAAAAGTTTTTCAATTTACTGGTAACACAATTATTTGCATAGCCAGAGGAGGGGAGGAGCAAGTGGGGAAGCTAATCATGCAAATTGAATGCAAGCCAAATGAGGCAAAACCCAAATGAAATGGGTTAGCTGCAAGCACATCTTACAGATATATATATATATATATATGTATATATATACACATATATGTTAGTCAGTTGATTACATTAGGCCTTAATCTAAATGTAAATGGTCAATTGGCAAATAGAAAAGGAGAACGAAAACAAAAATAAACAGGTCAAAATTGAATGAATCTGAAAATCCAGTTTGCATTTGGCCGACTGCGAAATTCTCTGATTTCCATGAAATGATAAATATCAAATGGATAGTCAGACCAATATTGTGGGTTCCCTAGTGGGAGCAGAGTAGCCCAAATGCTAACTGGGCCAACAACTGCCGAGTAAAAGGAGGCAGAAAGATAGCAAATAAGCTTTCAGATATCCTTGCCACAAAATGCGTTGCAACTGTAGCAGCAGCAGTAGCAAGCCAGCTCTGGGAAAATGCATGTAAATAAATTAGAATTTGATGGCCAACTGGCAGCTGGCTACTGGTTCAGAGCTCTGGCTATAATTGAACTGGCCAAATGCAGTAAATGTCGAAAAAGGCCCAAACGCATGGCTCACTTGTGGTTTGCTGCTGCTGCTGGCCCAAAGGGCAAATGGCCACATTTGCAAAACTGCAGCAAACTTTAGCAAAAAAAACATTTCCTGCACTAAAAATTGCACATGTCAAGCAATAAAAAAAAATGTGAAAATTCTGTTTGTTGTTTGTTTGCTGCTGTTCATTGTGAGAGTTGTTGCTGCATGTTGCATAAACCAACTGAGGCGACTGTTGCAAAAATAACAAGCACAACAGCCAACAACAAACTGGTCAAAGCGAAAAATTACTGTAAAACTCGGCCAACTCGGGGGCCACTTGCCTCAGTCAACTGACAACCAAAACTTTCCACAGAAACTTTGCCACAGCATTTTCATGCGTTTCCATAACAACAGAACCAAAAACCAAAAACGAAAACCAAAACCAGAAACTGAAACAGAAACAGAAACAGAAACAAAACCATCGCAATTGAAATCGCCTTCAGCTTAGCCTCAATTTATTTTGAAAATCTTCCGAAAGCCTTTGGGCCAGAATTTTGCCAAGTCAATTGTGATAGGGTTGAGTAAGGTCGGTGGAATTATTTTGTGTGTATGTATTTGTAAGAGTTCGAGAAACAAAAAAAAATACAAAAATAAAAACAAAAAGCAAAAGATGTCCCTTTGGACTGTGCGCATAAAAATAGCACACATTCAAATTTAAATTTTGCACGCATTAATTATGCACGAGAAGAACTTGCCACGCAGATGGGGCAGTGTGTGTGTGTTTGGGGTGTGGTGCCAGTTACAAGTGACATGTTACTAGCTAAAAGAAAAATTACGATCCTTAAGGGAATAGGAGCGTAGTAAACTACGAAGATTCGCTTTGTCCCAAATAAAGGTGCCCCAAATTTCATGAGATTATCATATAAATTATGATTATATTTTGTATTTTGTATTTCCCTAGTTGGAGATGAAAATAGGCTTTATTCAGAAATGTTAATGAGCAGCGCCTGAGCTTAATTTTATTATTATTATTTTTTCCTTTATATTATTTTATTATTATTATTTTTTCCTTTATATTATTTTATTATTATTATTTTTTCCTTTATATTATTTTATTATTATTATTTTTTACTTTATATTATTTTATTATAATTATTTTTTCCTTTATATTATTTTATTATTATTATTATTATTACTATTATTTTATTACTTAAACAATCCCTAATCGACATATTTATTTTTACATACTCTAATTTAATTACATCTTATTTGTGAGTGGTTTCTTTTACGATATTTTTAATTTTATACAATCTTAGGAGTAGAGAATTTAACTTTATTTAAGATTAAAATATTGCTATTATATTAAAAAGTAAATAATTTAAAACTAGTGAGTCAAGGATGAATTTCTCTGATGATTTCAGTAGATTTCCTTTATGATTTCACTAGAAAAAACCTGATGATTCTTTCAGTTTACGGTTTTTGTATTGAGCCTAGAATTTTTCAGGTTTTTATAGGGTCGTAAATGTATTTTTCAGCCTGTGGCAGCAAACCGTGGTGCAAACTTAATGATATCTCTTTTTTTGATGCGGTTTTTTCACAGCGACTTGTTGTTTATGCATGCAACCCACTGTTGCAACATCGCATCACTGCAGCGCCCAGCCACCCACACCCACATTCGCACTGCAGCAAGTTGAACCTCATCTGAGCTGACACAATTTTTTAGCGCTCATTATGCTTGAAGGTTGTTGCCAGTTTCTGTCTTTGCCCACTTTTTTGTTATGTTTTTCTTTTCTTTTATTTTCTTTTATTTTTTTTTTACTTACATTGACGTAAAAAAAACAGCGTTGTTTTCATTGAAGCGCAGAATTTCATTATATTTTTTGTACATTGTATTTTTAAATTAATATTATTTTTTGCGCAAAGTTTTGCACTTGGCTTGAAAAAAACTTTAAGTTGTCGCAAGTTGAAATGAAACTTTTGGCCAAGTCATGACGACGTGGGAAAAACCCTTAAACGCTTTTGCAGCTCGACTTGAACTTTTTATATGAAATACTTGGCAATGAGCATTTACATATTTCATAAGTGCTGCCGGTTGTTTGGTCAGCATATTTCATATTTCATATATAAGTATGAGAATGCAGTCAAGCATACGCCACGTATGCCCGCCCAGTTGCAGTTGCACTCGTTCGTTGCTGCAACAAATGCAAATTTAATGCGACAAATATTGAAGTCAGCCGCGTTTAAGCGGACTAAGAGTGGCAGCAGCTGCTGGCTCTTTTTGGCTGCTGCTTCTTCTTCTTCTTCTTCTTCTGTTGCAGGTGGCAACAGCTGGCAACATGAAACGTTTCAATGACATCATTTAAATTCATGCATGACCCACATTACAGCATCAGTTGCCACATTGCGGCACACAGCTCATGTTTTATTAACAAAGCAATTTATTGCATAAAATTCAGAGTTGCAGCAGCCGCCGCACTTGCAAAACTTTATCGATTGCATGAAACTAACAATTAGGCCAGGAGCCAGGAGCCAGGTGGCAGCAACCAGCCAAGATTGCCAAAGCCAAAGAGCCATGACCTGAAGCAGTCGGTTAAGTCAGCTGAAACTCGACTCGCCTGCTTATCGAGCTCATTTTAGAGGGGGGAGGCAAGGCGAGGCAAGGCGAGGCAGCTGCAAAGTATGCTACAAATGTGGCCCAAAAAGACTGGCAACAAGGTAATTAGAGTTGCAACTGCCACGTAAAGCTAAACTAAGGTCGTGACACATTCACAAGCAACGCCCAGCTGCTAATTGCCGCATAAATCAAGTGGCACCAGCGACAAGAAGTTGTTGTGTGACAGGGGCATGGGCAGGGGCAGCGGGAGGGAAGCTAAAAATTGTCTTTGAAAAACGTTTTATATTAACTGTGCCACCAGCATGCAGCAAGCAGCAAGTATATGGGGCAGACAGTTGGCGAAATACAAAAACCACACAAGACACAACAAGTTGGATTGCTTCAGTCGAGAGTGCTCGACTAGCAGACTATAAGCAATCCAATAAATAAGAAATTAGAAATTTGCTCAGTATGAAAATAAATTATATATATATAAAAAAATTAATTAAATTATTAATGTATTCAGAAATAAATATCTGATGTTTGTGTCAAACTTTACAATAAATTACAAATTAGCTTTCAGTATGAAATTAAATTATATATATATAAAAAAAATTAATTAAATCATTATTATAATTGTTAAAATAAATAACTAATGTTTGTGTCAAACTTTAATTTAATATATATATAAAAAAAATTAATTAAGTTATTATTGTACTTTAAAATAAATATCTGATGTTTGTGTCAAGCTTTATTATATACTAGTAAATTATATATATATATTTATAAAAATAAATTAATTAAATTATTATTGCTTGTTTCAAACTTTACAATATACTAATTCAAATTTCTATTAAGAAAATAAGTATGTTTTAGGTACTGTAAGCTCTTAAAAATCAAATTCGGTAATCACATAAAAAAGGCAACAAAATTTATGATTTTATTATTATGGTTAATAGATTTTCATTAATATCTGTGGAACAGTAATATTTGTCAATACAAATAAACTTTATGAGCACTTTTTAACTTATGCGGCAAATTAAACTTGTTTAAGTTTTTACTCAGTTTAAAAATATTTCCTTACTTAATTTTTAAGCCTTTTATTTGAATTGAGGGCATAATAAAAACAAGCAAAACGTTTGAGAAAAAAGCAAATGTGGCCAACATTTTGTTATGCTTTATGAGCCACTTCTGACCAAATTATTTGTAGACGCGATTGCAGCAAAATTGCTGTGTGTTTGTTTGTGTGTGTGTGTATAAATTTATGAGTATCATAAAAATGCGGCCCGCACTGCGTATACACAATTTTATGCATTTTGCAAAACTCCGTAGATATTTTAATTAAATTGCGGAAAGCAGCTGAAAAACGTACAAATAAAAACCGATACACAAATTTGCACCATCATTTTGTACTTTGCATTGTGTTTTGTTTATTTATTTTTATTTTAATTTATATTTTAATTTATATTTTTTTTCGTTTAGCCGCCAGCTTGTGTACTTTCAATTTAGCCCAAGTGCGTGTGCTTGTGTGTGTGTTTCGAGTGTGTGTCCAACACACACACATGCACATCAAAGACTCGACTGTTGCCTAAAAATAAAAGTAAATTTAATTAAATGCTGCTCCTCCTTCGCTGTGCGTCGAGCTTTGTGCTAATGTTTTATTAATGAGATAAAGATGCGAAGTGCCATTTTAGCTTCCACTTGAAAGTATCCAATCCTCCCTTTTTTTAGTGACTTATTTAGTTGCCTCAAGTCGTAGCCAACTTTTGTGTGTCTGTCGAATTTATTAGTTTTTTACACAGAACTCATTAAAAATGGATAAAAAGGATATAATGGTTTTGGGCAACCGACTCCATGAGGAATATGTATTCTTGATCAAAATCAACAGCCAAGTCGAGTTAGCTATATCCCATTATTCGTTTGTATGTGCAAAGACTATTAGAAAAGTGATTTGAAATAGGGATTTTGAGTATAACCAAATCCACAATCCAGCCAAGACTACTTCACTTAATTTTAATCAATTATCGATGGGAAGAATTACAGAATTTTATTTAATTTATAATATACCTTTACATATTGCTAATCAACTCTACAAGTTTTACTAGATTCTGTTAAGAAACTAGAAAGTTTTAGTCGAAAATATATTTTCATATTGATCTTTGTCACCTACATGAAACGGGAGTACTTCCACGCATGCTTACATTTGAGTCTGCAACATTTTTGAATGGTAAATTTGGCAGTGATAATGGAACAGATTTCT